>JZKD02S1668431.1:101209-131444 GCA_000966675.3 Picea glauca
TCATCTCTCGAAACCATACTTCATCTGAGTAATTAGATATGATGCTGGATAAGTCACTCTCACCATAGAGTAATGAGAGGAGTAAAGGCTCTGAACTGTTTTCCGTCTGGAAAATATATGTTCATCATTCATTTGAATGATCATTATCTCTAATAAACTATTGATAGTCTTCAAGGCAATTAGAACAAGGATAGAACACAATTGTGTCTATTTGTAGTAGTACATAACAACAATCCAGGGGTTCACTACCACATCAAATAACACACAAGTACTTGATCAACAACGTATGGTTGCGAATAGTGAAACACATTCACCACAGTAGTCCTCATCTACTGTCATACAGTCTTCATAACAAACATCTGATAGCAACCTGCATAGAAACAATGTTATGATATAAACTGATTTGTCTGGGCCAATCTTCCACTCACATCTATGAGCTCTGAAAGAACATCTGCCTCACGAACAGTGGAACATATCCACCACAGTAGTATATCTCTATTGTCTGGAGACAGGTAGTCTCCATAACAATCATCTGATGCCATCCTGCATAGAAAAATATTGTTAAAGATAAACTGAATCCTCTGGGCCAATATTTCACTCATGTTTGTGAGATCTGAAAGAATATTTACCCTCATCAGCAATGGGATATCTGCCCTATTCTTTACAAACAAGGAAGAAGGATTATTTCTTATTTCTTATCCTGGACCATTTCTCACCCTGGGCCATCCTTCCTACACTAATTAAAGTGCACCCTAGAGAGAATGCATAAACCCTAAGAAATGTTTGGACCATTCCTCACTCTGGTCCATTCCTCCTACACTAATTAAAGTGCACCCTGGTGAGAATGTATAAACCCTAAGGAATGGCAGTCCCTTATTGTTGAGCCTGGACTATTCCCCACATTGGGCCATTCCTCCGACACTAAACAAAGTGTAACCTGGAGAGAATGAGTCTGCCCTAAGGAATAACTGTCCGGACCATTCCCCACCCTGGGCCATTCCTCTAACACTAAACAAAGTGTAACCTGGAGAGAATGAGTCTGCCCTATGGAATGTTTGTCCTGCATCAACCTCTAAAATGGACCATCCTTCGAAACTACTCACAACTGTGAACTTCGAAAGAATGACTGGCCGACAAGGGGGACCATTCTACTTGACCTCTACTCAGAGTGACTGCCAAGAAGAATGACTGTCCTAGACCACTCCTCATGTTAACCACAATGGGAAGTCGTTTTCTATGATACATCAACAATCAATCTACCTCCCATGTTAACTACAATGGGAAGTCATTGTTCGTCATAAATCTCAATCCACTTTCCGAACAAGAAAGCATCTGTCCGATCTAGACTAATTTTCAATTATAAAAAATAAATAATGTTTTCAGTGCTCCCTCCTAACTGGAGAGTTATTTAAATCACATAAATAAATGTTCTTTTAAGAATATTTTTCCGTACCTTCTTCTATTTTGGAGAATCTTTCCTTTCAGCTAAGGGAGTTATTTCGATGATCCCTATCTTTTCTCGGAAATATGCAAACTTGATTCTGGATAGAGGTTTTGTCAGGATATCTGTTGTCTGCTCATTAGTGAGAATATATATTGGAGAACCACTTTCTCCTTTCTGGACTTCATCATGGATAATGCAATACTTGTACTTTAGTCTAGAACATTGTGAAGGCTTCATGTAGATCTGGATGATAGAGTATATCATAGTTGGAGAACTGGAACATATCCAAGTAGCACTTCTTCTATCATCATGAGATCTGATTTACTGAGTAGTCATCTTGATGTTATAGGAAATCTTCACCATGCTTCTGTTGTGCACTAGAGGTTCTCCACCAAGTTGTCTTCTACTTATCTGCATATAGGAGTCTCTTTATGGTATGTCTCAAAGTCTTGAGATTGCTCTCCATACGCTCTTTATTCAATTTCTCTGGAGAACATTCTTTGCATTTATCTGATGTAGAATTCCAACTCATAGATGTTGCGGATGATATAATGACTCATGTAGTGATATGTATGGTGTACTGGAACAAGTAATCATCATAGTCTTCTCCCTCCATCTAGGAGAACGTCTGGTTCTGGATCTTGCAATGCTTTCATTCATAAGTCATACATTGTTCTTCATCACGACTCTCAATTCTTCTGCTTGATTGCTTTTAGTGAGTTCATATCAGGCTGGTAATCTTGTGATTCTTGATATAATGACTGGTTGTTCTGGTTCCTCTTTCTTTCTTGGAATCCTCATGCTTTTCTTTTACTTTTGGGTCCATGGAGTTTCTTATAGATTCCATGCCCTAGAGATTCCACTTCCTCCTTTCATCATAGGATCACGGATCTAGATGGATGACCAGGAATGCTTTAAGGCTTCTCTTCGAAGAGGTCTTCTTATGTGGTTGAGATGAACACATACTGTCTTTTCATGGCTGCTACCATGGATATATATTTTATCATCTTCAATGGATCATAGGATTAGCTCCCTCCTAACCCTTGCTTCATGTAAGAGTGCATATAATCGGCTCCCTCCGTCTGATAGAGTCCATACTTCCATCTGCATCCTTATTGTCTTCTGCAATATATAATTGGCTCTCTCTATCTAATAGAGTCCACACTTCCATATTAGTTGTCATCATAAGTCTTTCTCCAATTCCTCTTGATGCCTGACGTCTAAGTCTCTTCATGATTGATTCTGATTTCAGCTTATCTTGTAATAGCATTCACATGATATATTTCATTCTTTCATGTGTAATATCTAATGATAATCCTTTTCATCTTGTTTTCTCTTTCATAGGTATAGTTCTTCTTGGAACACATTATCTTCCAAGAGATAGATATACAAGATATGTACACAGACGATGCAAGCAAGATATGTAAGAGAAATAAGAAGAGTGTTGTTATCTTTTAGTAGAAGAAGTCTCTTCCATCCTGCTTAGTCTTCTTTGTAGGTTCCTTTTCTTCGGCAATCGATGCTTCATGTTTCTCCTTCCTTTTCTTTAGCTCGGGACACTGATTCCTGTAGTGACTGTACTTCTGATAGTTGAAGCATTTTATTTATGAAATATCTTTTCTTTGTTTTGGCTTCCTTCTTGAATCGAACTTTCTTTTGTCCCTGAAGTTCTTGAATCTTGTTGTGAAGGCTTGATCATCGTACTTCTTTTGAGGTTTCTCTTTTGCATTGATCCTTGATTCTTCTTGAGTACAACAAGTCAAAATTTCTTCAAATGTTGGGTACTCCTTCCTTGTGTTCATTCTTGCGACAAATGCATCCCATGTCTTGGGAAGACCATTGAGTACTATGTTCACCAATTCCTTTTCTAAAGTGATCTCTTCAATAGCTTGTAGTTGATCTCTTAACTGGGATATCCTTACAAAGTATGATGTTATGTTGTTGTCCTCATTCATCTTCATGTCACGGAGCTCATTCTTTAGACTCATAACTTGTCCGATGTTTCTGACTGAGAAGAGATTTGTAAGGGAATCGTACATATTCTTCGATGAGTCAATATGGGAGATGTAGGGTATCAAGTGATCTTTTATAGAATCCACTATGATACTCATGGCATTGAGGTCAACATATTTGAACTTCTCCATAGCTGCAACGTTCTGCGGTTCCTTTTCTTCTCCTTCTTTAAACTCTGGCTTCATGATCATTCCTTTCATAATATCCAACACTTTATTCTTATTCTTAGCAAGGATGAGGTCAATCCTTGTCTTCCATGCTCTGAAGTTAGAGGCTTCATATAGCTTGTTCTCAGACTTCATAGAGTTCGTCATGGCTTGCTTGACTTGGTCAAACCCTAGATTTGACCAGAAATCCAAACTTCGTGTCTTGGCCTTTTAATAGTACCAGGAGATGCGCTAGGCTAGGGCACACTAATCTATCTGGATATTAGGTCAATATCATCACTTAAGGTGCCTCGACAAGAGGTTTAGGGTTTCTGCAACTGCTTCTACTAGTAACCCTAGCTGCAGTGCCTTTGGAAATTGCTCCTGCTAGTAACCCTAGCGGCAGTTCCTCAACGAGGTCAATGTCTAGCGACTATGTTTCCTTCCAGCGTTTTAGGCTGAATGAAGGGGTGTGGGCCCATAACCTGTTAGAATATAGAAGATGGTGTGCTCGTTTTTCCATTGGCGATACCCTCGTCACCCAACCATGGGCTGAAGCCTCCCTCCGAGCACCTTAACCTTGACTGAGAATTCCTCCGGAAGAAAACCCTAGGCTAGATAGCCAAACAAAGAGTAGCACACCTTTCCCCAAGGATAGTGCATCACAAAAAGCTGATCAGATAGTCTAAACCCTAGCCAACAGATATTCAAGCCAATATTGAAAACGTGTTGTTGTTGCAGCTGCACCAGCAGCTCTCCTCCAAACCTGCGCACAAGACTGCAACTGTAGTGCACACCAAACTGGGAACTACAATTCTGAGATGCTACAAATGAGAACTGGCGCCCTGTATTTATAGTAGTCCTACCAGTTTTGTTAGGGCCGACTTCTCCTTCTAGGTATGTGTCTGTTCAGTATATTATTATTATTTATGGCTGACTTCTTCTCTTGGAGGCTAATAGCCTAATATAAATTATCTTTTTGAGCCGACAAGGCTTCTAGGGTTATTAGCCAACTCATTAGGGTTTCTCTTGCTTCCTGGAGTCTTCTATTCTCGTCCGGTTCACACGTGGAGGTAAATACCTCCCGCAACTACCATAATATTAACAGTTAAATCTCGAGGGGATTAGTGAGGATTTAAACCTCATAAAGTTAAGAAAAAAAAATGGGAAGATAGGAAGCGTAGTTGAGAAGAGTTAAAAACCATGTCACATGTCTAGGACTAAATCAAGCATAGGGCACAAAAAGAAAATAAAAGTTCAAAAAAATCACGGATGATGAAAGGAAAATTTGCAAGTATAGGTTAAAAAACTAAAGGAAGGCCATAAATGCTCAAATCACTAAGAAACATATAATAAGAAAATGTATGTGGATTTATATCTAAAATATGTACATAGAGTGAGTCGATACATTAAAAAAAAATGAGTTAATGAGTATGAGAGGAAGAATACAATATAATAGTTTCAACTCATATAGGAGTTACCTAGCTAGTTTTGTGTGCAACTGAGACTGAGAAGATCATGTGTGGTTGATTAAGAAAATATTTGTTTCTTGTTGAGAGAAGGGATCTCAATGTTATTTTGGGGTAAGGATGAGAACTTCAAAAGGAACCTACAATTAGAAACCAAAAAAAAAATATTTGAGGTGGAGTATGATTCAAAAAACCCAAAAGTCTAAACAGTAGTGATTTACTTGAAAAAATGCATCGATCAAATTTGAATCACCAAGAAGATACCGCAACAATATAAACTACCAAGGAGTAAGCTTGGAAAGAAGGTGTAGATCTGAAAGAAAAAGGTTGCAGCGACTTCTAGTGAGAAACAAACTTCACAATAAGCATATAATAAATAATCAAAATGAAAGATTTCACTACTAAAATCTATGATATATTTGAACCTACAATCTGTTAGTAGAAAATACATGTTCTTATCATATAATCTCATATAAATATTATAGATTTTGGATAGAAAACAGACACACTTATCTATAATTTCAATAAACGTATAAATAAAGATCACCGAGAATAATTAAGTTTGACACTGTCAATGTATATCAAGGTGGATTGTATCACAATGTATAATTACTTATAAATGTGAGGATCATAAAAGGACATCTTAAATTTATGAAGAGTGAATGACAAAATTTTGAAATCTAGCCAAAGCTTTTGTGAAGGCTTGACCCTTCTGAATTTGTGTCTACATATGTAGGAGCATCAGATTTGATTTAATTGTGTCGTAATCAACCTATAGATCGTCAAAGCTTCGTGCAAGGCCTCGCCCTTTTGAATTTGTAGCCCAGTACTGATTCACGCTTGATAGCCTTTAGAAATATCAGCGTGAATAACCTCAAAAACTTAGCCTTTTCGAGTATTCACTGGGTTTTGGGGGGTAAATGTACCCCTTTGGTGACTGGTTTAGTAACAGTGCGTTCTTAGATATTTGAGCTATTTATAAAGGAATTATTTTTATGCATGAAATTTTCATGGGTTTTAATATGGTTATATTTCATTGTTAGCAGGGATCCTTACGTGCAAGAAGAGGTTTATAGGTGGAACGAGCTGTCTATGATCTATTCAAGTTGCCCAATTATCTATTCTTTTTTATAAGGTTGTATTTATAGGGTTGTACTGCATATAAAAATAAAATTTCTTTAAGCTTTTACAAGGTTCAGTTTGATACCCAAGTATTCATAGGAATGTTTTGGCAAGGTTTTTTTTTGTCATACCCCTTACTCAGATGTTGAAGTTCTTCATCAAAAACCATGAAGTGTGCATGTTTTTTAATTCTCATAAGCAAGTTTGAGAAATGGTTCAATATAGCAATCCTTTCCTTTGGAAAAAGGAAAAGGACATGGGATTATACACAAATTTGATTCCATTAATTTAGTTAATCAAGGTTTTATGAAATGGCTCCCCATTATCAAAATCCATAATGCAAATACATTTATGTTGGTCATGGTTGAGGATGTTGATCTTAGCACCAAGGTAATTACTAGGCTTAAGGAATTGATATGTGATATAATGCATATCAAAATCCATAATGCAAATACATTTATGTCGGTCATGGTTGAGGATGTTGAGTTTAGCACCAAGGTAATTACTAGGCCTAAGGAATTCATATGTGATACAATGCATATGCATTATATCATGTATGTGTGATCTAGATTTTATGAGTAGAACAAAATCACTACAGATTATTAACAGGTGCTTAACATAAAATAACAGAGATACAGTAAAACTGATTTTCTATTCAATAAGGAAATAAGTTGAAACTGTAAAATGCAGCGGCTTATCTCTGAGAAGAGATGTGACAGTTGCGTTCATTCGCAAGAGGATCATTACAATGAGGCTCTGAAGACTTTTTTACAATAAACATGAATGTCAAAAACCCTAGATATCCAAAAACCTAACCCTAGGAGATGAAGCGCCAAAACTCATGTGGGCCCCGTCTTGGTAAGTTAGTACATCAACTTCCCAGGGTCGTAACTTTTGCATACGATCTCCGTTTTAGGTGTATGATAGCCCGTTTGAAAGGTATCATCGAGGAGATTCATTTATGGGGCTCAATCATGCCTTTGACTATCATTAAGAAGCTCGATCTCGAGAAACCTTCATTTAGGCCCTCAAAATGGCCCCAGAAGTTAAAACTACTAAAAATAGTAAATTGTCAAAATTGTCAGAAAAATGTTTTGAGCCATTTGGAAAAGGTGGGTGGCCACCGATATCCACCTAGATCAATCCTCCCTCCTTAGGAAGAAATGGTCTCCATTGCGTTGATTTCCCCATCAGATGAGGAAATGTCTGTTGAATTTGGCCCCGGGTGAGCCACTTGCCTTGGTGTAGGAGCTGTCCTGCTTTGACGACTCGATAAACATGGATCATTTGTTGTTGAGTGCCCTTGATCTGTGTGTCCACAATCTGATCGTTGGATGCATGTTGTGTGTAGTCGGGGTTGAGATATGTTTGTGTCATTTGTTGTGCTATTTCTAAGGTGTCCAATGATGGTGGAAAATAAGGGCGAAGGAGATCCATGTTGAACACTGGGTGCAGACCAAGGAAAGGAGGAATGTTGAGCTCAAAAAAATTATCCCCCACAACCTTGGTGATGGTGTACGACCCATAATAGAGTGGGCGAATCTTCTGATGAGGTCCTGTAAGGCGTTCTTTCTGCAAGTACAACGAAACTTTTTCGCCCACCTGAAACTTATGTGGTACCCGATGTTGATCATGGCACTACTTGTACTTGTCATTGGACTTTTGTAGGATATATTGAACCTATTGGCGAATGTGCTAGATCTGCTCAATGAAGTGGGTGGCTTTGTCAGCTTCAGTTGGAGCAGGATAAGATTTAGTCGAATTGACCGCAAGGGGAAGTGCAACATCTATGGGACCCAATGGTTGGAATCCCAACCCCACCTGAAAAGGGTTGTGGCTAGTTGAGCTATGTAGAGCTCGGTTGTAACTATGTTTGACATAGGGAAGGCTCTCATCCCATGTGCGATTGTGCTTTGAATTATACATGCGAAGGATATGCACAATCATTTGATTTATGACCTTAGTTTGGCCATCTGTCTGGGGGTAGAAGGTTGTGGATTTGGTGAGCTTGGTGTCCAGTAATGACCAGAGGCTCAACCAGAATGTGATGAGAAATCGACTGATGGTTTGTGGTATTCCAAAATGTACCCAGACTTGTTCAAGGAAGATATTGGTAGTGGCCTATGTTGTGATGTTCTTCTTGCAGGCAACCATAATCGCCATCTTAGAAAAGCGATCAACAACCACAAAAACACAGTCATTTCCCCGCTTGGTGGACGGGAGGCCCGACATGTAGTCCATTGCGATGGATTCCCATGGCTTGTCAGGAGTAGGAAGAGGGGTGTACAGGCCCTGTTTCTTAGTGGTTGGTTTGGCAATAGTGTAGGCAGTGCAGGACCTGATATACTTGTTGACCTCCTGTCGAAGTTTCGGCGAGTAGAAATGTTTATGTACCATCGCCATTGTCTTTTCAACACTGAAGTGTCCTACCACCCGACTGTAGTGGGCTTCCCATATCAGTGTCGCTCACTCGCTTGATGGAACACAGATATGGCCCAGACGACATAACAACCCATCCTGAAGATGAAAATTATCGACAACTGCGTTTGCACACAACATTTGGTAGGTGGTGGCAAAGTCTGGGTCTGTCTCATAGAGTTGGGGCCATCCATAGGTCTCATGGCCATAGGATTCTAGCACCGTGGTGAGTGTCGCGACTGGAAGTTTGTTGAGGCAATCAATGATGCAATTCGTGCTTCCTATTTTATAATTGATGTTGAGGTGGAATTGTTGCAAGTATGTGGACCACTTTTGATGGCGATCATTCTGCAATTTTCCTTGTGTCTGCATAAACCCCAGTGGCTTATGATCAGTGTGGATGATTGTCTCCTTCCCAAGAATGTAATATCTCCACTAGCGGCAGGCTTGCACGATGGAGTACATTTCTTTGTCATAAGTAGGGTACTTATGGACAACATATGATAGTGTCTCACTATGATAGGCTACGGGGTGGTCGTGTTGAGTGAGAACGGTGCCCACTGCATAGTCTGAAGCATATGTCTTGATATCAAAGGGTTGTTGCAGGTCTAGTAGTGAAAGTATTGGGGTTGAGCACAAGCATTTCTTCAAATCGTCGAACGCTTATTGTTGGGACTGTTCCCACTTAAATTTTGCCTTACCACCACCCATGGTTATTTGGTTGAGGGCCCATGCAGTATGGGAGAATCCCAACACGAACCTCTGGTAGAAATTGGCAAGGCCGAAGAAGCTCTGAAGCTCAGTGAGTGTGGTTGGGGCTGGCCAGTCATGGATGGCTTGGATCTTGGATGGATCCACATGTATGCCATTTTGATCAATTATGTAGCCCAGGTAATGGACCCTATCCATGCCGAAGAAGAATTTTTCCAAGTTGACATATAGCTTGTGCTACCGCAGGGTGTGCAGAACTTGTTGAATATGATGCAAGTGTTTGGCCCAAGTCTTGTTTTAAATGAGTATATCATCCAGATACACCACTACAAAAGTATTGGTGAATGGTCGTAGGATATTTTCCATCATCCTCATGAAAGTGGATGGAGAATTTGTCAAACAAAATGGCATGACCAACCATTCAAAAAGGCCTTCCTTTAACTTGAAGGTGGTTTTTCATACATCTATTTGTTCTATCGGGACCTGGTGGTAGCCAGACTTCAGATCAATATTACTGAAGTATTTGGCCCCTGTGAGTTGATCGAGGAGGTCATCGATTCAAGGAATCGGGTACCGTTTTCTGACTGTGATTTTATTCCGAGCCCGGTAATCAATGCAGATTTGCCAGGTTCCATATTTATTCTGTACCAGGATGATTTCCCTCCCACAAGGTGATGAGTTGGGACAGATGTGCCCCTTGTGGAGCATTTCTTAGATCTGTCGCTTGATCTCCTCATTCTCTAACAAAGAGCGATGATAGACTGGCCCATTGGCTAGTGGTGCATTGGGGGTTAGATCGATGGGGTGCTTGACCTGGTAGTGAAGAGGTAACCCGGTAGGTGAGGAAAAGATATATGAGTATTCTTCCACGACCTTATCTACTTGCTTCTGTTGTGTGGAGAGGTCGGCCGCAGAGACCCTGGATGTGGTTGTGATCTTTCACTTATTCTGAGAGCGAATCACAAAGAAGACAAACTTCCCCATCTGAGAGATGACCTTCTTGCATTTCTTAGCAGAGATCAAGGAAATAACACTAGGTGGGATTGCCTCGGGTAT
This sequence comes from Picea glauca, assembly GCA_000966675.3. Classification (NCBI taxonomy): domain Eukaryota; kingdom Viridiplantae; phylum Streptophyta; class Pinopsida; order Pinales; family Pinaceae; genus Picea; species Picea glauca. The sequence goes on from JZKD02S1668431.1 coordinate 111,589, forward strand.
CTTGTACAATTTCCTATTCAAAGTAATAATAACACTACGAGGCCTAGACTCATATACAGAATGACGTTTCCATTAATAAGGTTGGCCCAAAATAACATCAAAAAATTTGAGAGGAGAAACATCACACAATACCTCATCTTTGAAGGGCTTGATGTCGTATGACAGTTGGCACTATTGAATGACATGTAGATCACTTCCTTGGCAGAGCCATCTAATGGTGTAGGGTTGTGGGTGCGGTGTTGTCGGCAGGGTTAGCCGCTTGACGACCTCTGCTAAGATGAGGTTCTTTTCGCTACCGCTATCCACGATGAAGTGCAGCGGGGTGACTTTTACCCACATCTGTGAATGGAAGAGGCATTATCCTTCTTTTGGCTCATCTGGTTCACCAAGCTGGAGCTTGGTGGTAGCAACAGTGGCACTGGGTTTCACATTAATGATCTTTCTTCCCATTTCTCGTTCTAGATTAGAGTCTGAACCTGCATCTGATTCAGAGGCTTTCACTTCGGCCACCAGCGACTGCTTTGAGTGGAAGTCAACAGTGTTATGCCAAGGGCTCTTATGGAATTCGCACCACTTCCCGGTATCTTTCTTTGTCTTTTCGGTGTCCTTCGTTTCTTGTGGGTTGGACTGGTTGTCCTGATACTGTCCATATTTGATTTGTACTTTGTTCTATGGGTTGGGGCTGCCCTTTCCTGGCTTTTGTTGTGAGGGGTTACTAGGCCCAAATTGTCGCATCTTTTGTTTGAGATTCTGCTCGATTTTGATGGCATATCGGTAGGTCGCGTCTAAGGATGAGATGTCCAAAAATTCCATTTCGGTCTAGATGTATCTATGTAGAGCACCACGATACTTGAGCACCATATGTCACTCTGAATCTTTGATACCAAACTTAGTGTGCAAGGTATGAAAGATATTTTTGAAATTTGGCACTGCTTGGTCTCTTTCTTGCCGCAGTGTGGTCCATTTGGTATACAAGTCATCATAACTTTCGACAGGGTAGTATTGTTCCTTAATATCACCCCTAAAGGATTCCCAGGTGATCGTGACTGTAAATAATGAGGGTTCCTCTGTTTCTTTTTTCTCACAGAAAGTTTCCAACCAATATTTGACATGGGGAATGGCTTTGAAGAGCACAAAAGTAATATTTTCTCTTTTTGAAAAGTTATGGACAGAAAAATACCTTTCTAGTAGATTTAACCACTTGTATACAACATCTTCATCTATCTGACCTTCAAATATAGGAATATCGAATTTTATTTGTACCTTGAAGTGGGTGGCACCTACACTCGAAGAAGATGTGTCACATGTTGGTAGTTGCCGAAGGATTTGCGTGAAACTATCCATCATCTCGTTCCTTTGTTGCGTGAGGGCTTCCTCAATCAACAATTTGAAAGGATCTCATGTCCCATCATATTTATTTTCTCCTGCCATAACAGATCGCTTGGGTGTGTTTTGGCCCTTGGTTCTGGAAGTAAGCAAATATTAAGGAAGAAAAGACAAAATGTGAACTGCGTGGAAGACACAGTGACTGATACTAGGTCGAAGTGAAAAAGAGAGCAGACAAGACAGAGCGAAGTAAGAGAAAGCAAGTCGTTGGACGAGGAGATCGAGGAAGACAGATCAGCGAGGAAGATGGATCATGGACAACTTAGTAAGGGGAAAAATCCATTGGTAGATGCTTTGGAGCACCTCGCAGGAAAGAAGGAAAGACAGGCTGGTGAAGCCCTGAAAAGTGGGTCAAGTTGACCTAGTGCTTTAGACACCTAGGGTTTTGGTATCTAGGGTTTTAGACACCTAAGCTTCAGCCTAAGGCTATCGTTGAGATATTGTACTATATAAATAAAGGTCAAGAGGACCTAGGATCGGGTTTTTGCTGTTGTCATCATTAGTTCAATTATGTGATAATGAGCGATTATTGTTATTACTGAGAGAGGAGGATTGTGTCGAGAGAGAAGTCTATGTTGTAAGATCTTCAGTTGGGTGCGAAGGTCAACCCTGCAGGTGGGTTCGCAAGGAAGGGAGGAAGAGAGAAGATCGAAAGAGAGAAGATCTGCTAGCTAAGAGTGCAGATAGGACTGTATGCTTTCACCTAATATATTATAAAGCACAGTTATGTGGACATAGCCCTAGGGAGAGGGTGAACCACATACATCTTGTTGTTGTGTGTGATTGATGTTGTGTGATTTTTCTCTATGATATATTGTTATTGCATTACTATGTTAGATCTGATAGATAACTGTGAAAAGTAGGACTAAGTTGGTAACCAATATCTAGATGTTGTGTTGTTCTTGTATTAGATCCACTTTGTATTTTCTCTGGTTGTAGACACCTGTGTCTTGCAACCCCCTATTGCTAATTCGGGTGAGACCGCATCTGCTTCATAGGTGTGGTCAAAAGGGCCATTAGGGATTGTTGGTGCGCTATTAGAGATGAACCTTGCGTCTACCCCTGTGCCAACAAATGGTTCTGTTGTCAGGACCAGGATCTTCTTGAGGGAATGTCAATGTGGTTTCCATTGAAGACAAAGATTCAGAAGTGGATAGAAGAACAGGAAAAGGACTTTGCAAAAGCTCAGAATAAGAACCCTAATATTAGCACACAAGATTGGTTGGGATGGTATATCTTTACTGATATACATGATATTTTCTTTGGGAATTCATAAGGATCTATACGAGTGGCTGGCGAAATTAGCAGACACCCAGTTTGAGATCAGATCTAGACCGCTTGTGGTTTCGATGTCGGCGTTGATCAAGAAGGTAAAAAGAATTGATAACGATGTGTCAAGAGCAGTAGATCACTAGTTTGATAATACCATTGGAGGGTATATCACAGAGTTTTCTATTGATAGGGTGGAATCATATAGACAAGCAGGGATATATTTATTTAAAGGACCTAGAGGAAAATTTTTACACTTCTTGAAGTTGAAAATCAAGATGTTATTCCATGAGAAGAACATCTTGAAGATACAGTAGTGGGTCAGACTGAAAAGGCTAATGTTCAAGAATTCATACAGCGATAGTGACACAGAGATCGAACACATGCGTAGTGGGAGGGCCTTCAGAGAAGTTCCTCTAATGAACTTGTTCGAGCAGAGTCACAAACCAACACAAGAAGAAGGGTTCTACAATGGAGAAGAAGAAGAGTTGTTGAACGAGGAACATTCAAAGTCTGTTAGGGCAGAAGAAGAGAATACTAAAGAACCTCACCGAGAAGAGTCATAAACTTCAAGGACTGTGCAGATTGTTGAAATAAGTGCTATCACACCCCTGTTTTTTCAACAACATTAAGTAACCAGAGTAACCTAAGTTATCAGAGCACTCAGAGCACGGGTACAAGTGGTTCAGCACACACTCAGTCAAGAAACCTAGGAATATCTATGGCAGATGAGATGAGGTTACCCACCTTTAGAGGGGATGGATCTGAAGATCCTGATCAACACTAGTTTCTATGTGAAGTTGTATGGAGTATCAAGAATGTCAGCAACGAAGTTGTTAAACAAGTTCAGTTTAGTACTACCTTGAGAGACCACGCACTAAGTTGGTACATGAAACCTATCCAAGGAATTGCACAGCCTAAACCGTTGAATGATATCAAGAATGCGTTGGTTGCAGAATTCAAGAAACCCAAGTCGGAGTCACAGTGCATTACAGATTTGAAAGAAATCAAGCAGAGAATATCTGAACCTGTTTGGGAGTTTGATCAAAGTCTTAAAACCTTAACGGGTTGGTTGACTTTTTCAGATCCCAGATGAGCAGAACAAGAAATGGTTCATTGCTCCCTTTTAACACACATCAGAGTCCCTCTAATGCAACAGAAGATTGCTTCGCAGGCTGAGGCACTGGATATTTCCATGAAGCTATAATCAACCCCTATGGGAGGATCCAGCTCAGGTATGAGTCAAATTTTAAGTCAGTTAACTAGCTTGTCTCTGGAGGTCGAAGATATGAAGAAAGACAAGGGAAAATATAAAAGAGAATATATCTAGTGCATTAGATGAAAATCAGAAGGCCATGACAAGGAGAATTTCCCTCTATTTCATGAGTATCTTTCATCTGGAGCTTCGAGCCCTTTGAAGCAAGTTACCCTACCTAGGTGCGAGGTATGTAGAAACAGACATCACCCCGACGAATTCTATTAAATGCAAAAATATGTTCAGAGACCCACACATCTGTATTGGACATTTTATAAATCAGTAGGGCATGATGATAGGGATTGTAGGGCCTATGACCTCATGCATGAAAGGTCAAGGGATATATACAAAATTCAAGGCAAAGTACAACAAGGAGGGAACACTACGCAGTGTAATTCCTCAGGAAGAGGAAACTTCAACCCTCATGGTGGATTCAGAGGAAGAGGACGAGGAGGATGTATGGGTCAAGGTCAAGGTCAGATCATATATTATAACTGCACATAGCCAGGACATTTGGAAATGGATTGTCAGAACCCTTGTACCACTTTCAGCTACTGCAACTCATTTGAACATGTCATAGAAGATTGTCCTGCGTTGTTATCCAAACTTCAGGAATGATGAGGAGGAAACCAACAAGTACATCTAATTAGAACCAAACCTCGCGAAGAATATCCCAGAGTCATTGTTATCACTATAGGAGGCGTTGCTACAGGAGAAGACAGGGAGACTCCAAGGAAGACTATAGAACAATCAGGAGTCAGAAAAGTTGTAGAGAAGACACAAGAGTTTGATCCAAAGAAAGAGAAACATGCATTTGAGGAAGCAAGAAAAGAATTCGAGAGAGATCAGGCTTCTTCATCAAGGGCTCGACCAGAAGTAAGATAATGTGGAATTCCCTTGGCCTTTGATTAGTCCACTTCACCCAGAGAAGTAAAAGAGGTAAGTAAGCTCATGGAATTTTTATGCACTTGCATTAATTTGATAAAGGATGAGAACATTGTACAAGAGATCCAAAACTTGATTAGACAATATGAGCTAGGAAAGGTAGATCTTCTACTCAATAAAACAGTACATCAACTATCCAAAAAGAAAAGGACAAATAAGGAACTACACCTGGATGCTCAAATTGGAGAGTATGATATAGACTATGTGGTCCTTGACTTAGGTTCGGAGGTCAATGTGATGACGAAGCAGACTTGGACACTGATGGGAAAACCTAAGTTGATATACTCCCTCATCAAGCTTAGGATGACCAATCAATAGGTTGTGAGCCCCTTCAGAAGACTAGAACATGTCCCTGTGGTCATCGATGGGGTCAGAACATTCATGGACTTTGAGGTGATTGAGATAGTTGATGTCAGCTTTCCTTAGCCTGCGTTGTTAGGAATTGATTGGGCTTTCAACAATTCTACTATTGTTGACTTGAAGAAAAGAGGAATGACGTTTGAAAGAGATGGACTTAGGGTCATCGCACCTTTGGATCCTGATGAAGGTCCCAGATACACAGAGCCCATTAGAGAAGAGGATCGTGCATATGATCTAGAGAATATATACAAATTGACCGCAAGACAACAGGATTACATTAATCCTACAATAGATGGGAACCTAAGCTGGCGAAGTGACAACGCATGCTCATCAGACTCAGAAGAAGCACTAGAGAACTGATAGAACAAGATGTATGAATTTTCTGTGTGGCGATGTGCTGGATTGACTAGAGATGTTCACTGGATCAACACAACTGTAAGTAATTTACCCATGTTTGATGGTTTAAATCACTTAGAAACTTTCTTATTGGAATTTGAAGAAACTGTACCAGTACAATAGATATTGTTGGCACTGAACGAGGCTTTGAAAGCTACTCCATCAAGATGGTTGGGAACACATAAAAGGAACATCGCGAACTGGATACAATGTCGTACTTTGATGACAACGCGATTTTCTTAACAAGTCGAAGGATGTGAAGTTAGGTACACAGGTCAAAGCTGCCCAAAATACCATGTGTGAACCTGTGAGGAGGCCTAGAGCTACATTCCTCAAGAGATTTGGGTGCATAAATTCATCAATACTCTATACACAACACCTATCAAGTTGTACGTTGAAGCGGAATTGCACCTCACCACTGCAGATTGGCAAGGTATGACATGGAACTTTGTAGCTACATTATTGTTTGAAATTCAGTGCCCTATGGTAGATCAAGATTTACAAGTTGTAAGACAAAAAGTATTTGAGGAGGCACCTAGCCTCCCTATGGAGCAAGAAGAGGATGAATGGACTACACCTCTTCATAAATTGCAAGGATGTTACAATATCAATGCCGATGAAGACGTTAATCCTAGGAAGGTGAACATCACAGAAACAGAAGGACAACGAAACATAGAAGGACCAGGAATCTAACTACCTTTCATTGGACAGCCAATTAAAATCAAGAAAGGCAATATTGGAACAGAGAAAGCACCTAAGCTTGCTAATATTGGATATTATTGGGATGTTTCCACTATTGATAAGATCACAGAGTTACCACATGAATATCAAGACTTGTTTCCAACCAAGTTCATTGATATGAAGGGAATTAAATGACCCATGGGAGAGATGAAGATCTCCTTGAAACCAGATGCAAGGCCAGTTAAACAAAGACCTTACATATTGAACCCTAAATATAAGGAGAAAGTGAAGATTGAACTAGACATAATGCTGGAAGAAGGAATCATAGAACCTGTTGAAGAGTCAGAATGTATTAGCCCTATGGTGGTACAGGATAAGAAGACTGGAGAAATCAAGATCTGTGTATATCTCAGGAAGTTGAATGATGTCTATTTACATGACCCATTCCCTACACCATTTACTGATGAAGTGTTAGATAATGTAGGAGGACAGGAGGTATATTCTTTTACAGACGTCTTTTCAGGATACCATCATATCAGGATTGCCAAAGAAGATCACCATAAGACCAAATTTTCCATAGAATGGGGATCCTACCAGTATATAGTGATGTCGTTTGGATTGAAGAATGCACCAGCCATATTTTCAAGGGTGGTGGTCGAAGCATTCAAGGAGTCTGTACATAAATTTCTACAGGCATGTTTTGATGATTGGACTATTTTTAGCTTATTGCAAAATCATATTGAATGTTTAAGACTAATGTTGGATAAGTGCAAGCAATGTCAAATTTCCCTGAACCTAAATAAGTGCGTCTTCTTTTCACCCTTGTGAGTGTTGCTAGGCCATATTGTGTGTAAGCAAGGATTGTTAGTAGATCCATCTAAGATTGCCATTATAGTTTATTTACCCCCTCCAACTTCAGTCAAACAATTTCTCATTGTGCTAGGGCATACTGGATACTACAGGAAGTTCATTAACGGCTATGCACAGATCACACCACCCATGGAGCAGCTTTTGAAGAAAAACTGTCAGTTTCAATGGACGGAAGAATGCCAGCAGAGCTTCGACACACTGAAACAGAAAATGGTTATCGTGCCTATTCTGGTTTACCCAAATTGGAGCAAGGAATTTCATGTGCATGTTGATGCATCTTCTATTGCATTGGGAGAAGTCTTAGCACAACCAGGAGTAGGATATATTGACCACCCGTTATCCTTTGCTAGCAGGAAGCTATCAACAGTTGAGATAAATTACACCACCACTGAGAGAGAAGGCTTAGCCATGGTGTATAAGCTGCAGAATTTTCACCACTACTTGTCGGGAGGACACTTTAAAATGTTCACTGATCACTCTGCATTGAAATCCCTAGTCAACAAGCCAGTGCTGGGGGGAAGAATGTGCAAATGGCTTCTTCTATTTCAGGAATATGATTTTGAGATCGTGGTTACGCCAGGGAGAATAAACAAAGGATCCAACCACTTGTCGAGGTTGGAACATGGAGAGGAACCTACTAGCTTGGAGGATACACTGCCAAATGCACAGTTTTTGGCCATTAGAAAGGTTGATGATCACTTCATTGAGATAGTCCAGTTCCTGTCCACAGGAATGGCACCTAGTGAATATACAATCACCCAGAAAAAACAGTTGGTAGTGCGTGCTGCATATTTTTCACTTATAGCTAGACAGTTATATAAGATGGGACCTGATGAGATCCTAAGGAGATGTGTCATGGAAGCAGAAATACCACTGATTTTAGTAGAAGCTCATGAAGGCATCGCAGGAGGACACTACGCTGGAAAAGCAACAACGCAGAAGGTTCTTCGAGCTGGCCTCTGGTGGCCTACTTTACACAGAGATGCTAAAGACTACTACAGAGCCTACGATGCATGCCAAAGAGTTGGGAAACCTTCCAGAAGAGATGACATGCCATTAAAACCCCATCTAACCTTACAAGCATTTGATAAATGGGCCATTGACTTCATGGGACCTATAAACCCACCAGGGAAGCACACAGGAGCCAGATACATCATCACTGCGATAGAGTATTTGACCAGATGGGCAGAAGCAAGAGAAGTTAAGGACTGTAGTGCAACTATAGTTTCACGTTTCATATTTGATGACATCATAACCAAGTTTGGATACCCAAAGATCCTCATTAGTGATCAAGGTACACATTTTATTAATAAGACTATTGAAGCCTTGACTCAAGAATTTGAAGTTCACCATCAGAAGAGCACTCCTTACCACCCACAAGTGAATGGGACAGTCAAAGCTTTCAACAAGATCTTGGAGACAACACTGACAAATATTTGTAGTGTAAATAGAGATGACTGGGATTTGAGAGTATCAGCAGTATTATGGGCCTATAGAACCACTTGTAAGAAGCTAACAATGCAGACCCGCTTCAAGTTGGATAATGGTCTAGAAGCAGTTGTCCCGATGGAATACTTGGTACCTATCTTAAGAATCGCAACCTTTACAAATATGGATGAAACCGACGTTGTCTAAGAGAGGCTCGCACAATTGGTTGAACTAGAGGAAGACCGATTTATTGCAGGATTCCATCAGCAAGTCCAGAAGGAATGAGAAAAAGCCTACCATGCCAGGCATATCAAGAAGAAATAATTTAAGCAAGGAGATCTGGTATTGGTATATGATAGCAAGTTCATGAAGCATCTAGGGAAGTTCATAACACATTGGATGGGGCCGTATGAGGTTGCCTATGTCACGAAAGGAAGAGTTGCGCAATTGAAGACTTTGAAAAGAGAATGGAAAGAAGGATTGGTGAATGGGAGCCGGTTGAAATTGAGCTATGACAACTAGTTGCCTTGCAACTCTTAGTAAAAACAGAAGGAGAAGGTTCTAGGTACCAGGTGTAGTTGGAACTGGGTACCAGACACAGAAAGACAGTCTGCACACAGTGGGGAGGAACAGAGCAGAAAGTACACACTACGTTGTGCAGTCTGCAATTGAAGAAAAGTAGAAGGTTCAGATCAGAGTGCCTCGGGATGAGCCACAGGTGAGTGTTGGGGGCCTGTTGGCCCTTGGTTCTAGAAGTAAGCGAAGATTAAGGAAGAAAAGTCAAAATTTGAACTGCGCAGAAGACACAGTGACTGATACTGGGTTGAAGTGAGAAAAAGAGAAGATAAGACGGAGAGAAGTAAGAGAAAGCAAGTCGTTGGATGAGGAGATCGAGGAAGACAAATTAGCAAGGAATATGGATCATGGACAACTCAGTAAGGGGGAAAATCCACCATTATATTCTTTGGAGCACCTCACGAGAAAGAAGGAAATACAGGCTGGCAAAGCCCTGAAAAGTGGGTCAAGTTGACCTAGGGTTTTAGACACATAGGGCTTTGGTATCTAGGGTTTTAGACACCTAGGCTTCGGCATAAGGCTATCGGTGAGCTATTGTAATGTATAAATAAAGGTCAAGAGGACATGGGATCGTGTTGTTTTTGTTGTCATTGTTAGTTTGATTATGTGATGATGAGCGATTTTTTTTATTACTGAGAGAGGAGGATTGTGTGGAGAGATAATTCTGTGTTGTAAGATCTTCATATGGGTGCGAAGATCAACCCTGCAGCTGGGTGCACAAGGAAGGGAGGAAGAGAGAAGATTTGATAGCTAAGAGTGCAGATAGGATTGTATGCTTTCACCTAATATATTATAAAGAATAGTTATGTGGGCGTAGCCCTAGGGAGAGGGTGAACCATGTACATCTTGTTGTTGTGTGTGATTGATGTTTTGTTCTTTTGCTCTATGATATACTGTTATTGCATTACTATGTTAGATATGATAGATAACTGTGCAAAGTAGGCCTAAGCTAGTAACTGATATCTAGATGTTGTGTTGTTCTTGTATTGGATCCACTTTGTATTTCCTCTAGTTGTAGACACCTATGCCATGCAACCCACTATTACTACTTCAGGTGAGACTACATTTGCTTCGCAAGTGTTGTTGAAAGGGCCAGTAGTTAGGGCTTGTTGGTGCGCTATTAGAGCTGAACCCTAGGTCTTCCCCTGTGCCAACAACATGCGAGATATTTTTTCCTTAAGAGAAACAAGCTCAAGACCCAACTCTTTGTATTTCGACCTCATTGGGGACATGCATTAAGATGACAAGGAGCAGACCGCTCTAATACCATTGATCCAGATTTTATGATCAGAATGAAATGACTACAGATTATTAACAGGTTCTTAACACAAAATAACAAAGATACAATAAAATTGGTTTTCTATTCAATAAGGAAATAGGCAGAAACTGTAAAATGTAGCGTAAACAAGCTTGTTGGAATGGTGGTAGCTTATCTCTAAGAAGAGATGTGACAGTTGCGCTCATTTGCAAGAATATAATTACAATGAGGATTTGAAGGACTTTTTACAATAAGCAGTAATTCCAAAAACCCTGGACATCCAAAAACCTAACCCTAGGAGATGAAGCGTCAAAAGTCATGTGGGCCCCGTCTGGGTAAGTTAGTACATCAACTTCTCGGGGTTGTAGCGTTTGGATACGATCTTCGTTTTAGGCATATGATATCCCATTGGAAAGGTATCGTTGAGGAGATTCACTTTGGGGCTCAATAATTCCTTCAACTATCATTTAGAATCCCGATCTCAAAAAACCTTCATTTAGGCCGTCAAAATGGCCCCAGAAGTTAAAACTGCTAAAAATAGTAAATTGCCAAAATTGTCAGAAAATTGTTTTGAGCCAGTTGGAAAAGGTGGATGGCCACCGATATCCACCTGGATCAATGTGTTATATTGTACATGGAAAATGAAAAGGTCCAAGACTTTTTCTCATCCCAACATGGCATTGGGGCATAAAATGTAGAGGAGAAAAGATGTAAATTCTTTTTGGAGAAACCATCCTACCACCCCATGATATCAAGACCATCCAATTGAGCATGGAATCAACCCAATCAATGATCATCACACACTAATCTTCAATCAAGAAGAATGAAGACAATCTTATTTGTTGTGGGTAGCATTGTTAAAGTACGTTTTTTTTACTTATCCTTTCTATAAAAAATGTTTTATTTTCTTGTTGTTACCAAAAGGATGTTTTTTATCTAATAAAAACATTATATGTATCCTAAACATGAATATTGTTATATTTTAATGTAAAATCCTCAAAACCCAAACCCTCGAAATCCTAGTTCTCAAAAGTTTAACCCTCGAAACCTTTAGCCCGTGAATAAAAACAAAAACCGTCCAATATAAGAGGTAGAAAGTGAAAACCAAAAGCCTCAAGATCGTAATGTTTAACAATATTGGATCGTTGAGATATTGATGGAAAAGAAAACTTTAAGACATCTAAATGCTTTGTTTATAGAGGGAGAACATTTTTTTCGCTCAATTAGGCAAACACTTCACTCTTTCATTAACATAACTGCCAATGCCCTAGGATATCTATCCAATATTAATTCTTATATGGAGGTGAAAAGGATTTTTTTATCAAGACAAGCTTAGTTATGAAGATGTGGAAAAATTTTAAATAACAAAAGTCGTGATGTTTCACCTCTTCTAAGACCTTAACAATCATATATTTCCATCAATTGGTGCATAGAGCCAAATGAAAAGTCTAATGTATGGATCAATGGTACATGGTGTTTGATGAATTCCCTAAGGGAAACATAGACATGCCATTGTACTTCCTTAGGAAATTTTATGTCGAGTTTATCCTAGAAAAACATGTCATATATTTTGATATTTTAAAGTTCCAGGGGTTGGTAGAGGGATGCCCCAATTTAAAAATAATACTAGGGATGATATAAATAGTGTGTGTCCTCCCTTTCATTTAAATCCTCCATGATTATATCCTCCTACACCTACAATTCTTGATAACACGTGACATATTATTATAGTTTCCATAAACATTAGTCTACCCTGGCTCTTTTTTTGAGAGCCATGTATCCAAGGGCACATCTAGGACGAAATCATCCAGTACCTTTCATGGTGGGGATGATTCATCCATTTTTACTCATGGTAAGCACAAGTCATCTAGAATTACTCATAGTAGAGAGGATTCATCTAGCATTGGTCATGTTAGCAAGGAGTCATTAAGTGTTGCACATGCTAAGGAGCTATTCGACACTTGATAGACTAGGGATAAAAAGCATCATCCATTCCCACATCCATGAACATATTGTGAGAAAATATGTTATTATAAATCCCTTCCTTCTATTTTCCTACTGATGGGATCCTTCAAACGTAAATTTATCAATCTTTACATGTTTTTTTAGATATATTAAAGAGTTCGTATAGATTTGTTTCAAAAATCATTTTTTTCTATTATCCTTTTAACCTTTTGTGTTCATGTGTTTAGTTTGTATCTGTTTACACTCCATCATGTAAATATCCCCCTCAATCAATGGATTTAAATGTAGTGGCCAATGTTGCATGTTCTTTTGGTATTTTGCCAAAGCAAGAAATAACAATATTTATTTATTTATTTATTTATGAAATGATTTATTGTATTTCTATGAGTGCTTGCCAAGATATCTAGTTGTGTTCTAGTGTTTTATATTTCAATTTGATAGAAAATATGTGCTAACATCTATGAACTTGGTTATTATGGAAGCACGACATTCCCAACAGATAATATTAGTTTCATATTTTTCAGGGTATCATTATACAAATCTTGATTTTTAAGCATTTAAGTTGTCTAATTGACTTTTGTGTATCCATTAAAACCATCTAGCATTGCATCAACTAACATCCGATCCATTGTTGATTCATCCATTATCATTACAATCTATGTTTCCTCTATTATATGCCGGAACAATTAATTGTGGAGCATCCTTTTATACCTCATGTACATGTATCTCCCACTTTCTAGATTACTTCCATTACATTATTTTAAAATGTTACTTTAAAAGTATCTAATTTGTTTGATTGGAATTCTTTGTAGTCTATTATTGGTCTGGATCTTGAAAATACATAACAACCATATATTATTGATGCATCAATTCTTGAGGCATCCATTGTTGTGGCGTAAAAGTAGACTATGTCTAGAGGAATAGGTATGTCAGTGCCTCTGATATCTCAAGTACATGTATCTTATTCTCTCAAAAAATAGGTAATTGTATATTTACTTTAATTGCATCATTTTCAAATATTGATTTAAAAGTGTCTAACTTTTTTTATTATCATGTGTTTGCAGTTTTCTACTAGATGAAGCCTTGAACATCCAAAGTAGTCATCTACATTGATGCATTGCATGTAGAGGCATCCATTTTCGTGGCCTCGGACTAGCCTATGACTAGAGGGACGAGCATTCCAACAACTTTGGTATATGTTGACATGGGAAAAATACCCTTAACAGACATGGGTACTCCCTAGTATGAGGTCCCAATTAGACTTCACACAATTTTGATTAGAGACCCATTTGGATTCTGGCTCGATTACCATTACTGGGATGAGGGTGAATGAATGGTTTAATGCAAGGGGATGCAGATGAAAACTAAACTTATTGTGGGAAAATAAACCTATCGTATCCTAGCTAGGAGCAACTAAGAGTGAACAATGAACAAACCTAAATGTTAGTAATCCCTGCCATAAATTTTCATTTAGATAGTTGCAAGAAAGAAGCAAATATTAACAACACATGCATATGGAAGAATAACTAGATAAGTATAAACTATGCATCCATACACCTAAAACCTGCTCATCGTCTCAGAACGATTCATAGAAGAGAGAGACAATAACTGAAGTAAAGTTCCATTCACAAAAGAAATGTCTATCTATGCAAAGAAAACCTTATAGTGCTTCAGGGAAGCAAAGTATTCACTCGAAAAAAGTTCAAAGTAAACAAAGCACCAGTAATAAAAGTATTTCTCTCCATCAAAATGGCCCTGAGGGCTTCTCAATATTATACTTAGAAAAAAATAGTTCTTCTAAAATTACAAAGTTGAAGGGCCCCTTCAAAATAGGTCTCTTATGGTTTTTATACTTGCACAAGTAACTACCTATTGTGACTTCTTGAATTATGCAAGAAGCAATTACACATCCTTTTGTCATCCCATTTTATGTTTTCTATTAGATACAAAAAGAAAAAAAAGAAGAAATGATGATGGGGAGGAGATCATTTCAAATTTGCTCATAAGCCCTTTTATTTGTTTTTGTCTCTTATGTAGGTTTCCCATACTTTATGGTATCCTGAAATGGAGACGATTATGTGGTACAACAAGGACTCTAGGGAAACCTCATGAGATCTTGAGTTCTGAGAGAGGATCTTCATGTCCTTGGTCAAATATACCATGAAAATTTGGATTATGTTCTAGACTCTGGCAGGATTCATGAAATGGTCATTCATAAGCTCGACTGTCACTTTGGACGGAGTTCTGGCATTCACCTAATTTTCCCTCATGTTTTTTTCTAATTTTATGAAGAATTATTTGTCTAATTTCAGCTAGTCTAGGTATTCAATCCATGGTAGATGACCTTTGAAATTAAAGATGATAGGTGCTTTGTGGATTTCTACACATACAACGATAGAATTATTTAATTCCCTCTCAAGATTGTCCCCGACTTGTTGGTAGTTATCAAGTGTAGTGTATTTGAGATAATTGTCCCATTCCATCAGTCATGGAAAGTCTTGTGGGGCATCTAAATTTTTTTTATCCACCACTTCATCTCATTTAATCCCACCCCGATTGGAGAAAATTTTGTGTTCTTGGTTTGGCATTTATTGAGCTGAGTCATCATTTGGGTAGATTTCCTTTGAAAGGTATGCATAACTGCATACATATCATTTTCCATATTATGGATATCTTTTCTGACTTCTTATACACATGCTTTGAATTATTGAATGTTGTCGTGTTCACTTTTGTAATGCTTCACTTCCTCCTCTAGTGACCTTATCCTTTTATCTTTCTCTTCTATGTCACCTTCCATGTTTCTCATATTTTTCTCTAATTCTTGCATCAAAGTGACACCAGTTGAAGTAATCGAGAGAGGATCATCATTGATATTTTTATTACCTATGCTTTAGTCGTTACTAATAAAGGGGTTGACCCAGACACCAATAATTTCATGGTTTTCTACAAAATAAATTTTCATGGCTCCTTGTCAAACCTGAAAGAATTCATATTGGCCACCTTCTAGGCCTCCAATGGTGTATATGCTCCCAATCCCAACTCACCCAATCTAGTGAGAGTGGTATCTATTGATGATCCAGAAATATCCATATCCATAGGGGTCCATGCCAGTGCCTCTTTCTACTTCATGTTTCTTGCATTATTCCTTTGCTTCTGCTTCGAATGTTGCCTCCTTCGTTTCTACTTCTACTTTAGTTGTTTCGTCTTGTCTCCTACTCTTGGCTACTTCTTCCTTCCTCTTATTTTGTTCTTGTTCTTTCGCTTTAGAAGCTTCAATTGATTTTCTCATTTTCTCCTCTTATTCTCTCTTTTTTTGTTCTTTCCTTTCTTCTTTCTTTTTCTATTTGGATGTTGCCTTGTCCCCTTCTTCCTCTTTCTTTTTCTTCTCTTGTTCATCTTTCAATCGGTCTTCTTCTTCTTTCATTTTTTCTTGTGCTTCTTTAGATTTATTTTCATCTTATATCCTACCTCTATGTTGAGAGTTGATCCCTCTCCTAAAGATTACTTCATGATAAGTCCTGGCCCTTCTATGTATTCCTTCCTCTTCTTGGGTTTTTGACTCGCAAGTCCACCTGTATTTGCATTTGTATCAGTGAAAACTGACGACTCTTGAAGTTTCATTCATGTGGATTATTTCCCCTCAGAAATGGAAAGAGGCCAAGGCGTTTACCTCTGCTTGGGATTCTTTGATCTCCCTAAATGAATATGAGCCTACCCAGAGCAGTAAAGCTGGCCAGATTTCTTTTGTATCCCTGTGTAGACATGTGCCTACTCCATGTATGGCAGTTTGGTAGGAAATTTCCTACAACACCTATCTATCTAGGATGAATTTAGGCAGTATGTGAGGGAAATTCATGGTCCCATAGACTCCGATGTATGTTTCGTATTCAATCAAGTACCAATCACCTAATCATCCCACAACGGCTTAAGCCTTATCAGTCATCCAAGGCACTGGTGAGAAGAACATGAGCTCATATAGGGGCATTAAGACTTCCTCATAGATCTTCTGGTATTCAAATATGTACTTTTTCTCCCAAATCAATTTGTAGTAAATGTGGATGGGAGGATTAGCTGGATTCCAAACCCACCCCATCCCTTGATAGGCATGAATTACATGCATAATGTCTAGTCAGTAAGAAGACATGTGGAAATTGGAAAATTTCCCTAGATCCATGTTAGGAAGCAACGATTGCTTCTTTCATTGTCAAGGACAAGATGTTGGCCTAGTTGAATGAATACCCTCAGAATGTGACATAGTTAATCGAGGGGACCCATGATATTTTGAACTTCTGAGTTTCTAGTTCCCCATAAAGCCTACACACCATGACCACAACATACTAGTAAGGGCCACAACATAGTGGTAAGGTAACTTGAGAGTGTTAGTGGGATACTCATTCGAAGTCCTGGTCTTGAAAAGTTTTTCAGGATTATGTCATTCCTTTAAGAGGTCTTTAGGATTATGAGCGAACTTATCTACCAACTCATCATCTAGTATCTTATCTCCATATTCCAAATGGTAGCTGGATGCGACAATTGAAGGCTGGAAAGAGCTCACTAGTCATCTTTTTGCATTGATTATGTGTGTTATTTCCAGGTATGCATGCTTCACTACCCATGAAATGGTCTTTGTATAGGGGATTACTACTACGTGGGCTGCCACCTTGTACAGCTTAGATCTCTTGATGGCTTTGAACACCTCAAGATCTTGATCTTGTTTTGATGCTTGAGGAAATATCTGGTTGTTGAACATCTGATATATCTCTCCCGATTTAAAAGTAGTCTCCTTAACAATAAGACACTTGGTGTCATCATATGATGCCCCTCGTGTTTCAATTTCTTCCTCCTCCTCTTCTCTGGGCACATGGAGTTCTACAATAGGGGAATTTTCTTGGTTTCGAGATCCTTTTCTGGGCGGAGACATAAATAATCCTACAACACAAAACATAATAATACCAAAGAACAACTTTTTTTTTTATCAGTTCAAGTTATATTGAGAAAATGAATGTAAAAACAAAATATCTAGCAACTATTGACTTCATATTTGAAGCAATTTGAGTGATGGAAAGCATTGGATGCAAATCTAAGTGCTTAAAATGGATTTTCAAGCTATCAGTAAGAATATGATTTCCTCGCCGAAATAGGTTGTGTCAGAAGGGAAATTCTATTTCCCTCCGATATAGCATATCAACGGAAAAATGTGATTTCCCTCTGATACACTATTTTCCCTTGTAACGAGTTTAACGTTATTCGAAATGTTATTAAAATAGGAACCAGGAAGGGAACGGAGAAGAAACTTCTCACATACCCCAAAGGCCAAGCTTGGGGTTTTCATATCACGAAAGGGGGTGAGAGAATAGGGAAATCGATGAGAATACAAGGTAGCGAGCTGGCCTCCATCACGGATTTCCTCACGCACCTATTTGTGAATAATTAAATGTTTACAATTAATGTACACAATAAAATTCATAAAAATAGCCATCAAGAAAGTTGCAAGTTGTATGTAAAAAACAACGCAATCACAGTTTTTAATTCTTTAATATAAAATATAGAAATAACCAACGTCACTGCAATTTGTAGGCCAAAAAACACTGCAAACACATATTTTAATTCTTTACAATAAAATATAGGAAATAACCAAACGTCAGTGCAAGTTGAATGTAAAAAACACCGCAAACGCATTTTTTAATTAAATTACTTTATATAAAATATAGGAAATAACTAACGTCACCGCAAGTTGTATGTAAAAAGCAACACAAATTCATTTTTTATTTTTTTTATATAAAATATAGAAAATAACTGACGTCACCGCAAGTTGCATGTAAAAGCAACGCAAACATATTTTTTAATTATTTTATTTAAAATATAGGAAGTAACCAACGTCATCGCTCATTTTACTTTTTATTTATTTAAAAAAATACAGTAACTAACTTCGGATATCGACTTTACTTTTAGTTTAGTTTTTAAAGACTTTGCATTTAGAATAAAAGTATTACCTTAAGAGCAGGCATTCGATATTTTATAAATAAAAAATAGTTTGATTTAGAGATCTTCTCATTTAAATTAATTTAAAAAACTTATTTTTTTTTTAAATTATGGAAAAAATAAATAATTAACTATACACACTCGTGCGCAAGATTATTTTAGTTGTGGAAGTCCTACCTAAGAAACAAATTTAACAATACTATTCAATACGTAATTGAAAACGAAATCCTTATCTGTAATCTTTCTATTTTTCGGTGGCATGTTCCTCGTCTTTTTTTAAATGAGATATTCTATTATGTTAGAAAATTTTCCTTATATTCTTAAATATGAAGGAATAAAAATATTTTAATGCAAGAATCAATACTAATACATGCATACCTTATAAGGATAATGTAATAATAAGATATATGTGAAGTCGCGAGATTGAATCCATGGATAAGATATGTGTGAACACGTGAAAAAAAATACTAAAAGTATTATAAATTATGTCAATGTTTTATTTTAAATTTTAAAAGAATTGCAAGATGGGTAGATAACCCACCTTGTTTTGTTGGAAAGAGTAACGATAGGCATTTAACATGAGGTTGTGTAATTTCCTTTAGAAAAATGCGCTTTCATCATTTCTCTATGTATCCACTACGTTAATATAATTATATATAATTGTAAAATATGTTGGTATGGAAAATGGTGTAGGTTTTTATAATTATATTTACGATTATATATATAATTGTAAAATATGTTGGTATTGATGTTGAACATAATGAAATAAGACATAAGGTGTTAATGAATATAAAGAAATGTGTAAAAAAAACTGATGAAATTATCAAAAAAATATTTCAGAAAAAGTTTCAATTTCGTCATTAGAAACTTTCATATGTAATATGTATTAAAAATATATATAATAATATTGATATTTTTCCATTTTTTAAAATATATTAAATTTATTAAATTTGGAACATAGTTTTGATATTTTTCAATTTTTTTAAATATATTAAATTTATTAAATTTGGAACATAGTTTTAACGTCTTCTCTAAATATAAAACTCAATATTTAAATTTTATTAGCTAGCATTGGTAATATTCTTTCTTTGGACAAGTGCATAAAGTTAAAGCTCAAAGGTGTATTTCCTAAGTGTTCAAAAGTCAATCTTCCAAATCCTCATTAAGTGCTATGAATATTTGCAAAACTAGGAAACCATTTTTTGCACTTTTCAGCAATCCTATGTAGTTTGTGGAGCCTTCCATCACTCAAAAAGCACAATGGATTCAATTTTCCTCTTATTTTTAAAAACACATTATGAATATTTTCATCTATCTGCACTCCTAAGATAAAATATGTTAAGTGTCTCTCACAACCAAAACACATGGCTCTAATACCATATTATAAAACAAAACAAATATTTTATGTAATGTACAATAAAACCAAGAGGCATTATATATCTATGAAAAGATCTACATAAAAGAAATTATTCAACCACATATATA
>JZKD02S1668442.1:5358-17057 GCA_000966675.3 Picea glauca
ATATATATATATATATATATATATATATATATATATATATATATATATATATCACGAAACAAAAATGTAAAATTGCATCTAACCTCTTCCTCATGTTCTTGTGTTTGCATCAGTTGTAGTTATCCTTTTCAAATGCAATTACCTGATCACAAATCAAACAAATTGATTCTGAATCACAGATCGAACAACACCCACTAATGTTCATGTCATCCACAAGTCCTGCAGCGCACACAATGAGAACAAAATGTTTCTTATGGTACTACCTTAACTTTGCATAGATCCAACATTGCACACATCTAAAGAATTTTCACTACAACCTATTTGAAGGACAAATTCATCATTTGTGGTCTTAATTATGCTACATATGTACAATAAATATGTCATTACTCATCTAGCGCAACAACAAATACATTCATGAACAAACAATTAATAAATATTAAATGCAATACAACACCCAACTGCCTACGCCCACACTCGATTTCACAATCCAATTGCACCGGTCTATCGATCCCTCGCCACATTGTTTATGTATTTGCAATGTCGCCCCACATACCGACATCCTATATATTCACCTAATGTTCTCCTACGCCAATGCATTGTTCGTACTGCAATATTTGTTCTACAATAAATATTAAGAAGAGATGTTAATGCACACTGCCACTGCCTCTGAAATAAGGAGTGAAAGCTGAAAGCCAATCATATCTCATGAAAAAAAGAATTTTATTATTATTATTATTATTATTATTTTACTATGGAAAATTTATGCAAAAATAAAATTTAAAGTCAATGTAAAAACTAATATACATTCAACTCAAAATCGAATGTTATAGTCCCTCCAGCCGGGACTAATAATAATCCATCATTATCTATATAAATGGAAAAATTGTAAACATCTTCAATACTATTAGAATATAAGCATTAAAATACTACAATCTCTTCATCAAGATGATACTTTCGTGCCACATTGAATATCTCAAATATCTTTATCTATGCTTATTTACTACAAATTATTATTTAAAAAAATATAAACAATCATATTTTTAATTTTTAAGTTGTTAATAAAATTAAATATCAAAACTATATTTTAAAAATTAATATAAATCAAAATTATATATTTAAATTTTAAATAATTTAATTAAGAATTAAGAAAAAAATTCATAACATTATAATTTTCAAATAAGTTAATAGTAACTTTAAAAAATCCATAAAAAAAATTATATGTTTTGGCCGACTACAAATGAAATCAATTAAAATATTACCAACATCTATGTTAATGAGAAAAAATATCAAATTCATATTTGGATAAATTATAATTTAAAAAATATATAAAAAAAAAAATTATATTTTTAAATTCCAGGAAATGTTTTTTTTAGCGGGAATTTGGTGATATTAATTTACACGAATCACTATTTTTTGTTGTTCAAAATCCATTTTTGAATGCAGAAATGGATTCATCATGTTGAAAAACCCTTGGGGAAATCAGATTATACATAAATAATCACTCACATCTACGAATCTAATAATTTCTCACTGGATTTCATAAACATGTCCCCCAAAAAATCATCATTTCGTAAAACATTTAGCCTATGACTATATGAATATGATGTGATTCTGATCCCTCCTAACATCTCACCTTCTATATAATATATCAATGTAAGGGGATCATGATCCCTAGAATCCTTTCCCTTCTGACATACTTTTAAATTTTATTTTCTCACTCTTTATCTCTTTTTTTTTAAACAAGAAAATCTAAACCACCTTATCATCCATACAATCCTTAGTCTTCTTAAACATTAGGAAACCCTTACAAGTTTCAATTCATGTAAGCACGAAATAATGTTATTTCAAGTTTCTCACTCCTACTTCTATCATCGAGTTCTTTTTTGAATGGATGATGATAGGCGGGAAACTTTTTTGAATGAAGTCGAACCAATGGTAATGGTTCTTTGGGACCAGGTCTGTTAATGGCGCGACTTGTGTTGGAGGTCCTTAACTGTTTCTAGTAGTTTCTTCTAAGGAGCTATTGTGCAGATCATTTTCTCTATGTCTCTGGTTTTCTTTGGAGACATGTGGCCTAGCCCTTCCTTCAGGTTTACTCAGATGTGACTTCATCTACCTGCCTTGGAGTAGTTTAGTTTTACATTATTTTTTTGTTTTTGGTTTATTGTTTGAGAACCAAGGCCCACATCTGCACCTAACTTCTTCCACATTTCTATTCTTGGTAACTGGACCGACTGTCTATCTTCTTAGTGGAGTCTAGGTGTCTTATTTTCTGATGAGGCACATATTTTTCCTCTTGAATATATTGTTAGTGCACTTATGGGATCTTTAGACAAGGAATGCTGCAAGGCGGCGGGTCTTAATTCCTCTGAGCTCTCCAAAGGAAGGTTTATTGTTGCACCTTCACCACCTTTTCTCGGTTTTTCGCCTTCTACTATTCCTATTATCTTATCATGTGACTCTTGGACTTTACCCAAATTTTCTTATCCTAGTCATAAACAAGCCCGACTATACTGTGGATCCTGCCACCTTTGTTGGAACTGTTTTTACTCCAAAGAGTGGTGAGAATTTGTCGAGAGATCAACATAAGGTTTGTATTTAGTCTTCCCTTTCTGGCTTTGAGCATAAACTATGGAAGGATAATAAAGCTGCAAAGAAGTTACTACTGGGTTCAGACATGGGATTAGAAGAAACTTGTTGGATGGCACTTTGCGGTTTAGTCGGCCGAGTATCGTACCATTACCTGGCACAGGAACATCTTCAGGCTTGGATGGAGAAATACCGGGCTCCTATTTTATATTACTTGTCGGAGGTTATGCATCTTGCAAAGGGTTGGTTGGGGTTTATTTGCTGAACTCCCGAGGACACTACCCTTTTAATGGCTTCTCGCTGGGTTTTTGAGGTAGCAAAATTATGCTTAAGAGATGGCGGGTTGCTTTTGATCCCGCTACTGATTATTTTCCACAGAGGAATCTATGGGTACTCTTTCCTAGTTTACCTCTTCACCTATGGAATGAAGGATCTCTCAAAGCCATCGACAATTCATTGGGTACTTTCATTACAGTAGACCACCAGTCTCTAAGGGCCCCGACAAGGAAGGTTGGTAAAATTATAGTGGTGATTGAAATTCATGGTGGTTTACCAGAGGTTATTGAGGTTGAATGGCGTGGTCATAGGTTACTTCAACGAATAGACTATATGGGAATTCCTTTCCATTGTAGTGTATGTTGTTGTACGGGACACCTTCGTCGGTATTGTAAGGGGCCAATGATTGCTGAGGATGTGGATGATTTTCAAAGTATTTGGAACGTGTTGGAATGTTCCCCTGCTGTGGACATTTTTGGTTCTGGTGATCTGCATTATCCGTCAGATATGGACAGCGAGATTGAGCCTTTGGATACACTTTTAGGTAATCTTAAAAGCTCCTACTCCACTCTTTATGATTCATTAACTTTTTGGGAGCGAGAGGCTTTGGATTCTTCATGCTGGCTTAAGCGTACGACTACCAAGGAACCTTTACCTAGTGTGGTTGATAAGTCCTTATCAGCTTCATTGAAAAAAGAGTGTGTTATCCATGAGTCAAGCGTCTTGACATAGTCAAAGACTATCTTAACTAATACCTCCTCTTTAGATGTTCCTTTTACCCATATCCCAGCTTCAGTTCCTCGTCAAGTTTCTTCTCCTAATGTTTTAGTTAAGAGTCAGGTGAACGTCGTCTCCTCCCCTCCTTTTTCCTGGTTGGAAGAGAATGTTGTGATTCCTGGTTGTAAGGAATCAGAGGAAAATGATTCCTCTATGTTTGTTGTACTTGATTATCTTCTTCCATTCATTCATGATCAGAAGTCAACTATTCCTTTACCAGTCTACCTGGGTAATTATGTCTTTGATGAGTCCATTGGTTGGGGGAATCCTACTACAATTGTTTCTCAAGTGGAAGGGACAGGGAGGGATTTTTCTTAGTCAAGAGGTTTAGGCATTGAACACTCTCCTATCAAGACTAGTAGCTCTCAGACAAAACTGGCAGCTGTGACCAATCAAACCTGCGATATTGATTCTTCTACCATGGATTGTGGGGAACTTAGAGCAATGAAGGCCCTAGAAAGGGATAAATAATGATCCTTCTTTCTTTGAATATCAGAGGGGTAGGGGGCACCCTTAAATCAGCCTCTTTCCATCACCTTTTGGATTGAGTCCGTCCAAAGATTATTTATTTATAGGAAACTTTAGTTCATGAACAAAAAGCTAGGGATTTTATGAACACCTTCTGTCCTTATTGGGTATCTTGTGATGTTAATTCTCTTGGTACCTCTGGTGGTTTATTAGTCACTTGGGATCCTAATATTTTTTTTTTGAAACCACATCTCACCTGCGGTGGTATTTTGTTGACAGGCAAAGTAATTGCTACCCAGAAGCAACTTTCATTTCTTAATGTTTATGGTCCGTGCTCGGATAGGCGAGCCTTTTGGGATCTAGTGGATGATAGTGGTCTACTATATCTTGATAATTTGATCCTAGTATGAGATCTTAATATTACTCTTTTTTCATATGAGGTTTTGGGAGGATCTAATTCTTCTGGTTCATTAGAAGATTATTACAAGTTATTGTTGCAATCAAAAAATTTAGTGGATTTGCGACCAGACAAGGTGGTTCTAACCTGGCGCAATGGTCGTCTCGGGGCACATGGTATTGCTAAGAGATTGGACAAATGCATAATATCAGAAGTTTTATTATTTTTGAGTGGCCTTTATCGCTCCTGGGTGGAGTATCCATTCATTTCTGATCATGCCCCTATAATTGTACTACTGGAAATTTCACCGAAGTATAGAACATATCCCTTTAAATTCAATCCCCTTTGGTTTCTCGAAGAGGATTATAAAGAGATAGTATTTCAGGTCTGGAAGGACCCTACATTCAATACAGAATTGGGCAGCCAACGAAGACTTGTTTGGAAGTTAAAGGAACTAAAAAGGAAGACTAAAGTGTGGACGAAGCAGAGAGACATAATATTACAACAGTGCATGGAATTTTTAGAATCACAGATAAGAGAGATTTTTCTGGGTTTTCTGGATGATTACTCTCAATCGGATAAATAACTTCTTCTTGGCAATTTAGAGATGGAAAGGAACAAGCTACTTCGAGATCAAGAAGAAAAATGGCGCCAACGAAGTAGGGTGATCTAGGTTAAAAGTGGTGATTGAAACACAAAATGTTTTCACCACTTTGCTAACCATAGACACATTCACAAGAATATCTAGGAGATTATTGATGAATATGGACAAGGGCACTCATGACAGGCAGCAATTAAGGATGGAGTTGTTCATTACTTCAAAAAAAAATTCAAAGCCCATTCTACTTCCTTCACTAATGAACAGGTACAAGTAACAAGTATTTTCTCCAGAATGGTAAATGATGAAAAGGAAAGTTCTCTTTATGAACCAGTTACTTTAGAAGAAATAAAATATGTCTTAACCCTATTCAAATGAGATAAGAGTCTAGGCCATGATGGCTGGATAGTGGAATTCTTTACATATTTTTTTTATTTGGTTGGCGATGACCTCATACAGATGATTGAGGAGTATAGGAAAAATGGGTCTATAATAGGAATCTTAAACTCTACTTTCCTCGCCCTAATTCCAAAAGAAAATAAACCTACAAATTTCAAGGATTTTAGGCCAATTTATTTATGCAATCTGTGCTACAAACTGATTTCCAAAATCATCACCAACCAAATCAAGCCTATTCTATCTAGCAGTCTCTCAGAAGAAAAATTAGGATTCTTGAAAGGAATCAGGATACAGGATGCTATTGGTACAACTCACGAATGCCTCCATAGTATAACAAAAAAGAAAAAAAATATCTGGTTCTCAAGCTGGATTTACGCAAAGTTTGTGACTGTATAGACTGGTATCTTCTCAGGATGATTTTAATTCAAGTGGATTTTGGCATTCAAATGACAAAGTGGATTATGAGTTGCATTACTTTTCCTAATTATGTTGTTTTAATTAATGGTGAAACTACATAATTCCTCCGGAGTGGACGTGGTTTGCGTTAGGGTTGTCCACTATCTCCGTTATTATTCATCATGGTAATGGAAGGACTCAATCTCTTATTAAAAAAGAGAAAAGAGGAGAATAAGATCTCTGGTATTATAGTTTCCATTTTGATTAACATACTCCATTTATTCTTTGTGGACGATGTTTTAATCTTGAC
Source organism: Picea glauca (assembly GCA_000966675.3). Classification (NCBI taxonomy): domain Eukaryota; kingdom Viridiplantae; phylum Streptophyta; class Pinopsida; order Pinales; family Pinaceae; genus Picea; species Picea glauca. Next base: position 11,569 of record JZKD02S1668442.1, read on the forward strand.
TAAGGTTGATTTAAACGAGTGGATGTAAATTGCTAAACTGATAGTTTTATTCTGTAAAGCCACGGGACTTCAAGTAAATGTTTCTAAAACAACAATGCTTTATGAATGTTTATCAGATTCAGATATTACTCCTTATATTTCCTTTCTACCTTACACTTTTTCATCCTTGGACACAGGTTTCAAATACTTGGAATATCATTTAAAGACGGGTGTGCAAAAGGCGTCGGATTGGAACTGGTTGCTAATAAAAATCGAAAAAAAGATTGGCCTTTGGTCAAATTATTCTTGGAGAGTCAACCTATATACTAGATGTATTTGGAGCTTATTTCACGCGTTGTTCTTAAACAAATCCATAATTAATGTTCAATTTCCTGTGGAATGGGAACAATGAATCCCATCACTACCACCTTTGCAGATGGGATGTTTTTATCTAGACCTAGATCTTGTGGCAGCTGGGGATTTCGAAGCTTAATTCATTTTAATATAGCATTAAACGCCAATAGGTAGAACAATATATTCAGATGTAATAAAGGTCAATATTAATAAGGCCTTGCAATAAAATAGAATAAGTCGAATGCAAGAAGACCTAATAGAAGCTTCTGCTTCTAGAACGATCTTCCTCTAGATGCTCCTTTTGATAGACATATTTAGTATAAATAGGAGTCGGGGGTATGATAACCCTAGCTTAGATATTATTGTAATAGAGATCTGCTCGATTGGAGGTTGACCCCTCGAAGAGGCCCATGAACATTGCTCTCAGAATCAAAGTGTTATTTCTTTTGTTATTCGTATATCATTTCAGTGTTATTGTGGTGATTGTTTTGGTTATATTGTTGTTATTCTACCATTTCTAGCATTTTATTTCTGTTTTTCATAATTTTTATATCTGGTATATTACAAGTGGTATCAGAGCACTTTCCTCGGTAGAAATTGTGGGTTAATTTTTTTTTCAGGGTAGAGACGTATTCTGGCGTCTTTAAGACACGGAGATTTGTCATTACACGCATAAACCCACAGTTGAGGGATTCATACACGTAGGAAATACAAGTGGTACATAAGCGCACATCTGTTGGCCACCCTTGTAACCCCTGTTGGCACCCCTTCAAGTGGTAGCGCATCAGAAAACACCTGTGTATGGATCGACCTAGATTACCGGAAGCTCTCTTTAGATAAACCGATCGACCACCTGACTGCTATAGTGCCACCTAGAACAACACTCAGGAAGATACTCTCTAGTACCTAGGTAGTCGGGTAGTACAGCTAAGGGCACGGTCTAGCCTCCTTAGTTAGTGCCCTTATTTGAGACCTATTCCATTGGATTCATCTCTTCGCCCTTATCACATTCATACATATCATTTTTTGAAAAAAAATTGACCCCACCCACCCTATTTCGGTTCCCTCATCATCATGGCCCATACCCGTAGACAAGACTAGGAAGCTCGGTTCAATACCTTGCAATCTAATTTCACCGAGACCCAACAAGAAGTGAAACAACCCAATGCCAATGTTGTCGCCATCAATACAACCATGTAGTCCTCAATGAAAGAAATCAAACAATACCTGACTACCCATCTTGAATCTTTCGTTTCGACGCTCTACACCAAGCTGCATATCCCTACCGATAACCCTTTATCTGACCCACCTTCACATACTGAAGCTAAAAATTCCCCTCATTCCCAAAAAATTCATCATCTCCACTTTCAACGTGACCTATGCCTTCCGCGGGAGGATGTGACCAAATTTGATGGCTTAGATCCCACTGGTTGGGTAACCCAAATGGAACATTATTTCTCTTTATACGACATTACAGATGACTTGGCCAAACTCCGGTATGGTGTTCTCCATCTAGATCAAGAACGTTGGCAATGGTGGCAATGGAGAAAAACTTCTCGTCAAGGGTATATTGCTTAGACACACTTTGTGGTCGTGCTTTATGAACTCTTTGACACTAACACCAACCATTTGGGTTGTTTGAAAAAGTTGAAACAATCAGGCATAGTAGAAGACTTTATAGCTTCTTTTGAGTGCCTGGCATTTCGGACAGAGGGCATGTTTGATGCTTTTTTCCGAGAGTGTTTTATCAATGGCCTCAAGGATGAGATTCGGGCCCATGTCTTCATGGATCGGCCTCAGAGTTGGGTGGAGGCTACTAAAAGAGCTAAAGAATCACAACAGGTTGTATCTTCTCAAAACTGAAAACCCTCAATTATCCCTAACATGAAACTAGTAAATCCCACTACTCCCTCCACTCCACTAAAGATCCAAAAATTGACCAGGGCTTAAATGGATGAATGCCAACTCAAAGGCCTTTGTTATAATTGTGATGACAAATATTTCTCGAGCCACAAGTGTAATGAACAAAAGATTTTTATGGCCACCTCGGAGGATATTTTGGAAGAGGATGTTGAAACTCCCCTTGTGTTTGAGTCACTTGAAACCACTCACATAACCCCTCCCTCGGACCCTCCCGAAGTAGAACCGATCATTTCCCTAATTGCTCTCAATGGCTTCTCTTCTCCCCAAACCCTCAAGTTAATCAGTTACATCAAGCATAGGAAGGTCATCATTCTGGTTGATAGTGGAAGCACCCAGAATTTTATTCATCGTCGCATAGCCCAAGAAACTCATTGCTACATCCATGTAGTCAATAATTTCCAAATCATAATTGTCAATGGTGGATCCATGAAATGTGGAGGGCGTTGTGAAAATGTGCATCTCCAAATTGGTGACTACCACTTGAAATCTCATATGTTTTCTATCGACATGGGTGGTTGTGACATTGTGTTGGGTGCAGACTGGATAAGGACTTTGGGTCCCATTCTCATGGATTTTAAGTAATTAACCATGCAATTCAACCAAGAGGGAAAACAATATAAGTTCCAAGGCATCGCTGTCGGTTCACCTGAGATCATTAGTTCCCATCGCATGGAAAAGTTGCTCAAAAAATGTCATTTTGGTGTTATTTCCCAAATCCATGCCATACAAGCAACAAATACACCCTCGGTGTCGCAAGACTTCCAATCTATCATTTCCACGATGAGATTCGATACAAAGGTCGATTGTATTTAAGTAAACAATCAAAACTTAAATCCACAATACTTTATGAGCTTCATGCTACACCCACAGCTGGGCACTCTGGGTTTACCAATACCTATGAAAGGGTCAAACATTCTTTTTTTGGGGATGGTATGAAACAAGACATTCATAATTTTGTCTCTGAATGTGATGTGTGTCAAAGCAACAAGGGTGAAATAGTCAAATCTCTAGGCACACTACAACTGCTTCTGATTCCACTTGCTATGTGAAGGGATATCTTTATGGATTTTATTACAGTCTTACCAAAATAGGGAAATAAATCAGTCATCATGGTGGTTGTTGATCGCCTTTCCAAGTATGCTCATTTATGTGCTCTTCAACACCCATTTACAGCATCCACGGTGGCTCAAATTTTCATGGATCGGGTCTTCAAGCTTCATGGAATGCCACATTCTATTGTTTCTGATCACGACCCAACTTTCACCAGCAATTTTTGGCAAGAACTATTCAATCTACAAGGCACCTAATTGCATCTCAACACAGCTTATCATCCAAAGACTGATGGTAAAACGGAAGTTGTCAACAAGTGTTTGGAAACATGTTTGAGGTGTTTTTCATCGGAAAAGAAAAATCAGTGGGCTCAATGGTTACCCCTAGCTGAATGGTGGTACAACACTTCATACCATATAGCTACACGCATGACTCCTTTTGAAGTGGTATATGGACAAAATCCACCTTTAGTTCTCTCATACTTACCTGGTGTCTCGAAGGTCTAGGTGGTTGACCAAATGCTTACAGTTCGAGAGGCTATTCTCTGTACCCTCAAAGAGAATTTGTTCATGGCACAGAATTGCATGAAGCAACAAGTAGATCAAGGTCGCTCTGAACGTCAATTTGCAGAAGGGGATCAGATGTTTCTTCGACTGCAACCTTACAAGAAAAATTTCCTCAAGGTCAAGCATTGTCAGAAGCTAGCACCCAAATTGTATGGTCCTTATATAGTTCTCAAGCATGTGGGACAGGTGGCCTATCAGTTAATTTTTCCCAGTCATTCTAAGCTACATCCTGTTTTTCATGTTTCATGCTTAAAGAAGGTGATTAGAACTAAGTGCCAAATTCAAACCAACCTTCCCAAGTTCGACGAAGAAGGATTCATTTGGCTACAACCACAAGCCGTTTTGGACCAGTGTGAGCATCGCCTGCGTCAAAGAACCATCAAGGAAGTGTTAGTCTAGTGGAAATATAAAACTCCAGCAAATGCCACTTGGGAACCAGCTACCATTTTGCAGCAATTTCCACATCTCAAGCCTTGAGGACAAGGTTGTTTTTAAGGGGGAGGACATGTTAGGGTTTTAACCCGCACATATGTAGAACAATATATTCAAATGTAATAAAGGTCAATATTAATAAGGCTTTGCAATAAAATAGAATAAGTTGAATGTAAGAAGACCTAATAGAAGCTTCCTCTAGATGCTTCTTTTGATAGACATATTTAGTATAAATAGGAGTTGAGGGTATGAGAACCCTAGCTTGGATATTATTGTAATAGAGTTCTGCTCGACTAGAGTTTGCCCCCTCGAAGAGGCCCGTGAACATTGCTCTCAGAATCAAAGTGCTATTTCTTTTGTTATTCTTATATCATTTCAGTATTATTGTGGTTATTTTTCTAGTTATATTGTTGTTATTCTGCCATTTCTAGCATTTTATTTCTGTTCTTCATACTTTTTATATCTAGTATACTACATTTTTCTACTTCTAATCTTCTGATTCTGGATATTTGGAGGCATAAAATTTGGAAGTGGGATCTTTAGCTTAAGATCAAACTTTTCATCTGGTTGGCGACGGAATAATATTTTTTAACATGGGACATATTACAGAAAAAATGTTGGGAAGGCCCAAGCCCGTGTATCTTGTGTAAAAGCAATTCAGAGGATATCAATCATATTTTTGTTGATTGTATGTTTACAAAGAAGGTTTGGGAAAGAATCAAATTTTCACAAAAGATAAAAAGGAATTGGGAAGGTAACTCACTTTCCGACTGTTTTAATATTTGGATTAAAGATAAAAATGTCTCTCCAACTCTTTCAGCTACTATATGCTGGTTTATATGGAACAAAAGGAACATAGACATTTTCGAGAATGTTGTCCCTTCCTTCCATTATGTGATTATTAAGATCCTGGGACTCTACAAGCATCAACCATCAACACAATGTTTTGCCCCTATAAGAAAATGTGTGGTCACTCAATCAGATGGATTTTCTATCGCCTTTTTCTATGGGGCAAATCAGAGTGATAAAAAAATTTGTGGAGTAGGGGGGGTTATTAAAACTTCTGACTTCTTAGTTTATAGATGGCATATAAACAGTGGTGAAGGCACAAATACAAAGGTAGAGCTCTTGGGGCCACTCTTACTTTAGCTAGTCATATATCCCTCCCAAAACTACAAGCTATGG
>JZKD02S1668442.1:21480-37042 GCA_000966675.3 Picea glauca
GAAAAGCTATGTGGAGATATATAAATTAATGACCAATAACAAATTGGACTGAATCAATAGCTTCATACAATATACCTTACCAGTGTAAAATCAAGACCTTAATTGATGATGCTTGGTTATTTTCAGGCCCACACAAAATTAATGACAAGCTACAAAACAGCTGCTTAATATGTTTGAAGAAAGGGGTTGTTGTAGATGCAGTGAGAACACAAAATCTTGGGGAAAAAAGGCGTCGTAAGGAATTGGAAAGAAGAATTATCAAAAGAATATTGCAAGGCTTAATGTAATGGGCGGTACCAGCTGTATCAGTGGAATAACAATTAAGCTATTGAAACGGAATTTGAAGGCACAGAATTAGAAAATTACCTTTGATCCAGAGCTTGCTGTATTGAACCAGACGTCCCCGAACAAAACTGGAAGCCGAAACAGAGAAAAACAATCCAACAAGAAGAACCGAATCAGTGTCTCCTCGTTGTTCTATTTTACAGACTAACGATTTGTTTGGCAAAGCGTGAGCGAGCATCTATTTATGGTATTTTCACACAAATCCAAGTGAAGGGTGGATAAACGTCCGAACATCAAAAGTAGATGTGAAAGTGATTAAATATTATTGACCGAAATGTCCCCATGAGCAAAGCAACCGAAATGTTCCCACGAGGAAAACAACCGAAGAAGAAAAACAATGTCCCCATGAGCAAAACAACCGAAATCTCCCCCACGAGCAAAACAACGGAAGAAGAAAAACAGAAGCGGTATGGATGGAATTAGTGTCAAGAGTTGATCCACGTCCTCACGTGATGTGGAAGTATTCTTATTCTTCTTGATTTGTTAACGTCTGATTTGTCGATGTTTGATGTGGTCTACTTTTTCTTTTTTAAGTATTCTTATTCTGCTTGACTTGTTAACGCGAGATAAAAGAGACAATTTCTATTTTCACATTTTAATGTGATCCTTTCCACCTGGATCCTTTCAGTGTACCTTTCGGTCAAATTATTTTCGTATGTGATCCACCGGATCCTCTTAGTTGTGCTTTTCATGAGTCTCTTTTCGTGAGTGACTCTTGTCAATTTACCTTTGATCTATATGAAACATGTTTTTTACTCAACAATGTTTCGTTGAAATTACCATTTAAACCATCGCTTTGCCACCGAGTGTGCCGTACATCCGTGCCACTACCTTAATTTACTTTTTCCTTTAAATAAATACCTACTATGGATAAGATGTTGATACATTTTCCCAACTAAAGGGGAAACAACTCATTAACTACTTAAAATAAGATGTTGATACATTTTCCCAACTAAAGGGGAAACAACTCATTAACTACTTAAAAAAAGATGTTGATACATTTTCCCAACTAAAGGGGAAACAACTCATTAACTACTTAAAAAAAAATCTACTTTTGTTGCGGTTATAAAAATGTTCTCGTACATTAAAAAGATTTTATTTTAATCATTTAAAAAAAGTTTTCATGCATTTTAAAGAGGTGATTCTTCTTTAATCATTAACACAAATGCTTTCAAGAATGTACCTTCTCAATATTTAACACAAACGCTGCTTTCAAGAATGTAACTTCTCAATATTTAACACAAATGCTTTCAAGAATGTACCTTCTCAATATTTACTAAATAAGTGTTAATACACATGAAAAATAAACTAATTATATTTTTATTAAAATATGAAATACACTTAAAAAAAAAATGTAATGAAAATAAACTAAGTATATTCCTATTGAAATATAAAATATTGTAACATCATTTTAATAAGATAAAATTCATTATTAATTATAATGAAGATTTCAAGTGATTTTAAATAAAAACTCTTAACGAATATAACACACCATTATCGTCATTTCTAAAGAAAATTACTTAAGAGGTAGACCAAGTAATCTTAATTAAAAGAACTTATAAGATCATGGCATCTATACTTATATTATTTTTGAAAAAAAAACTCACCTAAAATTTATGTAAGACAAAGAAACTCATTTATATGTTTAAAATGATAAAAATAAAATATGTGAACATGGTTCATTTAAAAAAATTACAAGAGTTTAGGGCATACAAAGGAATATAATAGAATTATTTCTTGAAAAATGGTCTTAGATATAATTATATAAATCATGTATATTTTCGTAATTTTTCAAGAAACTTAAAAATATTATCATAATTTTGAAATGAAATTATTTAAAAAGTTGAAAAGTGTAATGTACCTCAAAAATCACCATAAAAAAATGCTTTCAAAAATCACCATTTGTGTTAAATGTACCTCAATATTTAACACAAATGCTTTCAAGAATGTACCTTCTCAATATTTAACACAAATGTTGCTTTCAAGAATGTACTTTCTCAATATTTAACACAAATGCTTTCAAGAATGTACCTTCTCAATATTTACTAAATAAGTGTTAATACACTTAAAAAAATGTAATGAAAAATAAATTAATTATATTTTTATTAAAATATGAAATATACTTAAAAAAATGTAATGAAAATAAACTAAGTATATTCCCATTGAAATATAAAATATTACAACATCATTTTAACAAGATAAAATTCATTATTAATTATAATGAAGATTTCAAGTGATTTTAAATAAAAACTCTTAATCAATATAACACACCATTATCCTCATTTCCAAAGAAAATTACTTAAAAGGTAAACCAAGTAATCTTAACTAAAAGAACTTGATAAGATCATGGCATCTATACTTATATTATTTTTGAAAAAAAAACTCACCTAAAATTTATGTAAGACAAAAAAACTCATTTATATGTTTAAAATGATAGAAATAAAATATGTGAACATCATTCATTTAAAAAAATTGCAAGAGTTTAGGGCATACAAAGGAATATAATAGAATTATTTCTTGAGAGTTATGGACTTGAGAAGTTGACAAATCAACTAGGCTGCTCAAGACCCACATTCCTTCTGCCACCTCATCTCCTAGGGTTAGATTTATGGTTCTTTAGGGTTTTTAGGTCATTGAAGTGTCATGATTATAGTGGCATGACACTTAGAGTTATGATTATATGAGCAACAAAGAAATTCAATGCCAAGTACAAGCAATGACACAATTAACATCCAACTCCACACAAGTTTTAGGTCGGTGATAAGGTATGGTTGCACTTCTAGAAAGAATGTGTCACGGATCTCCACCAGAAGCTTTGACCACTCTGATATGGACCTTACACAATCACCAAGGTAATGGGTGAGAATTGTTTTGAGTTGAATATTCCACATTTCCATTACTTACACTATGTGTTTCATGTGGATTTTCTTCAACCATATCTTCTACCTCTATTGGACACCTAAGAGGTGTTTGAGCACTTGGCTCCTATAGAACTCAACCCTAAATACATTGAGTAGGATATAGTTAATAGGATTATGGACACTAAGAGAAGGGAATCAACTGGAAAAACATACAATTTTATTAGTTTTGCAAAGCAAGACAACTACTTCACCAGAACAAGTGACCCACTAGGAGTCATATTTAGCAGTAGCTTCCCCATTTGATGGAGGAACTTGACCCAATGGAGACCACTGATTTCTAAGGGGGGGGAATGAATCCAAGTGGATACTAGTAGCTACCAACCTCTTCCACTAACTCATAATGACTCTACATCTTGGCAATTCTATTATAGTTTTACAAGCCTTTAATTTCCAATGCATTTTTGGGCCTTTCCCATGCATTTTTTGTAGTTGAAACATCCTCATAATTAAGCTTGCAAGGCTAGCCAAACATATAGAGAACAAAATAAGTTTAGTGATCCAATAAATACCCTTAAATGAATTTGTATGCAAAAATTTGTGACCCCAAGAAGTTGATGTATCAACTAGTTTCCTTGAGGCCCGCATTTTTGCCACCTCATCTCCCTGTTTAGAGTTTTCAACCTTGAGGATTTTTTTCCTCTTAGGGTTTTATACTTTATATTAAAAATATAGGTTGTTGATCATACCTTCCACCTCAATCATATGTGACTGATATTATGCTTTCTTGTTGTCCAGGGATGCGTAGATCCTTGGTACACTTTTGCCCATGTCCTCCACTATTTCTGCATGTTGAACATTGTCGACAGCTCTCACCTTGTCATTTATGTGGGGGCAATCTCTGTACCTATGATTTCCTTTACAACCCCAACATTCCATAGGTGGTTGTCTTGGCATTTTCCCACCTATTTCAGCCTTCTCCGGCTCTCTAATACCTGGTTGTCCTTGAGGGCTATTTCTTAAAAAGGATGGCTTAGTTCCCTTCTTCCTCTAATCCATCTTGAATTTCTTCTTGTCTTCCCAAGCCTTTCAGAAAGTGGGCTTTTCTCTTTGTTGCTCATATAATCATTTTTCTCTCCTTATAGTTTCTTCCATAGTTTTAGGATCATCATACTGGATTTTGTCATTGATGTGAGATGGTAGTACACTCAGATACCTTTGAATTTTGGCAGTCTCATCTTTGATGAAAGGGACATACTTCAGCAATTCCAAAAACCTTCATTCATATTCATCAATGATTCAATGGTCATGCTACCCAGCTCGAGTTCACAGAACTTTTTCATCTTTCTGTCATAGTATCTCTTAGTCAAGTATTTCTTTTCGAAATACTTTTTGAATTCCTTCCAAGTAACATTTTTCTCTTTAATGTGTTGCACCTGCACAAGTTGATCCCACCACATGGATGCCTTTCCTTTCAGTTAATACATTGCAATTCTTCCTTATGCATGAGAGGAATAATTTTGCAGTTGGAATTATTTCATCATGCCAAGAAGCCATGTCTCGACATCTTCCTCCTTCTTGTTCTCTCCATCAAATGTAGGAGGTTTAATCTTGTTCATTTCACCCTTCAGTTCATACACTCCAAATCTCCTATGATTTCTGATATGAGATGGGTTTGAACTACTGTGTGCCTTCCTCTTGGAGTGCCCTTGGGAGTGATGATGGTGTTTGCCAACACTAATTTCCTCTTTTCGTTAGGAGACCCATGACTTCCTGATTTACTGGAGTCATTCTCCTTATCCAATTTCTTTTCTATCCTTTCTAGGCTCTGTATCAACTTTATGTTGAATTCTCCCTGTTGTTCCCTGGCTTTCATGAGCTTTTTGTTATCTGCTCAGTGAGTCTGGACATCTTTCTACAATCTTTCAATTATTTTCATCATGTTTCCCTCCTTATCTATCTCTTTTCCATGTCCATTGGAGTTTGATCCTTCAACTCCCAAATGAACATCCATTCCTTTAGCTTCATTCTCTGAACTGAAAGCATTATGTGCCTCCTCCATTTCTCTACATGATGTGGCAATTCGGTTCAGTTCTAACAATCGTTAATTCTACAAACACAATGTGAATTCAACCGAAATTGGTCAGGCCATCAGTGCTTAACAAATTCCACAGTATTCATAAACCAATCTAAGTCAAGAAAACTTTCAGATTCCCTTTCCTTTCTGAGCTCTGCTTTGCAATGTTTTTTCAGGAACTAGCCCCTTTTTCTTAGCCCCCAACCCATGCGACCACGGGCTGTGGCCAAGCGTTAGGTCGATAGGTGCTTATTTAGGACTTCGAGCCTCTGGCTTAAAATTTTTTTAAATCACATGACAACAAATCTCTCGGAGTTTCGAATTAACGAACTCGCGAAGTAGGTTGGATCAACAGTCCACGACTACCCAGCATCCAATGATTGACACCCATTGTGGAACTTCAAGAATCTGAGCTACGGTACTTCGGAGCTTTGGGACTTCAGAGGATTTCACATCTGCACACCCCCAACACCCCGAACCGTTAATCTTTGAACACTTCCATGCCACCTTTGGTGACGCCATTACGTCACGTCACCTCGACGTTTTGAAACTTTTGAAAGTTCTTCCTTTCGTTTCCTTATGAAACATTCTTTCAGAGTGTCAAGTCTCTGAACTTCACAACTAGCACCACGCGTCCACTGGGACCCACAGTTTCTGTACTTGAACTAAGATACCGAATAGTCACATCACTTAACGCATTTCAAATTACGAGGGCATGCATCCGCAGTTTGGAGTAATCCGCCTTTCGTCCTGCAATTCCTTTGATGCTGACATGTAACTCCCCCCGGGGAAAACCATGGTTTGGATTGCGGGACCTCCCTGAGAAATTAATTCCCGTGGAATTTGTGTTTCTGCAATTCATCCTAGTCGTCGATCTAGATGTATTGTAATCAACGCCAGTGTGGGCCCGCCGACCTTTAACTATGTTATTTAACCTCAGGGCCCACATAGTACAACTGTCAACATTCTAGTTTGGGGCACATGGTAGGTATAGGAGAGGTCCATGTCACCTCCAGGTGATGTCATCAGGACTCACCACTTCGGCTCTTTGTGCTTCAGAGCTTCGGACTTCGAGAGTTTCAACTCCTCTACACTCGCTTTTTCCCGGAGTTCATGATCTACTGACACGTGTCCTGCTTGAAAATAAACGACTATGAGTGACTTTGACACTTCAAGCTTCGGGAGCTTCAAACTCACAGGACTTTCCTCCTTCTGAAGTACTTCCACCTGAAGTACACGATCTATTGACGCGTGTCTCCCCCTTGATCCGACGACCACTATCCACTTCGACTCTTTGAGCTTCAGGAGTTTCAGACTCCTGCACACTCATTCCTCCCTGAGTGCTCTCACCCGAAGTTCATAATCTGTCGACACATTTCCTTCGCAATGGATGGTTGCTATCTACTTCGGCCTTCAGGACTTCGGGAGTTTGTCACACTCCACACTTGAAATCCTCCGAAGTGACTTTCCCTGAAGTCTCAGATCTGTTGACACGTACCCCTCTGGCGACCAACGACCATGATCTACTTCGGATATTTCACTTTCTCTTCAATCACAGAACTTACAAAGTGCTCTCACTTTGGAGTTGTGGATCTTGCACCACCTGTCAACCTAGATCGGATGATTGTCGATCCTTTGCGCTAAGATCCGACAGCTTGGGATCTATTTCCTCCTCAGTGCTCTCCTTTGCTTTTTTGGACACAGATCTAACAATCCAGACTCCTTCCAACAACAAATCTGACGACTGAGGTCGCTCCTGCTCCCGAGATTTGTTTCTAGAACCCCTTTCTCCTTAGAGGTTTGCTTCGACACTAGACAACTTTCGGATCTGTGCACTCCTTGCAACAGATCTTTGTGTCCCTTCACGAGAAAACTCAAGCTATTTCTCCCGATCTTTTTGAGTCAAAGACTTTGTCGACGCACTCCTTGCACCCGGGGATGCTCTGAACCTCGAATTTGTCCCTTTTGACAACAATTCACTTTGAAATATTTATCTCATTAACCACTAACATGGCCCATCTAGGCTCAATGTCGAAACCATGGCTCTGATACCAATTTGTAACGTCCCCAAGCACCAGCAGGCCAGACAACGCCACTACTCTGACACTTCACTTAGCTCTGATACTAATTTGTAACGTCCTCGACCATCAACAGGCCAGGAAACGCCATTGCAAAACATACATTTATATATATATATAACATGCATTTCTAATGAATTTTAAAACAAATAACACAAAGTTACTGCTATCATACAGACACAAATGGAATTGACAGTAATTCTTACATGCAACGGAACACATGATAACATTTCAAGAATCACAGGCCTGCATAACATACATAATTAAGCACATAAATGATAATTATCTTTTAACTAGAGTAAAACCACCAATTGCGTTTAGACCCTCCACAAACCTCCTAGCCTTAAACCACACTGCTCATCACTCTTAGCAGTGGGTCACCCCCGAGCTGGGACTAAACTCCACCGGGCAAGGAATTCCTAGGCTAGGCAAGGTCAATAGGGAAGTCACATAGTTTAAGAGGAAATATTCTTTCCCAGGAGCCACTTACGCCCTCTGCTCACATAATCTCATTCCCCACATGTATGTCCCACTCCAAGAGTATACACCTTCACTATCACACAGTCCATCGGCTACTCCACCTCCCTTACCTTGGGCTTCAACAACAGTTCAAACCGAAATTCTCAGAGCTTTGTAGAAGCTACGAGACTTCCTCCACGAGAACTCACCTCCTTAGCACACACTCTCTCCTGGAGAGAGTTTCTCACAGGCCTGGCAACTTGCTTCTTCAATTCACAACAACCCCTCTCACCTGGAGAGAGAGTTTCTCACAGGCCTGACAACCTACCTCTTCAACCACAATAGCTAAGTCGGGTAAGGCAAGGGATAGCTTAGTAATTTACAGAGGTGTACAATGGCCACGTGTTCAACAATGGTGGAAGTGGTTGACTGCATGTTGCTCAGTGTGTGAGTGAAATCGTGAGGAGAGATGGGGTAGACTAGTGTAGCATAGCGAAGATTGTGAGAGCTGTTGGACACACCTACCCCACTTAGAGGGGGGATGAATGAGTGTGGGGCTCCTTTTCACAAAACTTTCCTCTTGCCCAAAAACTCATCAATTAGCATTCAACATTTATTCATTACCCATTGCTGTCATTTATAATCAATTAGATGTGAGCACATATCAACAACATATATCAGAAATATATCATCAAAAAGTCATCATCACAATGAACACAAAGAACACAAGATGTATGTACAATTTTCTTTTTATTATAGACTTCAATCCTTGAGGTTTATTAGCAACAACTGAATAGAGTACAACTCTATAAGAGCACCTGCTCTATAATGCAAGACTCATCTTACACCCTCAGCATCAACTGAGATGAGACAACAATCCTCAACAGATATTAATCTGTCAATAGGTACGTGACCTGTCAATAGTGCAGCCCACGTGTGTACGCACCCTAACTCACTACAGCCCGCGTGTAAACGTGACTAGTGTATAATGCAACAAGCATGTGCTTTTAAGAAACTAGGGTTTTTCTTTTCTTCACATGCTCAGATCTTCTACAGCCTACAATCACTTACTCTTCTGTCTTCCACTGTCCAAACTGACCCACAGCCAGTCACAACACATCCAAGCTCTCCAATGGCTTGCTCATGCTCCACAACACATCAATATGAATGCTATCTCAATCATGTATAAATAACTAGTATACCATAGCAATCATGTCACTACTGAATCACAAGAGTACTGCTCACTCCATCAACCAAACTAAGCCACATTATAGAAGCCATACGAAGAATTCCCTAAGCATTCACAACACATCAAACAATAGTATCCATCAAGACAATAATGTAACCATACTAGTGTCTCAGTGATAGATCCGAGGCCATAGAATGTAGATCTGGAACCTACCTCATCATCCAACAGCTTGGCACCAGCTCAAACACAAATCTCCATGATTTTATCCACTCCACGCTCCTTGTACACAGTCAGCCCGCGTGTACACTCACCCTATACACAACCAACCCACGTGTACACACACCCTATACACAAACAACCTGCATGGACATCATAAAATAGGGTTTTCTATGAATCTGAGACTTTTTCTGTCAAGATCTCCGACATTGTCAAAACTTTGATGCGTCCATGAGATCCTCCTCTCCCTCTCTTCCTCAGAATAGATCTTCAATCATGCTCAAGAGATCCACACCAATAGGATGCTCTCACAAGAACATCTCCATCAATACTCCAAAAGATATTACCAAGAAGCTCTCCATTGATCCACAAAAAAGATTCTCACCAAATGTACATCTTACAAGAGATCCTAGCTTCTTATTTATACTTTCATCTTCTAGGTCACTTAACCCATTTTTAGGTTACTTAACCCATTTCTAGGTCACTTAATCTATTTTCCTTATTTTAGGGTTAACCACTTTCTATGAATTGAAAATTCTTCAATACTTTATTATTTAAATATTCTTTCTTGATTTTGTCACTTTACTTTACCATTTAAATAATCCATCTTAATTTTATCACTCTACTTTATCATTTAAATAATGATTTTTTCTTTTCAAGAATAACAATATTATATTTTTCCATAAAGAATGATAACTATATTATATTTTTCCATAAAAAAATTACAACTTTTTCACATTCCACTTCAAAAAAACATTTTCTCTCTATGTGAGAATGTCAATTATATGTTTCTATATATTTTTACTTTTTATGTGAAATTTAGTTTGTATTTAATATATATTTTCAAATAAGCAAATGAAAAATTATATATTTTCAAATAAGCAAATGAAAAATTTTATTTCATTTTTAAGTAAATTAATGAATAAGCACGTAAGACAAAGTAAAAAAGACATTATGTTGTCTCAAATTTGTGGAATTTAGTTCATATTAATATATATTTTCAAATAAGCAAATGAAATTTTTTAAGTAAATTAATGAATAGACACCTAAGACAAAGTAAAAAAGACATTATGTTGTCTCGAATTAGTTTATATTATATTTAGTCTTGTATGCTTAGTTATCCAGTGATATTATGCCAAGTTGAATTTGTATATAGCAATGTGCGTTTAGTTTTGTATACCTAGTAACGTTATGTGAAATTTAATTGGTTAAGACATAGGGTCAAATTCTTTTGTTTTGATCTGTTTCATTTTATCCCAATCTCTAAATTAATAATTGCATTATTAGTCATCTCACCACTCGAATGATGGGCTTTTCACTGTATAATTTTCTTAGGATTCTACCCTACGCCATCGCCATCGCCATCGCCATCGCCATGGACCCGCCTAGCGAAATTATAGCCATGGATTCTACCCTACGCGATGGACTTTCTTAGGATTGTACCCTACGCCACCGCCATGGACACGCCTGGCCATGGGTAAGGAAATTATAGCCACACGATTAAACTCTACTTTCATTTTTTATTCCGTTGTATTAGACTCCCATTTAATACCTTGGACCCACCCAGCAATTGCTAAGAAATTTTTAATTACAACTTTAGCGTGCACCCGTGACTAATTCGCACAGCTGTCATGCGCATAAAATCCATTATTTAATTATGAGGGGTAAGGTATTCGAGTCGCACTTTGCCTTATTCAGCCATTCCATTCTGGTTCTGCTCAGTGCTTCGTTCGTTCCTTTGCTCTATCTCGATCCAGCTTTGTTCTGAGGACACTCTCGCTGCATTCCATTCTGGTTCTGCTCAGTGCTTCGTTCGTTCCTTTGCTCTATCTCGATCCAGCTTTGTTCTGAGGACACTCTCGCTGCATATATTAAGCTTTTGTTTTAAGAGGTATCTCTAAAACTCGTCTTTAGTTTCTGTTGCTTAAATTGTGAATAAACTTTATTTAACTCGTAGGGTAATCAACTGTGGGGAGAGGAGGAGAGTCTCATGTGAAATCTTACAATCCCGTCTTAGGGATTCAGTGATTAGGGTTGGATGTCAAGGGCCAACAGACATTATTTAACTGGTATCGCCGGATCCAGTGATTTGCCGGATCCAGTGTTGCTTCTCTGTTCGTTGGTTTGCTGTTTTTCTGGCCAGTTTTGCGGGGGGACACCATTTACTGAATATTATATTAAGGTGACTGTAATACTCATCTTTAGTTTCTGTGTGAAGAAATTGTAGCCAACTGATAAGATTATCAATTCTGGTTAGGGGAATTGTGTGAGAGTGATTTTACAAGGACGCCCTAGGGATTCAGTCCAGTGGACAAATATATGAGTAGTCTTTCTGCCCAGTTCATAACAGATGTCACCAGTCGAAGTAAAGTAAGCTCCTCTGCAAAGTTAATTCTAATACTTCAGGGATACCCGTGCTGACCATATTAAGCTCCTCTGCAAAGGTAATTCTAATACTCATCTAAATATTTTCTTCTGTACTTAATGTGTCGATCACTATATTGTATTAACTGGTAATCAGTATCATGTGGCCTTTTACAAGGCCTTCCTTAGGTTCAGTGGACAAATCTATGTTTGGCTGCACGAATGTTGGGTCAGTAGGTGCTTATGCCCGGGCAATAACAGGTGTTATCAAATAAAATACTCGTGAGAAAAATTATTTTGGAAGAACTTCTGCGATGTCTTTTCTCCGAAACTGTTTTGGCATATCTTTCAAGTTATTTCAATCGCTTTCATTATCTATGTATAAATCCATGGCTTTGGCCAAGCAGCTGCAAAATAAATTGTGATTCGAGGGCATTTAGAATAAGCTTCCGCGTCAACTAGCCATTCCGGCGTCAAAATATTTTGTGATTTGGGGGCATTTAGAACACTTCCACATCAACTGGCCCATCTGGCCCATGTTGGGCTGTGGTTTTGTCGACCAGGCGGAGATTTTCTCTGTTAGCCCAGCTTCCGTTTTCAGCCTTTCTGTCTCCCTCATCACCGTGGGAATCCCTATAACGACATCATGTCCCCAGAGTTTTGTACTTCTTCGCCATTATTGGGTGCTTTCTTCTGTCAAAAAAACGGTTACGCATCAAGTATGGTAAGCTTCCACTGCCTAATGTTCAGCATAAACGTTGTCATGCCTTTTATTATTGTGGTGTTGAAATAGTAAGAGAATAGCACATTTGGAATGCTTCCAGATCTCAAACTCTTTATATCTTTTGTCTTTCATTAATTGAATATTTTACATGGTTTCGTTTCATGCTACTATAGATATGAATTAGAGTTACTAATTGTAGGCTTAATTTGGCCAATCAGATTACTCATGGCAGCTCATCTGAACGTTTTGGAAAGAGATGCTGACATCAACGGCGATGGCAATGTCGTCTTGACATTTAAAAGAGAATCACATTTATGATCTAATTAGCTTTTATGTTATATTATTTAGTGTTTCACTGGTTGAAACGCCATCTATTTTAGGCTCTGGTTGGCCTGAAGTAATGATTCTAGATATTTGTTTGTTTTTATGGTTACTTAGTGGTTTGCTGGCAATGTCTAGCCATTTCTAACGTGCCTGTTTCATAGATATTAAGGGAACAAGTGTTAAGATAACTTTTATCTTTCTTTCGGGTGAAAACATGTGGCACTTGATTGCCGAAGCTTGCATTGCTAAAAGATTGGTTGATACATCAACATATATTTAGCCAGGCTATGTGGGAGAACTAGTAAACCCTTTACCTCAATCCACACCAGTTGAAGAATCTCCTTGGTCTGCATTTATGGAATGAATTTCACTCTCAGTTTCACTTAAAAATTCTCTTGTTTCAACACCCACGTCGAGGTATTTTCAAGTATGTTGGTGCAAACTTTATTTCTGTTTGGCATATAAACTTCCTGAAGATCTAAAATTTGAATTCCAATACAACAACTTAGTATTTCTAAGATGTTGCAAATGATCTGGGGGTATTGTTTGTATCTTAAGGTTTTTCCCTGGACTCTCCAGTTTTGTCAAAGAGAATGTTATTGAACTCTTATTTTGTGCAGTGCATCTCTTATTCGTCGATGGAATACTCAGGTGACATAGATTTCCAAAAACTTGTGGTTTGAAATATTATATAACAGCCTTAATATTTGTTTCCATACTAAGACACCGAATCCTTGATTACGTGGCCATTCACTATAGAATTGATGTGGTAATAAATACAGATAATTCAAAGATACGTGGTTGTGTACGAGCGAGAGAACTCTATCAAATTTCCAGATGCCTAAAAATGATTTCTTAGCAGGAAATGTTATGTCGAGTGCTTAAAAAAATTCTGAGAAATTTTTTCTCGATGTTCAAAATGTTTTTTTTAAGGTTCTCATTATTCATCTTTCCTCATAGGAACACACAATACGCTTCGTAGTAAAGTTAATTTCACCTCCCACTCCACTAGGCTATCATCGGCTGGGAAGTTATTTAGTAGCTTATGCATCATTGTTATACATTGTCCTCCTAGGAGTGACATTTACTGAGACTTTTCATTTTCTTGATGAGTTTATACTAGCACAGTCGCTAATTCTCAGTTGGTGAAGGTCGAAAGATTTACAGTTAATAAAAAAAACTTTTGCGTTAAAAAAAACCTAACAAAAACGTCAGGCCCAGGTCCATGTATGAAGAAATTACGAACTTCTCAGCCCATCACACAAACAGTGGCTAAATCCCACGCAGAAAACAAACCCTCCACATCTCAACCACGTAACCTTCACTGACAAAGGGATGAAGAATAATTAAGCCTTTCATATTACTTTTGGGTAGGGTTTGAACTGGAACAGGTGCTCACTAAAACAATTCCAACGGAGAATCCACCTGAGATAGAAAATAAAACGAATGAAACGGCCTGACATAATGAGGTAGAGAATGAGAAATGAAATGAAACGCGCTGATAACTGAGCCAGTTAATAAAACTCACGGACAGTTGAAGAATTCCATTCGTGGATATTCTGGTAGTAGCTTCTTTTTCTACTGTAGTGGCTTCGTTGTGCTTATTCATTCTGTGCGTCGATATTGTAGTGAAGTGGTTTTGAAAACGAAATGGGCAATCTGGATGAAGAAGAGTTCGAGCGTAGGCTTTTTGCCGCCGGACAGCAACTGGCAAATCCACCTCGCTTCATGCATGGGATGCTTCGGGACTTGGGGAAAGTGAAAGCCTATTTGTCCATGGTGAATAAATCACCTTCTGAATCAATTTTCAATGCAATGGGTCCAGCAATAGATGCATGGTCCAGCAATGGATGCATTGGCAACCCCAAGGTTTACAAGGAACCGATACCCAGAAGTGAGGCTCCACGTCCTCCATTGCCTCAGCAAAATCACGAAAATAACGGTACCCGATCACCCATACGATCGGATGAAAGATGTATTAGATTTCATTGTCAAAAGTTTTAAGGATCTCGGGAAGATGAACAGTCCTTTCTTTGCAAATAGGGTTTGCGTTCTCAAAACTGTTGTAGAGTTCATTGTTGTAGAGTTCAGGTCATGCTTAATAATGGTGAATTTTGGAATGAACGAGTTCATTATTGAAGAATTTTAAAAGTTAATCATTTAAGTGTTACAGTAATTTTTTAATATGGTTAGGTAAATGTTAAAAAGTAAACACGTTAACGGATATATTTATAAATGCAAAGAAGTTATCAAGAATAAATCTCATCCATTGATTTTGGAGTACGACTAAGAATATGCCAACATCTTCAATGCATAACCAATCACATTAGAATTTAAGATTAAAAGATTATTAATTGTGTTCATCTCCAATAGGTATACGCCTTTCTGAGTAAATATGCTGCATATGTTTTTTTGATTAATGTATTTATATGACCAGTTTATATAAACTCGCTTTCATATATATGCTTTTTAAATATATGATTCTTTTATAAATTGTGTGTATAAATGATGAGTTTATATACACTTGCTTTGCCTGTTAAATATATATGATGCATTTTAAAATTCGGTTAAATCAGGAGATTCAAAAGAAAAATAAAATTCTGCATATTTTTTTAACTATTTTGAGTTTCCTGATTTTTCATTTAATTAGAAGATGCAAAATTTTAATGAGAATAACTTTAATTTTAAATCTTAAGTCTAATCTTACTTATTTATTATAAAAATGATTGATATAGCTTATAAGCTTATATCAACCACTTTTATAATGTAATTATACTGTTGTATTATCTCATAAATAATTGATATTGTAATAGTGATAACTTAATCAACTTTATAATAGTGATAACTTAATCAATGCAAGGTTTAAATTGCAAAGAATTTGTTTTAAACTATGAGGTGGATTATTATACTACTCTGTAGCTGAAACCT
>JZKD02S1668453.1:0-27719 GCA_000966675.3 Picea glauca
TATGGTGAAAATAAAGATTGGGTCCCGACAACGAGGCCATGTTAGGTATCCAAGTACAAAATATACATTGAAAATAAAGTGAGGAAAGAGGGAAAACCTCATGGGAACCCCCCCCCCCCCCTCCTCAAGGTACAATGTATGTAGAAATAAGAACTACAGTTGCCAGGCAACTGTGTCCTTAACTCCAAGATGACCTCACAGAGAATGGAATTTCTGCTCAGTGAAGGTCTTGGTGAAAATGTTTGTCCTTTGTTCTGCTGAAGGACATAACTATAGGTCGATGTTCCCCTCATGTACTAAGTCCCGGATGTAGTTCATGTGGATCTCGATGTGCTTCATCCGCTGCCTCTGATTTGGATCTCTGCAGAACTTCAGAGTGCTTTGGTTGTCACACGAGATGACAATCGGCCGATGAAACTGAATTCCCAACTCAGTGAGAAAATGTTGTAGCCACATAGCCTGAATGGTTATGTTAACTACTGCTCTGTAATCTTCCTTGACTAATGATAGATCAATGGTAGATTGCTTCTTGATCGACCAATAGATAGGCCCAAAACCAATACTGAGTGAGTAACCAGATGTGGATTTGCAATCAATGTTATCGCCAGCCTAGTCGGAATAAGTAAACCCAATGAGATCTAATGTGGAGTCTGTTGCATAATGAATCCCAAAGGTGATGGTGCCCTATGCATATCGGAGGATACACTTTGCAGCTTTCCAATGTAGCTCATGCAACTCTTGCATGAACCTGGAAACTGTGCCAACTTCATATGAGAGGTCTAGTCTAGAGTGTGTGAGATACAACAAGATCCCCACTAGCTGTCTGTATAGTGTACTGTCAACCACTGGATTCTCCCCTCCATCCTCAAGTTTGACTCCTGATAGGAAAGGAGTCGAAGAAGATTTTCAGTTTGTCATGTGAAATCTCTCAAGGAGATCTCATGCATACTTGGCCTGAGATAGTTTGATGCCTGATGCATCCCGACTGATCTCGAGTCCAAGGAAAAAGTGTAGAAGACCCATGTCCATCATCAAAAACCTATCATGTAGAATCCTCTTGACTGCAGCAATCAATGAAGTCAAGCAACCGATGATCAAAAAATAATCGACATACAGAACTAAAAGTAGAAGTGAATCAACCGTCATGAGCATGTATACATTCAGGTATGATTTACAATGTACAAAGTTCTGTGACAACAGGTAGGAGTTCATCTTGGCATACCATACCCTCGAAGCCTGCTTGAGGCCCTAAAGTGACTTCTTCGGTCAACAAACGAAATATGAGTCCTGCATAAATCCATGGGGCTTCTCCATGTAAATCTCCTTAGAGAGATCACCATGAAGAAATGCATTCTTCATGTCTATCTGATGGAATTACCATCCCTTGGTTTCCACAATGACAAGGGACAATCAAATGGAATCCATATTCGCTACTGGAGCGAAGGTCTCATCATAGTCAATACCATGAACTTGTTGAAAACCTTTGGCGACAAGCCTGGCTTTGTATCTCCTGATCTGTCCATCCGCTATGCTCCATGTCTTATAGACCCATCTTCATATGATAAGTTTCCTCCCAAAAGGAAGGGTAACTAGATCCCAAGTCTGGTTCTCAAGGAGGGAGTTGTACTCCTCCTACATGGAAGATTCCCAAAAGGGATTTCCATTAGCCTCTCCATAAGACTGTGGATCTGAACACTGAACCAAGAAAGGATGCCTGGAAGGCAATGGTTCAGTGACAGTGAGTGCAACAGGAGGCTCCTCAAAATTAGATTGATTCCTCCTAGTATCGGTTTGATCACCTACGAGATCCCCTGCATCCTGAAGAGTAGTTTGTGCCTACTTGGGCCTCTACTCTGGCTCTGCAACTACATATGGATGCTCTAACTCTGCATATGACTGTACTAAATCTGACTCTGACTTTAAATCCTCTGAGTCCTCTGAATCAGAAATCTCATCTGAAGAAGAGTCGGCATGTGCATTCTCATCATCTCGGACAGGTGGAAGAGTGAAGGTGTCTGCATGCGGTTGTTGAGGTACATGCGAGACACTTTTCTCAAATTGGACACTATGCTCAATGATGAGACAGTCTGAGGAAAGATCAATAAGCTAATATGGCTTCACATCGTTAGGGTATGGAACAAAAATGAACTCAGTGCTATGTGGATCAAGTGCCTTCCTCTTTTCAGAGTGAATCTGATCCCATGCACGTGAACCAAAAATGCGAAAGTGGGCCACTTCTAGTTTGAGGCCGCTCCAAGCTTCGTAGGGGGTCTTATCCTTGACAGATCTATGAGGAAATATGTTTTGGATGTATGTTGCATAGTTAAGTGCTTCGGCCCATAGTCTCTGATGTAGTGACTTTACATGCAACATACAAGATACCATCTCCTTTAGAGATCGGTTTTTTCCGCTCAACAACTCCATTTTTCTGCAGAGTATAAGGAACCAAATGTTGCATTTGAATCCCTTCCTCATGGTAATGATTATGGATCTCATGATTTACATACTCTCCCCCATTATCAGCTCGGAGGACTTTGATCTTCTTTCTGGACTGTGCCTCAACCAAGGCTTTGAAATCTTTGAGGTGTTGAAAGACCTTAGATTTTTTCCTGAGAAAGTAGGTCAAAGTAAAATGTGAGAAATCATAAAAAAAATGATAAAAAACCTCGCTTTGCTGATGAATTGATGCGGAAAAGGACCCATAAGGTCACTGTGGATCAGATCTAAAGGTGTGGAAGCTCGCTGAGACTTTCCTTTGTCGAATTTCTCTTGAGGGTGTTTCCCAATAACACATCCCTCACATACTCCCCTTGAGAAATGGATTTCTGGTATACCATCAACTAATCTGTGCTTGCTAAGTTGTTGCATGTATCTGAAATTCAAATGTCCAAATCTTTCGTGCCATATTCTACTACTTTCATCAACATGAGTACACAGTAAAGCAGAATCAAGTTCAATGAATTCAGAAAATGTATACAATCTAGATTGATGATTTACCTCACTGGTAGAAACCCTGGAGCTGGTTTGAATGTCATAGATATCCATAGCATTTGGTGTGAATACAAATTTCTTTCCAGTCCTGGATTTCGTCATCTGATACATAGAGAGAAGGTTGACAGAAAGCTTGGGAACATGCAACACATTCTCGAAACTTCCATTGGTGAGTTCAATCCTTCCTTTTCCAGTGGCTTTGACAAAAGAGTTGTCCCCCATTAGAATGGGAGGACCTTTCCATGCATCCAAAGAAGAATATACTTCTTTTGATGTAGCCATGTGATGTGATGCTCCTAAATATACAATCCAAGCATCGGGGGAGGAGTTGATGGAAATCAAGGCATGGCTAGAATTGCCTATCTTGGAATTAAGATCTTCTGGCTTCTTATTCTTCTTTGCACCCTCGGGGATGCGATCTCCAAGGTTGTTTTTATGAAGTATCTAAGACATATGATATATTTGTTTTTGCATGCATGTGGATTCTGAATGGAATCCTTCGTGACAATATGTGCATTTCTCTCATTTTCTTCCCTTTTCTCCTTTGGATATGAAAGCATCGGTGAAGGGTTTTGTGTACCCTTCCTTCTTCGTATGTGCATTCAATTTTCACTTATACTTATCTTTAGATTTTTTATCTTTGTGGCTGCCATCATGCACAGTGATAACATGTGCCCTTGGGCCTTTGATTGTGCCCATGTTGATGAGATTGGTTTTCTCTTGTGTCAAGGATTCGATAAAGTCCTCAAGAGAAGGCATCTTCCAGGTGGCTCTAGAGGTGAATATGACAGTATGGAATGTAGATACGAATACAAATAATTCAGGACCAAGATTGGAGAGAATGGTGAGAACCATTTGTTTCTCCTTCGTTGATTTATCAACCCCGCAAGCTTTGAGTTGTGACAGTAAATCATTGAATTTTGTAAAGCAATCTTGGATATTTTTGAATATTTTTGGATCCAATGTGAGTAGATCCACCTCTAGCATGTGTCCCCTCATCTCATCCTATTTTCTAAAGAGCCCTTCCAAGATTTTCTAGGCTTCATTGGGAGTCTTACATGACGATATGTGAAAAAGGAGGTCAGGATAAATAAGACTGCAAATTGTTCCAAGCGCCTCATCCATGCGATTTAAGTACTTGGATTTTTCTATGGCTGATGTCAGCTTTGTATATGTATTCATGGTTAACCTATACAACCCTATGGATCAGAGATGTATGGCTATTTTCTCCTTCCATGAAAAATAGTTGTGAGGTGTAAGAATGAATTCTTCTTGGAATTCCATCTTTCCACTGTCTTCAATCTTTTGTACCTGCAAAATTTTTTGGTGTATCTTTTTCTTAGCAGTCCGTCAGATCTGATACCATGTAAATGTGTTGAACTTGTAGAAAATATATCTATCTAAACAATAATACACACATTTGCAGACAAAATTGGAGAAAGAATAAGAAAGAGAGAAATAATGGAAGAATTCTCATTAACCGTTATGAATAATGAATACTTTACACGTGATATACTCTATATATCTCAATGAGTTCGAATTGAGGTGAACCAATGCACCATAGTGGTGGTCTAGAGTGATATTTACACACACCAGCAATTACAGGAGTGAAGTGCCACCTAGTCTAGTATCTCAGGCACTTATGGGAGTGAATTGCCACCTAGTTGAGTTAACTAGTCAACTAGTCTTCAGTTAACTGACTGAACATAGAATAGTGAGGATTTAACTCAGGGAATCAAGGCTAATGCAGCACTATGGTGATGATACCATGGAAAGGGCGAATTATGATGGTGATTATCCCAATGTTTCATGGTGATGATCCCAATGTTGCATGGTGATGATCCCAATGCAACATCTAAACTCAACTCAACTAGTCAAACTGAAGTGTCAACTGAAAGAGAATATTCTCCAGGTGGAATATTCTCCCCTAAAATATACGAGACTAGATAATGACTAATTATAAATAATAAACAAGGAATAAACTTAGGAAAAATAAATCCTAGGTGTGTGTGAAGTAACTCCAACAACATAAACCAAGAAAACGGATAATAATGAAGCACAAGCTACAACCAGAGAAAGCGAAAAAGAAACTGAAGGTTTTAGTTTAGAAAATGAAATAAATAAAATTAAAATCTCCATGCCTCTGGTTGAGCTCTCTAAGAAATCCAATTTATAAAAAGAAAATTGCTAAAATGATTAATTTTTTTGATGCAAAATGTTATGCAGATGTAATAAATTTACAAGATGAAAAGCCTATGATTATGTTTGCTCTGCACATTGAAAATGATAAGGATTATGTAGCTCCTTTTTATATTACCTTAACTATGCATGATCATTTACTTCATAATTGCATGTTATATTTTGGTCCCTCTCCCAACTTAATGCCTAAAGTTATCATGGAAAATTTGGGCCTTGAAATCATTAGACCTTATCAGGACTTATATTCTTTTGATACTAGAAAGGTTAAGTGTCTGGGCACGATCAAAGATCTGGTAGTGAATATTGCATAGATTCCTATAAAGAGTATTCTTATGGATGTAGTCATTGTTGATGTCCTTGTCAAGTATGGCATGCTTTTATCCAGGTCTTGGGGTGCAAAACTTGGTGGATCACTTCAACTGGACATGACATATGCTGTGATCCTGATTTTTGGTGGACAATTTACTTGACTATACAAAGAGACTAGACTGGCATATACTGTAAGTGACCCTCAAAACCCAAACAACTATCCAATCTATGCTACCAATCAGGATCTAGGAAATTGTATTTTATCATTAGACGCTGATTTTGATGACTGTATAGAAGAGGAAAACAAAAAAATAGAAAAAACACAGAAAAGTGTAAATAATAGAGGAGTATGGAAAATGTTTTTTGGTGGCGCTTCATCCTAGGAAGGTGCAGGGGTAGGAGTGTTATTTTTTTAACCTGGAAATGAATATGTCATTCCCTTTTCATATAGGTTAGAATGGGAAATTGATTATACTAATAATATCTTTGAGTACGAAGCTCTGGTCTTTGGATTGGAGACTGCTGGAAAACAAAAAATTGAAAATCTAATAGTTTATGGTGATGCAGAAATTATTGTAAAACAAATAATGCAGAAATATCAAGAAAAACATCTAAGGCTAAGGTCATATAGAAATTGTGCCTAGGATCTGATTGAGAATTTCTTCTCATCATTTAACATTCATAACATTCCCAGAATGGAAAATCAATAGGCAGACTCCTTGGCCAAAGCTATTGCGACTTTTATGCCTCCTACTATCCTAAAACTAAATTATCATATAGAAATGTGGCAAAAACCTTCAATCCCAAGTAATGTGAAACACTGGCAGATCATTGAAGATGATGAGCAAATTAAAAAATTTCTAGAAATGGTCGATGAATTCTCCGAGACTCATATAGATCAAGAGAACGAGAATGATCCTATCTGGATCATGAAAGAAGGTGAAGAGCCTAAAAAGTTCCAAGATAAGATCATGAATCATTGAATTCTTGTACTTAGGAACAATCAGATCCACAGAGGACTGATACCCTTAGAGAGGTTGTTTGAGAAAGATGACATACCCTTGAAATCTACCCTATGAACTCAACCCAAGGAGGTTGAAGACTGTGACATAGGAACTAAAGAAGAACCTGAGATAGTCAAGTTATCTAAATCCCTTCCAATTCAGGAGAAAAACAAATATGTCAAATTTATTAAACAATACAAAGACGTATTTTCCTGTTCCTATGATGATTTAAAAACTTATGATACCTATGTGATTGAACATAAGATTCCTTTGAAACAGGGTATCAAAACTTTTAGAGAAAAGATGAGATAGATAAACATTATCCTCTTACCTGTAATAGAAAGAGAAGTCTAGGAGCTTCTCGACGCAAATATTATTGCCCCACTTAGGTATTCTGAATGGGTGGAAAATCTGGTACTCGTCACAAAGAAAAGTTGAGAAATTAGGCTTTGTGTGGATTTCAGAAATTTAAACCAGTCATCCCTGAAAGATAGCTACCCACTACCAAAAATGGATCATGTCCTGGAAAAATTAGTTGGAGAAAACAGAATGTCAATGATCGATGGCTTCTTAGGTTATAACCAAATTGTTGTCCACAAAGATGATAAAGAAAAAAATTCATTCACTACTCCGTGGGGAAATATCATGTATGATAAAATGTCATTTGGTTTGATGAATGTAGGGGCCACCTCCCAAAGAGAAATGGATATAGATTTCATCAGTGAGAGCGATAAGTTTGTCATTATTTACTTAGATGATCTAACAATCTTCTCGAATTCTGATGCAGAACATCTATTTCATCTCAAACAAACTTTTGAGAAATGTCGAAAATTTGGTTTGTCTCTAAACCCTAAAAAGTCTCATTCTGCTATGCAAGAAGGAATACTTCTAGGTCATATGGTTTCGAAAGATGGAATAACGGTTGATCCCAAGCGAATTGAGTCTATTGACACAATAAAAATTCCTAAAAATAAAAAAGAAATCTAGTCTTTTTTAGGTAAAATAATTTTTTTGAGAAGGTTTATCCCTAACTTTGCTGAAATTGTTAAATTAATCACAGATATGTTGAAGAAAGACAATGAAATCAAATGGAATTTCGAAGCTAAAGCATCATTCGAGCAAGTTAAGAAAGCTATAAGTGAAGCTCCAGTATTAGCTAGTCCTCACTATACTAAGGAATTCCTGATCTTTTCTTTTGCATCGGAACATACTATCACAACAGTAATTCTCCAAAATAATGAAGAAGGTTTCGAGCAGTCGATTACGTTTTTCAGTAAAAGTCTCAGAGATGCCAAATTAAGATACAATATACTGGAAAACGAAGCCGATACTATGGTGAAATATGTCAAATCTTTCAGGACATATGTACCGCACTCCAGAATAATTTCTTATGTGCCAACAATCTCTTTTAAAGATATATTTGTACAGCCGGACAGTGATGGTAGAAGAGGCCGGTGGTTAGCCAAAATTCAGGAATTCGATCTAGAAGTAAAGCTAACCCAGCTGGTCAAAGTTCAGGGTTTGGTGAAGATATTAGTAGAGTCCAATTTTAGAGAACTTGGGATAAATCATCTGGAATCACATGGACCTATTCCATACATAGGAGAACTTGATGATCAAACCCCTAGAGTCCATATCGAGGATAAATTTTCTTCCTATGACTGGTATCGCAATATCATTTCATATCTCCTTACCCTTTAGTGTCCAAGCGATATGAATCCATCAAAAGAAATAATGTTGAAACTACACGTAGTTAAATATTGTATCATGAAAGGACAACTATATTGGAAATATCCTCTAGGTTTCTTACTACATTGTCTAACAGAATCTGATATAGAGGATGTCATAAATGAATTTCCCAAATGAGTGTGTGGAGGAGATCATGCCTGGAGGGCCATGACCTACAATATTCTAAGAGCTGGATATTATTGGCCAAATATATTT
This sequence comes from Picea glauca, assembly GCA_000966675.3. NCBI lineage: Eukaryota > Viridiplantae > Streptophyta > Pinopsida > Pinales > Pinaceae > Picea > Picea glauca. The sequence continues at coordinate 8,448 of JZKD02S1668453.1, forward strand.
ATAGATGTCAATGCTAAAGTCAGAGCCTGCAACCCTTTCCAACTGTTCTCTGGCAAGTGAAATATCCCTGCATTACCTTTGGTCCCAGTCAAGACAGAGACTCCTTTTCAACAATGGGGCTTAGAATTCATAGGATAAATCCACCCATAGTCAAGCGCACAATATCAGTGGATTTTAACTTGTATCGATTATTTCAAAAAATGGGTGGAGGCCATTCCATCTCGAAATTCCACAGATTCGGTAGTTATAAAATTTTTGGAAGAGAACATTCTATCCAGATTTGGTTGCCCCCGAAAAATAGTTACGGACAACACCCAAGCATTCAAATCTATGGAAATGATAAGTTTTTGTCAAAAATACAACATTGTGCTGGGACATTCTACAACCTATTATCCTTAGGGAAATGGGTTGGCCGAATCATCCAAAAAAACATTGATGAATATAATAAAGAAAGTATTAAGGGAGAATAGAAAGGATTGGCACATTAACCTAAAGTACGCCTTATGGGCAAATCAGATCGGCACTAAGAAATGAATAGGCATGTCTCCTTTCCAAATTGTTTACGGCACTGACGTTGTCCTCCGTATTAATCTATCTCTTCTAGTAATAAAGTTGTGGCAAGATGAAAACGAATATCCAAATGACGTAATGAGGAGGATAAACCAAATAATCGAAGTCCAACAAAACAGGGCCGAATTCGATGTAAGACTTCAAAACTACCAAGATAATATGAAATACCTTTTCGACAAAAAAGAGAAAGACAGGGAATTTCTTCTTGGTGATTTAGTTTTTAAATGGGATTTCAGGAAAGAAGATCTAGGTAAACATGATAAGTTTGATCAGCTCTAGTTTGGACCATTGAGGATTGCATCTATAGAGGGTAAGAATTCATTCCTACCAGAGAATCTCGACGGGAAATTTTTTGACATCCCTATAAACGGGTGCTATCTAAAACATTTCATGCAATAAAAATGTTTCGCAGTACCATTGCATATAGCGGTTTGGTTTCTGTTTACTTTTGCAACTTAATTTTCCTTCATAGGATACCTGAATTTTACTTTTTATAAACCTAGTTTTATTTAATACTCCGAAAAGAAAAAAATAAAATGTTTGTATTGTATATCATTTCTATTTTGCAGAACTCTCTGATTGTTTCTTTTTGCAGGACATTTATCATCAGATGAGGAATAAGGAGATATAGGAATTCAACGCTCAGTTTTTAGAAAAAGTTTTTTTCTCTCAAACAGGTGATGAATTAGTAATTGGTTAGGTTGCAAATATAAATGAAATCCAAGGTATGAACTTCTATGCTTATTTTTCAGTCTAAAATGCTAAAATAAATCTCATCGAATCTTAGCATAATTCTACTCATGTAAAAATGATCACCTAATCAAAGATCGGAAAAGTATAGATCTGAAAACCTCCAAATAAAAATAAAATGAGATAAAAATAGAAAGAAGAGAAGTTGGTAATCGAAAAGTGGACTGTGTGGAAGTGAGATTCTTTTATGCCAAACCCTCTCATCCCTTGTTCTATTTCACTTTTCCTATCTCTGAGATTTTACTCTATTTTGGTTTTCACAACCTGTCCTTAAATCTTCATAACCTGTCCTTAAATCTTCATAGAAAGAAAAGATTTATCCCTGACTTTGAAAACTTAAAAACATATCTTTAAAACAAGACTAGGCGAAAATATTTATTTTCTTTTGATTCCAACTTAAAGAAAGTATGTCTAGTCTAATCCTGATAACTTTATCTCTTCTATCATATTTTTACTGATAAACCTACTCAAGGAAAATCCCTGGAAAATAAAAGTTCCCAATAAAATATTCCCTATAGGAAAAGATGTATTGAAGATCAAGAGAGATCTAGCTCAGAGTACAATGACATGCCTTCATTGTTAAATCTTAAGCATATATCATCCCTGTATGACACATACAAGTTGATTTCCCGCACTTAAAAAATACATAAAACATATAAGATAGATGGTGAAAGGAAATTCATAATCTGATTGCCCCCATGTAGTCCAAGACAAATGGTGAAAGGAAATTCATAAAATCAATTGCCCCAATTTTGTCCAAAAGAGATGATGAAAGGAAATTCATAAAATGATTGCCCTCATCTCAAATAAAATGAAAAAATGTTATTTGAAGTGGTGAAAGGAAATTCAATGGGAGATGTAGATAACTTCACTGGGGTACTGAATAGGCTCGTTGGCAGTGAAGAAATATCTATGATATTTGTAAGTTTGTCGTACATGTATAAACATACTCTAGTAGCTAGTTCTCTTTCTGATAATATTTGCATCCTATATGAACTAGGGATTCCCTGAATAAATCATTAAAATTACTTTTCCTTGAAGTGAACAAAATCGACCGAAGTATGATAGTTCAGTTAAAGTTTTTTCGATTATCTTATGAAAATCTAGAATCAGTTTCAGAAAAAGGAAACTTATTAATAGCCTAACTTGAGATCAATAATTGATTGTGTTTTGAAAGTTTTCTGAGACACGACTGAAGTCTGATTTTTCTCTGTATAATTTAACCAAATTTGTTACCCAAGAACACAACAATGACTCCATTTACCTAATGAAGGAACTTAGTCTACTGTTCTTCCACGCCTCGTAGGGAGACGTGATCCCCAGATGGAGCCCATGTTGAAACATATATATTTCTAAACTTTTGGACTTTAAATAAATTTCATTGCTTGTTAAATAAGACTAAGACTTGCATGATATACGTTGTTGATGAAGTATTCCATCTAAATGAATGATCCTAAATATCTTCGGATTTGTGGAGCTGCTAAATGGTTAAAGAGATAAGTCACTAGAGGCCACTTCGGAGCTTCATGCTTCGGACGTTTCAACAAGTCACAACTTTAAAAAGCCCGAAACCCAAATATATCCATTATCACTCTTTCACCAACTTTTGAAAGAAATGAGTCATGGTACACATGTACGTTTTAAATCTTCCCTGAGTCAACATGTGGCACCTTTATCTGAGCTTTTCATCTAAAGATTCACATGATTCTAATTAACACTTGGCACCCCCTAGCCTCGACACATCATCTAAAATGACGTCATCTTCGACACATCACTACGGCTAATAGCCTTTTGGGAATATAACAAGGAACTAACTTTCAATTCCACGAAGTGGTAAAATCCTGAAATATCAAATCTTAATTAATTAAGTCAATCTCAGTTAAAGACGGCTAATAAGTTCGTACTTTGTAAGTTAGGACGTTTATCATCCCTCACATCTTGAAATATCCAAAGTCTGAACTTCTGAAACATTTCAAACTTAAAAGGGGTTAATTAAAACTAAAAACAATTTTCCGATAATTAATCATTTCACAGTTTCGGGTTTCGAGGATTCTATCTCGAGCTACTCATTAAAATCCCAAAGCCCGAATACCTGAAAATGTTTAATGTTAAACATGATTAATTAATATCTTAAACAAGATTATTTCATAATTAATTTCTCACGAGTTCACGATTCGAGAATTTTCAAACGTGTTTCATCCAAGTTCCCGAACACGAACCACCAATATTTATGGCATTAATCACGAATAAATGGCAATGATTTCAATATAGATTGCAGATCGTTGCCAAGATTTCTTCATTAAGGTAGATGATTTTTTCATTAGTAAAAGTATTCATAAATCAATACGCTTAAGGTGAATAAGAATATTGGATTTTGAATTATATTTTCATTCTCGTAGAATAACAAGTTTTAAGCTAGTTGAATAAGCTCACACATTCTCCTGTAACAGGTAACATGGTTCTGATTTCATTAATATCATGGAACCGCGGAAAATGGCTAAAGAATATGGTGAGATCGTAGATCCAAACATAGATGTTCTCTTAGACACCTCACTGAGAGCCATAGATACCATGAAATCATGGACACAGGTGTTCGATATTCTACAACACGAGCTGATAAATTGCCCAGAGGATTCAAGTGACAAAGTAACTGAAATCCATGTGACTAAACTTAGGGATATAGCCAAGTCAGAGATACAAAGGATAGCTGCATGGACGAGGCTCATGTCGTATAACAACATGATAGGTTGGGCCTTGGAGAACATCGACATTTCAACCAAGAGCATTTGCAATTCATAGAAGGTTGTTGTTGGGTCTTTTTGACCAGATCATATTAAAGTAATGTATAAATTATCCCTCATTTTTAAATATAGTTACAATGTTGAATTCATAATGGAGTTTAACCAACAGGAGTGCACACAGTATGGGAAAAACTACACTTATTTAATCAAGAAATGGTGGGGGCATCCTGAGAAATTAAGAGCCGACACTCACGGGATATATGCCACAACATCGTTAGATGCCCATATGATTTATGTGGCTATGATGCTATGTAGGATATTTGGGAAAAAGGACTCCTCTCATTTCCTGCTTGAATGGGTACCAATTATGAATGAAGTTGCCAAGGGCTCTTCTTTCAACTGGGCCAAGATGTTATCAGACAACCTGGCCAAAGAAATCAAATGGTACCAATTGGAAAAGTCCAAAGGGAAACCTTCTCCTTACATGTCATCATAAATCATGGATTCCATTTTTTTTATCACTCCTTTCCCTCTGATGAGCTGGAGTTGGAACCCAACCAATGTCGAGCCTATCCATTTCTATCACTCCAAGTTGTGGGAGGACAAAGCCAAACATTTCTTCTATGAAATATGCCATTATGTAGTGGTTCCAATTCATATCTCCCTGTATGGTTTCCCACCTCCCAGAATTTCAAACAGAATCATGGCTAACTTGGGAAAAGTATCAGATTGGTATATTGAGGAAAACTTTTCCTATATCAGGGTTTTTGGGTGCTCGGTTCCCCCCCATGCTCTCCCAAAATTTTTACCATATCGACTGGTATGCCGAGAGGTGGATTATTAGGCCATGACATGGGGCATTATTAAAGAATTGAAAGTGGCCCAGAAAAAGGTATGGCCAAACTTCCCTCTTCAGGTTGGTATGTTTTTGTTGCAAGATTTCGACCATTCGAAAGTATAGGCTGCGGCTCTAGAAGATGTCAAGTTAGTTGATATTGAGTTTAAATGCCACGATCCCCATAAGATCGTGGAAGATCATCTGACTCAATAAAATTTAAGGAAGTATGTGCATGATATTTCCCCTTAGGACGAAGTATTCAGGGGAGTCAAGTCATATGAGGAAGTATGGAGCATAGTCTGAACTCAATCTCCCGATCAATTATCTAGTTTCTATAATTTTCAGAAGCATAGAAATAATATTTTTCCAAATGTATTATAGGGGGAGCCAATAGCACATTCGTATACACAGGAAGCTATGCCTCAGGGTTTAGAGACAGGAAGTTCTGAGCAACAGAGTACTGAGGAAAATCTGAAGAATACTGAAGTCTCAATGCAGGGAGTGGAGACTTCATTACCAAACCCACCAGGCACTCAAACAAAATCTCAACTTGAAGATTTTCAAAAAAAGGGACAGGATACATTGTTGTCTACACCAGATAAACCGGCTACCAACACAACAAAGAAACATCCATCCACAGAGATAGGTAGCCCCATTATGTCATTAGCACCTTTACAATTGATTCAAGGAAATCCCAATTACAAAGTCATATTTATAGAGGACCTTACTCCAATTTCAGCTGAAGAAATGCCTCCTTCAGACTTATTTTCCAGTAAAAAAAGAACGACCATAGTTACAAGAGAAACGCATCAAAAATATGGTACAAAATTAAAAAGGAAAGGAATGTTGTATGATGGACATGGTCTAGATTATACATAATTCGCTAGGGAAATGGCAGGCTCATTAGGTTCTTTTGCCACATCCAATCAGTGTTCAGTAGAAAATCTAGCGGATCAGCTGAAACAAAAAAATATGTTGGTAAAGAAGTTGCAAGACCAGATGATGACCATGGAAAGGGATGTACGAAATAAGATGAACAAAGAGTTTGAACAATTCATAGCTGATGTCAGACATCAGATCCAACAATGGAAATCTAACCTCGATGAGCTCCATCAAAACTCATAGGCCAACAGAGGGTTGGTCACTCAATGATGCAGGAGCATCACCAACATCAAGCGAGCCAGCGCAGAAGACAAAAGACAGCTGGAAAAGCACCAGCATAAAATTTTGAAACTACCTTGAAGTTGATGCGCAATCTTAAATGAAGCAATTAAGAAGAAGTTCCTTTGTATAATGTAAATGGACCTTGAGCAATTTGCTCTCGTCCTTAGTAGATCGAAGGCATTTATGGTAGTTAATGTAAGTAGGTAGAATTGAATGTGTCGATTAGACAGTTTTGAGTGCAAGAGGGAAATGAGATATAAACACCCTCATTGTGTATTGTAACGGTAGTATGAAGATTATTGAGAGAAGAGCATAGAAGAGAAGCAAAGAGCTGTGTAAGAACACCCATATACAGATATTTGGATTAATAGAAGGAAGTTGATTCAAATTCATGGCGTCGTGTTTACTCTCTGTGTATGTATGTTGAATGCTATTCTCATGAATGTTTTCTTCCTATTATGCATTTTATTTATATGCTGTGTATGTGATTTCATGGTTAAGGTTGAAGTATGAAAGGAAGTAATAATGAGTTTCAATTGTTTCTCTCTCTGAGCAGGATTTTCTGCAAGGAGTGCAGTTGAAGGTGTTCACAAGGAGTGCATTGACAGAAGGCTTAGATAGCTTAACTTTTGTTCTCATTCACCCAGAAGTGCATTCGGCACAAGAGCCGTGCAAGGAGTGCACAAGCCAAGGGAAAGTCTCAGAGTTGTGAATCTGAGTAAAGCGTTTGAAGGACTGCTGCTACAGGTGTGCGCAGAGTCGAAGATCTTCAACACTTGGAAGTGTTTGAAGCTTGCCGCAAGGAGTGCGAGCAAGAGGTTTTCTAAGAAGACGTAGAGTTATAAGAAATCTCAAAAGGTATAGGAAATTCGCGAAATCATCCAAGAGAAGCACAGGAAGTCTGTGCCGTGGAGTGTTTAAACATGCATTGCAAGTTTATGTGTAGAAGGACAAGTTATCGTGGATGAACACTTGGTCATTGCAGAAGATCACCAAGGAAGAACAGACGGTCAGGATTCTCCGAGGAGGATTCACGAAATCCCGTGTGCGGTCAGTTCTCACAGAGAAGCAAGGGAGTTACCACAAGTATTTCTAAAAGGTTCTAAGCTCAGAAGGGATAGGACCGTAGATCCAAGTCACAAGGACCATCGAATTTACACGTGGGGTTATATATCGAGGTTTTGTTGTTGGAAATCCTGACATCATTGCAATAGGAATCATGAAATCATGAAACGCAATATCCTGAAAGGCAAAGGATCGTGTGGGGACATAGAGGGGTCAATGAGTGGACAGGTGGCACTCCATTTCAGAGTTTCATAGAGTAAAATCCCGAAAACATTGCATCAGGAATCACGAAATTGCGAAACGCGATACCCCAACAACCAAGGGACAGTGTGGGGCCAGGAGAGTTAAGTGCATAGGACAGGTGGCACGTTGTCGGTGCAAGTCAAGGATCGTTGACCACATCATAGTTTCGTGGGTCGAAGTTTCGACAACTGTGCATCAGGATTTGCAATACCGTGAAGTCCGAAACCCCAATGGAGTAGGGGGTGTTGAAAAGTCAATCGACGTTTCGGCATATCAGGATTCGAGAGTCGGGAAGGAAAGTTCCTTGACATCGCAAGTGTCGAATTCATGATAGAGAAAATACCAAAGGGTAAAGGAGAGGTCAGCGTTGACTTGTATCGGGTTTTGGGGATTCATGGAACACACGCCCGACCACTGACCCCGCCAAGTCACAAAGTCCGATTTCTCAATTGAAAAAGGGGGATCTCATGGAGGGGTTGCTGTGGGTTCATATTTCTAGATAGGGAAATAGAAGAACATCAGAGTTTCTTCAGGCTGAGAAGGAAAAGATCCTATGTTGACATAGACCTTCTAGCCTGCGGGTTGTGGAGGGAGCATGCGATGGCGTCAAGTGGTATCAGATCTCAGAAAGGTTCTTTACTTTCTGTAGCAGAGAAGAAGAAAATTCACCATGCCACCAAGGAGAAGAGATAGGCAGTCACCCAATCCAGAGGATAGGGAAATGCCGAGAAGAAGAGGCAGGCAGATACAAAATCCAGAAATGGAGAGAGAGATGCGTGACCTACGAGCTAGAATCAAAGACATGGAGATGGCACAAAGACGCATAGTTAGTGCTGGGGATCTGAGTGATTCCGAAAGTGAAGTTGAGGCTGAACGTGAGGAAGAAGAAGTCGTAGCCGAGGATGCATCAAATGAGTGTTTGATCAAAGCTATTTCAAGGATGGGTACAAGGGAGAAAATGGACATTCCAATTTAAGAGGGAAACTTGGATGCAGAGGAGCTTCTAGACTGGATTAGATCTCTAGACACATACTTCGACTATGAAGATGTTAAAGAGGACAAGAAGGTCAGGCATGCTATCACAAGGTTAAAGGGACACACAACATTGTGGTGGGATGAACTACAAGCTGACAGACGCTGCAAGGGAAAGCAAAAGATCAAGAGCTGGGATAGGATGATTGCGAAGATTAAAGCGAAATTCATCCCAAAAGATTATCAAATTACTCTGTTCAGGAGGATGTAGAACTTGAGACAGAAACTAATGATAGTGAAAGAATACACAGAGGAATTCTACAGACTGAACATTAGGCCAGGTCATCGGGAAAGCGATGATGAGAAAGTAGCCAGATACATGAATGGTCTGAGATATGACATTTAGGATGAGATGAGCATGGTAACCATCCGAATGGTGGAACATGCTTATCAGATGGCTTTGAAAGTGGAAGAGAAGATGATCTGAAAGCAAGGCCAGAGAGGTCGGGGAAGAAGTCATCCCAGAGGCAAGTCAGTTGCCCAGGATAAATATCAGAAGCCCAAGGAAGACTGGAAGAAACCTCAGACTCGAACTGAGAGAGGTGGAAGTTCACAGCGAAGGAAATACGCTGAACAGAGAGGACAACATACTGAGCAGTAAGGAGATTATGCTAATAATAGTACTTTTCCTCATACTAGAGGTAGAGGAAGAGGAAGAGGTGGAGTAATAACATGCTTCACATGTGGAAAGAATGGGCACAAGTCTTATGAGTGTCCACATAAAAAGAAGGATGGAGGATAAGCTCACATCACCGAAGCGCAGAGGCAGGATGTTGAGGCAGAAGATGCTAAAGGTGAAATATCGCTGATGATGCAGAAATATCTTTTGACACCAGAGAAGGAGGTGAAGAGTTCAGTCCAAAGGACCAGAATTTTCAAAACTACTTGCAAAACCAAGGACAGGGTATGCAAGGTCATTGTAGACAGTGGAAGCACTGATAATATCATTTCAACCGAGATGGTAGAAAAGATGGATCTGGAGACGATTGATCATCCAAGCCCATACAGAATTTCATGGTTGCAGAAAGGACATCAGGTAACTGTCACTAAACAATGTTTAGTTGAATTCAAGATAGGAGGATATAATGATAAAATCTTGTGTGTTGTTATTCCTATGGATGTTTGTAATATATTGTTGGGTAGACCATGGCAATATGATAGGAATGTGATTCATGATGGGAGAATGAACACATACACCCTAGAGAAGAATGGGAGAACTCACATGATACTTCCAATCAAGGATAAGGAGGTGAAACCAGAAGTAAGTAACACTGTACTTCTCATTAGTGGGAAAGAACTTCTTACTGAGGTAAAGAAGAAAGAAGAACCACAATTCTTTATGGTCAGGAAACTGAGGATTGTTTTGACCAACACGAGGGTAGATGATTTACTAGAAGAAGTTCAGGAACTGTTGGAAGAGTTCGCTGACATAGTAGTGGACGAATTACCTCGTTCATTTCCACCGATTAGAAGTGTGAGTCATCATATTGATCTCATACCAAGATCCAGTTTGCCAAACAAAGGTGCATATAGATTGACGCGGCAAGAGAATGAGGAGGTCAAAAGACAAGTCCAGGAGTTGATGGACAAGGGGTTGGTCAGAGAAAGCTTGAGTCCATGTGTTGTTCCAACAGTACTCAGTCCGAAGAAAGACGGAGGCTGGAGGATGTGTACTGATTCAAGGGCGATCAACATAATAACCATTAGGTACAAATTTCCATTTCCAAGGATGGATGATCTGATGGATTGCTTGAGTGGAGCAAGATACTTTTCAAAGATCAATTTGAAAAGCGGTTATCATCAAATTCGCATGAGAGAAGGTGATGAGTGGAAGACATCATTCAAAACCAATGAAGGGTTGTATGAATGGCTTGTTATGCCGCTTGGCTTGACAAATGTGCAGAGTACTTTTATGAGGTTGATGAATGAAGTCCTGAGGGAGTTCATCGAGAAATTTTTCATTGTGTATTTGGATGACATACTGATTTTCAATAAGACAGTGGTTGAACATTTGAAGCATTTGGCTATAGTGATGAAGAGGCTACATCAGGAGAAGCTGTTGATAAACATAAAGAAATCCTCATTCATGAAGACATAGCTCATTTATTTGGGATTTGTTATTTCTGCAGATGAATTGAGAATGGATCCGGATAAGGTAGAGGTAATCAAGAATTGGCCATCACCGAAGAACATATTTGAGGTGAGAAGTTTTCATGGATTAGCTAGTTTCTACCGAAAATTCATCAAGAATTTTAGTGGAAATATTGTAGCAATGATGGATACAGTGAAGAAAAGACATAAATCTTTTCACTGGACTGAAGAAGCTGAAAAGATTTTCAATCTATTGAAACAGAAGATTACGGAACAACCAATTTTGGTGTTGCCGGATTTCCAAAAGACATTTCAAGTGAAATGCGATGCAAGTGGGTTTGCAATAGGGGCAGTCTTGAGTCAGGAAGACATGTCGATTGCATACTTCAACGAGAAGCTGAATGAAGCGAAATTGAAGTACTCGACATATAATAAGGATTTCTATGCCATCATACAGGCATTGAAGAAGTGGAGGCACTATTTGATTCCAAAAGAATTTGTCTTGTACAGTGACAATCATGCATTGCAGTTTGTGACTCAATAGTATAAGTTGAATCAAATACATGTCAAATGGGTAGAGTATATGCAGAATTTCACTTTTGTGATTAAACATATTTCTGGTACTGCTAAAAAAGTTGTTGATGCTTTGAGCAGGAAGTGTTTGTTGTTGCAGGAGTTCAAAGTCAAAACATTAGGTTTTGATGATCTCAGGGATATGTACGCAGAGGATCCAGATTTTAAGGAAGCATATGAAGAAGATGAGAATCCAGTTTTCAGAGATAGAAGCCAATGGGAACAATACATGATCCAGGAAGGATTACTATTCAAAGGTAATCAACTGTGTATTTCGAGATGCTCCATGAGGGAGAATTTGCTGAAGGAGAAACAAAGTGGAGGATTGGTTGAACATTTTGGTCATGACAAGACATTTTCAAAGATGAATGAGTCATACTTTTGGCTGGGGATGCGATTAGAGGTCAAGAGGTTTGTGGATAGATGCAGGATTTGCAACATTCAAAAGGAAGGAGGCAGAATGTAGGTTTTTATCAACCATTGCCCATACCTGAGAGGCCGTGGGATGCGATTAGCATGGATTTTGTATTGGGGTTGCCAAGAACACAAAGAGGTTGTGATTCAATCTTTGTGGTGGTGGATAGATTTTCCAAAATGGCACATTTTATCCCATGTCAGAAAACCAGTGACGTAACACACATTGTGAACCTGTTTTTCAAAGAAGTCATTCGACTTCACGACTTACCCAAGAGTATAGTTTCAGATCGAGATAGGAAGTTCATGGGACACTTCTAGAGGACATTATGGAAGAAGCTGGGAACTAACTTATCATTTAGTTCTTCTTATCATCCTCAGATAGATGGAAAGACAGAAGTGGTGAACAGAAGTCTGGGAGACTTACTGAGAAGCTTGGTGACAGAGCACCACAGCCAGTGGGACAATATACTACCATAGACAGAGTTTACGTATAATGACTCAGTGAATAGAAGCACAAGGAAGAGTCAATTTCATATTGTATATGGCATGCAGTCGAGAGGAGTTTCTGAGTTGAGAGATTCAAAACAGACTGCAACTAGGAGCACTAGTGTAGAAGAGTTCGCAGAGGCGATGAAGGAACTTCACAGCCAGGTGAAGGAGCGATTGCAGAATTCAAGCCAGGAGTATAAGTGGAGAATAGATTAGCATAGAAGACAACTTCAATTTGAGGTTGGTGACTTAATTATGGCGCATTTGAAGAAAGAAAGGTTCCCAAGAGGAACATATAATAAGCTGAAGATGAAGAAAATTGGACCATGCAAGGTCTTGAGAAAATTTGGGATGAATGCTTATGAGATTGAATTACCCGATGGGATCAGAATTTCTCCAATATTCAATGTCTTAGATTTGTACCCATATAAACCTGTGGAAGTAGGAGAATAAAGTGAATAGCCAGAGGTGCAGTGGCGAAAGAAGATGCCAGTTGCAGAAAAGCCGCAGATGGAGTGCATACTGGACAAAAGAGTAAGTAAGAAGATCAGGAGGAAATAATACTTTGAGTATTTGGTCAAGTGGAAATACCATCCAATGGAAGATTCCATCTGGGAGATTGAAGAAGAGATACATAAGCATGGACAGACCATGCACGAGCTCATGGACAGGAGCCCATGAAAATTTTCAAGCGAGAGAGTATGATGCAGGAGCATCACCAACATCAAGTGAGCCAGCGCAGAAGACAAAAGACAGCTGGAAAAGCACCAGCATAAAATTTTGAAACTACCTTGAAGTTGATGTGCAATCTTAAATGAAGCAATTAAGAAGAAGCACCTTTGTATAATGTAAACGGATCTTGAGCAATTTGTTCTAGTCCTTAGTAGATAGAAGGCATTTATGGTAGTTAATGTAAGTAGGTAGAATTGAATGTGTAGATTAGACAGTTTTGAGCGCAAGAGGGAAATGGGATATAGACACCCTCATTGTGTATTGTAATGGTAGTATGAAGATTATTGAGAGAAGAGGATAGAAGAGAAGCAGAGAGCTGTGTAAGAACACCCATGTATAGATATTTGGATTAATAGAAAGAAGTTGATTCAAATTCATGGCGTCATGTTTACTCTTTGTGTATGTATGTTGAATTCTATTCTCATGAATGTTTGCTTCCTGTTATGCATTTTCTTTATATGCTATGTATGTGATTTCATGGTTAAGGTTGATGTCTGAAAGGAAGTAAGAATGAGTTTCAATTGTTTCTCTGTCTGAGCAAGATTTCCTGCAAGGAGTGCAGTTGAAGGTGTCCACAAGGAGTGCGTTGACAAAAGGCTTGGATAGTTTAACTTTTGTTCTCATTCACCCAGAAGTGCATTTGGCACAAGAGCCATGCAAGGATTCCACGGGCCAAGGGAAAGTCTCAGAGTTGTGAATCTGAGTAAATCATTTGAAGGACTGCTGCTACAGGTGTGCGCAGAGTTGAAGATCTTCAACACTTGGAAGTGTTTGAAGCTTGCTGCAAGAAGTGCGAGAAAGAGGTTTTCTAAGAAGACGTAGAGTTATAAGAAATCTCAGGAGGTATAGGACCTTCGCGAAATCATCGAAGAGAAGCACAGGAAGTTTGTGTCGTGGAGTTTTTAAACAGGCGTTGCAATTTTACATGCAGAAGGACAAGTTATCGTAGACAAACACTTGGTCATTGCAGAAGATCACCAAGGGAGAACGGACGGTCAGGATTCTTCGAGGAGGATTCAAGAAATCTCGTGTGCGGTCAGATCTCACAGAGAAGCAAGGGAGTTACCACAAGTATTTCTAAAAGGTTCTAAGCTCAGAAGGGATAGGACCGTAGATCCGAGTCACAAGGATCGTCAGATTTACACGTGGGGTTCTATATCGGGGTTTTGTTGTTGGAAATCCCGACATCATTGCAGCAGGAATCACGAAATCATGAAACGAGATATCTCAAAAGTCAAAGGATTGTGTGGGGCCACAGAGGGGTCAACGACTGGATAGGTGGCACTCCATTTCGGAGTTTCATAGAGTAAAATCCCGAAAAAATTGCATCAGGAATCGCGAAATCATGAAACGCGATACCTCGACAGCCAAGGGACAGTGTGGGGCCAGGAGAGTTAAGTGTGGAGGACAGGTGGCACGTTGTAGGCACGAGTCAAGGACCGTATACCATATCAAAGTTTCATGGGTCAAAGTTCCAACCACTGTGCATAAAGATTCGCGATACCGCGAAGTCTGAAACCTCGACGGAGTAGGGAGCATTGAAAAGTCAATCGACATTTCGGCATATCGGGATTTGGGATTCGGGAAGGAAAGTTCCTTGACATCGCGAGCGTCGAACTCATGATAGAGAAAATCCCGAAGGGTAAAGGAGAGGTCAGCGTTGACTTGTATTGGGTTTTGGGGATTCATGGAACAAACGCTCGACCACTGACCCCGCCAAGTCGCGAAGTCCAATTTCCTGATTGAAAAAGGGGGATATCATGGAGAGGTTGATGTGGGTACAGATTTCCCGATAGGGAAATAGAATAACATCAAAGATTCTTCGGGCCGAGAAGGAAAAGATCCTGTGCTGGCGTAGACCTTCTAGCCTGCGGGTTGTGGAGGGAGCATGCGTTGGCGTCACTCAACATGAAGAATTAGTCAAGAAACTACAAGCCAAGATAGAATTGCTTGAAGGTACAATAGTAGATATGGAATTTTTCCTATCTCAAGCACTAGAAGTACATGAGAAACTAGAAACAACCCAACAAGATATTTTTACAAAAGTGGAAGCCATTCAAAATTGTTATCGAGTGGTAGACCTTTCCCATAATAAAATTTACATTAAAGAAAGGGAAGCCCATGCATCTCGGGCTAAGTTTCGGGAGGCTATCTTTATAGTACCAAAATATGATGTATCGACATCTCCTCGACTGTGTCTATTTAAGAAAACCAAAGGTGACACAATTTTGAAGCCATGGGAATCAAATCTTGCCGAAAGAAAAAGATTATCTAAAGAGGTACACGAAGCTTGTCTAGAACCAATATCTTCACTAGAAAAAGGGCTACTTGATTTTGAAGGAAATAATATCTCCAAATCCCCAGGGAATATTGTCTTAGCAAGGAACCAATGTAACTCTAGGACAAGAAAAGAAGAGGCCATGACGATCATCCAAAAAATGAACCAACTTGATCTTATGCAAATAAACAAATGGATAGTAAGTACAAGCATGCAATTATAGGCCACATCTTTGGGATAAAAGAAGATATAGGAAAGGTTTCCCCATATAGAAAAGAAGTTATACATTTTTGAAGTAGATGAGGCAACTTCACCTTCTGGGTTGGTGGTACATTTAGTGAGCAGATGCATCTAATGTGTCGCATATGGCAAATCCAACACATCCGGAAACAAGTGAGAAACATGTGCATATGACTCATACAGGTCAGGATCAGATGACAGTTTTTTCCAAGCTAAAGGATGAGGATAAGAAATGCCTTCGCCAGCAGACAAAGAGAAAAAGGAGAAGGCCAACGAAAGTTTTCAGTTTTACATATTGTAAAATTTACTATTTTTGGAATTATGAGAAGTCCAACCATTTTGAGTTGAGATGATTTTTTATAAATACATAGATTAAAGACTTATTTCAGGCTTCTTCTTACCGATTGTAATAGAGAAAAGTATCCTTATAGAGTATTAATACAAGTGAAGACATATATTCTAGGTTTTGTTAAATCTGGGTTATGTGTTTCTTTTGTTTTCCATTTCTCAGCATTCCTTTATGTATTCCTTGATAAATGTTTGGTTCCAATTTAGTACAACAACTACTGTAATCACAAGGTGTCAATATTTTATTAAGTAAGCAATTTTTCCTCTTCATTTACTGTGAGTAAATCAAGACCTACTTGCTATGTAGATTACTGCATTTTGGGCATTATTCAAGGTTACACTATCTCTTTTCCTCTACTGCAAACAAGGTAGGACTCTTCCGTAATTGATGCCCTGCTTTGTTTTACAGTTTTGTATTTTCATCTCATACTATTCGATATTGCAATTTCAGCTCAGATATGAAATACGGCGTATGTGTTGTCAAACTGTTAATTTCATTTAAGGATTTTTTCTCATACAACTAAGGTAGAAAAAACACTTTAAAATAAACTCTCTTAAAAAATTTCCTGATTCCTGACATTATTCTTTGAGCCTTAAGTTTAATCTCAATAACAACAAGGAGTTTGCAGATCCAAACTCTCACCTCTTCTGCTTAAATTTCTGCTCAATCTTGACAGCGTATTGATAAGTTGTACCTAATGAGGTGATTTTGAGAAACTCTATTTCTGTTTGAATGTATCTATGGAAACAACTGTGGTATTTGAGCACCAAATTTCCCTCAGAGTCTTTGATACCCAATTTGGTGCACAGGGTATGGAAAATATTGGTGAAATCTGGTACTGTCTCGTCCCTTTCTTGATGTAGGGTGGTCCATCTGGTGTAGTGGTACTCGTAGCTTCCTACATGGTATTATTGTTCTTTAATGGCATCCCGAAAGGAATACCATGTAGGGGAAACCACAAATATTGTAAATTCTTCTATGGCCCTTTGTTCATAGTAAGTGTCCCACCAGTCCTTAACATGGGGGACGACCCTGAGGAGTGCAAAAGTAATCTTTTCCCTATCGGAAAAATTGTGGTCCAAAAAATACCATTCAAGAAGATTCAACCATTTATCTACAATACTCACATATATGAGTCCTTCAAATAATGGAATATAAAAATCTACTTGTACCTTGAAGGGGGTTGCATGGTCACTTGATGAAGATGCTTCTCTTGTGGGCAACTATCGAAGGATATGCACAAAGTTGTCCATCATTTCGTTCCTTTGTCATGCAAGGGTTTCCTTGAGCAACATTTTAAAAGGATATCCTGCCCTGTCATATTTATTTTCATCTCCCATGGGTTGTTTTCGGTCTCTGTGCGACTGATCTTGCAATGAATCGATAGGTTAGAGTCCCAACTTCTTGTACCCAGATCTTGTCAGGGAGTTGCACGAATAAAAATAAATGAAGAGTAGACCGCTCTGATACCACTGATCCAGATTTAGGAGTGGACCGAACTAATTAATAGACTGAATACAATAAACACAAAGATATGAATAACAACAAAGATATCTAGTGAACAATATCTTCTATTGAATAAATGAAATAGGATGAAACTGTAAAACTGCAGAACTAAAACACTTGCTCGAATGGTGGTAGTTATCTCTGAGAAGAGATGTGGCTGCTACGTGCATCCGTCTGAGAAGAATGAATTACAATGAGGCTCTAGAGGAATTTTTGATATTACTCATGAATTCCAAAACCCTAGACATCTAAAAACCTAACCTTTGGCGGTGAAACACCAAAATTCATGTGGGACCCTATGGTTAAGTTGGTACCTCAACTTCCCAGGGTTGTAAATTTTTCATACGACCTATGTTTTAGGCATGTGATCATGTGTTGGAAAGGTATTTTAGAGAGTTACACATTACACCACCAAACTCTTACTCTGTCTACAGTTTGACTGTGGCAAGCCAAAATGACAATGTTAAGGGCTCAAAAATGGCCCTGGGTATATCAAGATGTGTTGACATGAAAACATACAAATTAATCCAGTTGGATTAGGTTAGAGGCCACCAATATCCACCTGGAATATGTGTAGGGCTTCAGACATCCCAAAAAGTGTAGAATCGACAATTACAAAGAAGTACATAAGAACATGTTGAATTAAATAAGGACAAGAGGAGCTAGTTGGAATAGGTTGGTGGCCACCAATATCCACCTGGATCAATGTTACAGTGTAATACCTAATGCATCAATTTGATAATAATAATTATTATGTTACACTCTCCATAGTTTACTTAAGAATGCCCAAGGATAAAAAAATGTTTCCGCAAGAATTATTTCTACAATTGATACACCTCATAGATCTTGGGTGTGGGGCATGAGGAAACAGAGCTATGGGGTGTTCTTAAAATATTTGACATGTGAAGTATCATTTATAGAAATAACAAGAAGAAATTGAAAGAGTGTGATAGATAATGATGTTTGGAATCGATAAAAAGGGAATGATCAACGTAGAGAACAAAGAAATGATGATTTGATGATGTAGAAAATTGAATGAATAGAATCACAATTCTCACTATTGTAATCGCAATTTTAGGTTTTTGTGATGTTGAGAAGGTTCATTTTGTGTAGACTCGCATCCAAAATTAATCAAGGACATACAAGTTAGAAAATTTCACCAAGTTTCTTTATCCCAAACAAAATATAAAACATTATTTTGTGTGAAACAAATAAAAACTATGCATTATCTTTACATTGAGCTTGACCAAACCTACAAAACGGATTGTTGAGATATTTACATTAAGTATTAAATACAATTTTTGTTACCATTAAGTATCTATAGCAATAACGGGGATGGCATGAATTACATACTATGTTGTCAAGAGGCCAATGCCAAATATTCTCAAATAATAATGAAATATAATATACCAATGTTGTAACCAATGACAGATAACATATACACAAAACATTACCAATGCAACAAAATAACTCCGAATCAACATTGTGAGAGACCTTTATAGAGATAAAATATGTGAACATAGAGAAAGAGAGATGTTCTTGTTTCCTTGGGTTCAATCAATGTTTATTCGTTTCTCTTCATAGTTTTCATTAAACCACATGTCTGTAGTTAATATTACTAACAAGTAGAATGGTGGTAGCTTATCCTTGAATAGTGAGACGTGTCTTACAAAGAGGCTGAAAATTCCTTTTAACATAAAGAATCAATGAGAAAACCTAAACATCCAAAACCCTAACCCCAAAATATGAAACACCAAATGGTTTGTGGGCCCCAATGTGGTTAGTTGATATGTCAACTTTTTAGGGGTGTAACTTTTGCATATGATCTCCATTTTAGGTTCTTGGTAGCCCTCCAGAGAGTTCTAGCTGAGAAGAAAACATTTTGATTAGCCTAGCATCGTAACTTCTGCATATGATATCCATTTGAGTTGATCGGTAGCCCACCAAAAATTTCTAGTCGAGAATAAAACATTATGAATATCCTAGCATCTACCTTTGGCTACATTCTAAGCACCATCGCACCAAAAAAAGGTCGTTTAGAGCCTCAAAACAACGCCAAAAGTTTGTGACCTGAAAAACTATAGAAAAACTACCAAGATGTGGAACAATTCATAATTAGTGGAACATGTAGTTGACCACCAATATCTACCTGGATCTATTCCCCAATGCATATGGGATAAATGGGGGGAATTAG
>JZKD02S1668453.1:45100-65222 GCA_000966675.3 Picea glauca
AGTTTTCTGATCTAAGAAAGCAGAAATTCAAACACTATTCTAGCTTTGTTGACATGTGGGCATGTATGGGCCTGTTACAAGAATGCATTTGAAAAATGAAACTAAGAGGGGTCTCAAAAAGAGCCATTGTCCTCTCCTAAAAGTTTTGAAATTTTTAAGGGAGATGAGATCGTTTTCGCAATCTATTTCTGATTCTCAAGGTCACCTGAGGGAATGAGAGAAGAGCATACTTAAGATTGTTTACTTGTGACTTCTAGTCCCGATTGTGAGTTTAGGTGTGATTACAATTTGATGTTCTACTTAGATTATGAATCAAAAACAAGCCATCCACGTGGCTGAAAGAAAATAAGGGAAAAATGATTTTAATCTTCCTAATTGCCTATGTTTGACTATCCCCTTTATAAGTTGAGGGGTCTAAGTGGTGCAGTGTTTAGAGCATGCCTTACATCAGAGTTGAAAAAGGAAAATCACATCCAAAACCTTTACAATGAAAAATTTTAGTCAAATGCGCGGCTGTTAGCATGGACAGGTGCGCGTGTGCACGCAGTCTGTATCAAAAAGTCAGAGCGCATGCGCGCATATGTGGGGTGGAAAACCCGTGCGTTTGAGAAAAAACACCAGTTCTCTCGATTCTGCTGTGAATCGACCGGGTAATAGGTCGGTGAAATCCGGTTTGAATCCCTGCAAGTTAAAAACGACAAAAGGAAAGCGAATTGAACCCAATTGAAAGAGGATTTAATACCTTAACTCCCCAGTATGGTTGCCAGTCTATTCGTGCTCGAATCATCGCCGGGTGAGCAAAAATGGGAGCACTAGCATGCCTTGTTAGGCTCAGCAAGGCAGAATAGGATGCTGTGGAGCAAAAAGGGTTAACAGAAAACATAAAACACAACATAATACAATCTATCTAACATCTGAAAGCAAATAAAAATTCGAAAATAAACAAAAACGTCAAATGTGAGACAAGGGAGTTATCAATGGTTTCAAGGCTTGATCTATTAGCGAAAACCATAGAACATGCTGAAGAAAGGGATAAGGGTTCCTCTTCCCTCCAGCGGAAGGTCCTTCTGGGATCCTCAATAGAATGCCTTCCTTACAAAATGAATAGAACAGAAATGGGTGGTGAGAGAACTCGGGATTACACAGCTGATGGACTGGTTGTCAAAGGCTAGGCTCTGAATCATCTGGACAGTGTAACTCTGCTTTGAATTCTCTATTGAAACAATGAGTCTTCATGGCTATTTATAGCATTTTCTAGGCGGTCACGTAACCAGCTTCTGGTGTAAACACAGACCTGTTTGGGGTTCAGTTAAGTCATTTAATTCACCAAATTTGCAGAGCCGACCCTGATCTGAGGGTCAAATCGTCTTGGGGGCCGGTCCACAGGCGGTCGGGAGGCCGACTTAAGCAATTAATGCACCGTATTAGAATATGTGTGGCTTTTTATGTTGACAGGCGCACGTCGGGGCGCGCATGCGCCAGAAACACGTTTTTGTCCCGCGCATATGCGCGCGCACCAAGCTGCTGTAAGGTGCCCTTCAATTTTTGGTTACTTTGTATAGTTTTTTACCCTTCTGGAATGTTGTGAACTTAATTCAGTGCCGTGAATGACTTCATTGCTGTTTTGATGATGTGGAGTTCTTGTCGCCATGTGCAGACGAAATTTCAGTGATAACAGAAATGACCTTACTGCATTGCTTAGCAGAGATTAAAGAAATAGTGGTAGGTGACGCTACCTCTGTTATCCTGTACAATTTTTCACCCAAAGTAATAATAACACTGCACGGTCTAGACTCATACACAGCATGATGCTTCCACAAATATGGTTTTCCTAAAAGAACATCACAAACTTGAAGGGGATAAATATCACATAATACCACATCTCTGAAAGGCTTGATGTCATAGGGTAGACGACACAGCTGGCTAACACACAGATCTCTTCCTTGGCAAAGCCAGCCAAAAGTGTAGGGATGTGGGTGCGGTGTCATTGGCAAGTCTAGCTGCTTGATGACCTATGTTGGAATCAAGTTATTTTGACTGCCTCCATCAACAATGAAATGAAGCGGATCCCCCTTTACCCACATTTGTGAGTGAAAGAGGTATTCCCCTTTCTCTGGTTCTTCTACTTCGCTTGGTCAGACTTTGGTGGTAGTGACAGTGGCACTAGGTTTAGCATTGATAATCTGCTTCCCCCCTTCGGGATTTGATTCAAAATCAAAATTGTCCTTTGACTCAGAAGCCTTCATCTCGACCACAAGTGACTTCTTGGAGCGACATTGTTCAGTGTTATGCCAAGGGATTTTATGGTACTCACACCATTTTCCTATGTCCTTCTTCATCTTTTCATTGCCCTTCTTTTGTTGTGGCTTGGATTGGTTGTTCTGAGAGTGGCCCTCTTTTCTCTGTCCCTTGCTATGTGGGTTGGGGATGCATTTTCCCTTCTTCGGATGTGGGGAGTGTTGGAACATATATATATTTCTAAACTTTTGGACTTTGAATAAATTTCATTCCTAGTTAAATAAGAATAAGACATGCATGATATACGTCATTGATGAAGTATTTCATATAATCGAATGATCCTAAATCTCTTCATATTTGTGGAGCCGCCAACTGGTTAAAGAGCTAAGTCGCCAGAGTCTTCTTCGAAGATTTGCATTTCGGGTGTTTCAACAAGTCATAACTTTAAAAATCCTGAAACTCGAATATATCTGTTATCACTTTTTCACCAACTTTTGAAAGAAATGTTTCATGGTAAACATGTACGTTTTAAATCTTCCCTGAGTCAACATGTGGCACCTTTCTCTGAGCTTTTAATCTGAAGATTCACATGATTCTAATTAACACTTAGCACCCCTTGGCCTCGACATGTCATCTAAAATGATGTCATCTTCGACACATCACTAAGGGTAATATCATTTCGAGAATATAATAAGGAACTAACTTTCAAATCCATGAAGCGGTAAAATCCTGAAATATCAAATCTTAATTAATTAAGTTAATCTCGATTAAAGACGGTTAATAAATTTGTACTTCAGAAGTTCAGACGTTTATCATCCCTCACAACTTGAAATCTTCAAATTCCAAACTTCTAAAATATTTCAAAATTAAAAGGGGTCAATTAAAACTAAAAACGATTATCCGATAGTTAATCATTTCGTGGTTTCGGGTTTCAGGGATTCTATCTCGATCTACTCATTAAAATCTCGAAGCCCGAATACCCAAAAACATTTAAAGTTAAACATGATTAATTAATATATTAAACAACATTATCTCATAATTAATTTCTCACAAGTTCATGATTTGGGAATTTTCAAATCTGTTTCATCCAAGTTCTCAATCACGAACCACCAATATTTATGGCATTAATCATGAATCAATGGCAATGATTTCAATATAGATTGCAGATCGTTGCCTAGATTTCCTCATTAAGGTAAATTAATTTTCCGTCAGTAAAGGTACTCGTAAATCAATATGCTTAAGGTGAATAATAATATTGGATTTTGAATTATATTTTCATTCTCGAAAATAACAAGTTTTAAGCCAGCTGCATAAGCTCACACATTCTCCTGTAGCAGGTAACACAATTCTGATTTCATTAATATCATGGCACCATGAAAAATGGATAAAGAAGATGGTGAGAGTGTAAATTCAAACACAGATGTTATCTCAGACACTTCATCGAGAGCCATAGATACCATGAAATACTGGACACAGGTGTTCGATATTCTACAATGCGAGTTGATAAATTGCCTAGAGGATTCAGGTGACAAGGTAACTGAAACCCATGCGACTAAAATCGGGGATATAGCTGAGTCAGATATACACAATATGGTTGTGTAGCCGAGGCTCATGTTGTATAACGACATGATAGGATGGGCCCTGGAGAATGTTGACATTTCAACCAGGAGCATTTGCAATTCACATAAGGTTGTTGTTGGGTCTTTTCAACTAGAGAATATACAAGTAATATATAAATTATTCCCCATTTTTAAACACAGTTACAATGGTGAATTCATAATGGAGTTTGACCAACAAGAGTGCACACAGTATGGGAAAAAATACCCTGATTTAATCAAGGATTGGTGGGGGAATCCAGAGAAATTTAGAGCCAACACTCACATCATATATGCCATAGCATCGTTAGATGCCCATATGATCTATGTGGCTATGATTCTATGTAGAATATTCAGGAAAAATGAATCCTCTCATTTCCTGCTGGCATGGGTACCAATTATGCATGAAGTGGTTGAGGGATACTCTTTCAACTAGGCCAAGATGTTATCAGACAACCTCGCCAAAGAAATCGTAGGGTACCAATTGGAAAATTCCAAAGGGAAACCTGCTCCTTTCTACATGTCAGCATGCATCATGGATGCCATTTTGTTTATCACTCCTTTCCCTCTGATGAGCTGGAGATGGAACCTGACCAACGCCGAGCCTATCCATTTCTATCACTCCAAGTTGTGGGATGACAAAGCCAGATATTTCTTCTATGAAATATTTCATTATGTAGTGGTGTCGATTTATATCACCCTATATAGTTTCCCACCTCCCATAATTTTAGACAGAATCATGGATAACCTAGGAAAAATAACAGAGTTGTATATTGAGGAAAAATTTTCCTATATCAGGACTTTTGGGTGCTTGGTTCCCCCCCATGTTCTCCCAAAATTTTAACCAGATCGGCTGGTGTTTCAGTATAAATCCATGAGTGCGGACACAAACCGATCTCCCTAGATCCACCTGGATCTAGAACAAAAGATGACAGAATAATACTCTTTCCCTAGATCTAGACTATTGAGTAAAGTGAGAAGTAAGGATCATGGACATACCTTATGAACGCTTTCCTTATATCTCTGTTGTTCCAAGCTTCACTTCAATTCTCTTATCCCGTTCAAATCACAACAGACAAACCAATCGAAGTGAAGGAAGATCAATATATTCAATAACTAGTCTATACATATGGTTAAAGAATTATGTAATAAACTGACATCATCTTTATGGGAAAGGGACATATTACTGTATTGAATTAATTAAAAGTGAAACTTACAGCCTGAGCCTTGATGTTGTAGATCTCCTTTCGATGGCTCCTAGCTCTGACACACACATTTTCTCATGCATGAAGAAAATCAACCACCTTTGATGACCTTGTTGTTGTCTCTAGCTGTTGTAGCATCAGTCCTCCATACAGTCTTGCACTAATTCTCCAATCAATCTCTTGCTAGTTTTCTTCTTGCTTAACTTATTAACCCTTTCCATGAGAAATATCCTCAATATATAGGAGAATATATATTAGTTACTTGGATAGGGAATGATCCCAAGATATCTGGAATGCCAGCACCGGAACAACCATTCGAATGCCAACTCACCCTTCTAGAAGATTCCCTTCTAGAAGGTTCGAGATTTTTATCTTTTTCCCCTTTAAGAACATGTTCGCACCCTAACAATGAGTAAAATGTGAGAGGTTCGCACCCCAGGTTAATGCAGCCTACGAGAATGAGGCATTCTCGCAGGCAGATATATAGGTAGCCTACGAACATCCCTCAAAAGCATGATTTCTAGAAGCAAACATATGTAACTTTTCTCAGGAAAATGTCCTTAGTGAAGAGCTTGATTTTCCATCATCATAACATCATCATAACATCGTCACGATGACCAAAATTGTGGATAACAGCTGGTATGCCAAAAGGTGGCTTATCATACCATGATAGGGGGCATTAGTAAAGAATTGAAAGTGGCCCAGAAAAAGGTATGGCCAACCCTTCCTTTTCAGGTTGGTATGTTTTCGTTACAAGATTTCAACCATTCGAAAGTAGAGGTTGTAGCTCTAGAAGACGTCAAGTTAGTTGATATTGAGTTTAAGAGGCACGATCCCCATAAGATTCTGGAAGCTCACCTGTCTCAACACAATTTAAGGAAGTATGTGCACGAGATTTCCCCTCAGGACGAAGTATTCAGGGGAGTCAGGTCATATGAGGAAGTATTGAGTAGAGTCTGAACTCTGTCTCCCGATCAATTAGCCAATTTCGAAAATTTTCAGAAACATAGAAAGAATATTTTTCCAAAGGTATTAAAAGGGGAGACAATAACACCTTCATCTACATAGGAAGCTATGCCTCAGGTATTAGAGGCAAGAAGTTCTGACCAATAGAGTACTGAGGAAAATATGAAGAATGTCGAAGTCTCAACACAGGGAGTGGAGACTTCATTACCAAACCCACCAAGCACTCAAACAAAAGTTCATCTTGAATATTTTCAAAAAAAGGGTCAGGATACATCGTTGTCTACACCAGATACACCGGATATCAACACAACAAAGAAACAACCATCCACAGAGATAGGTAGCCCCATTATGTCATTAACACTTTTATAGTTGATTCAAGGAAATCCCAATGACCAAGTCATATTTATAGAGGACCTTCAATTTCAGCTGAAGAAATGCCTCCTTCGGACTTCTTTTTCAGTAGGAAGAGAAGGGCCATAGTTAAAAGAGAAATGCATCAAAAATATGGTACAACAGTCAAAAGGCAAAGAATTTTGTATGATGGATAGGGTCGAGATGATACAAAATTATTTAGGGAAATGGTAGGCTCATTAGGTTCCTTTTCCATGCCTAATCAATGTTCAGTAGAAAATCTAGCGAATTAGATGAAATAGAGAAATCTGTTGGTAAGGAAATTGCAAGACTAGATGACGACCATGGAAAGGGATGTCAGAAATAAGATGTACAAAGAGTTTGAACAAGTCATAGCCGATGACAAACATGATATCCAACAACTAAAATCTAACCTTGATGAGCTCCATCAAAACTCACAGGACAACAGAGAGTTGGTCACTTAACAAGAAGAATTAATCAAGCAACTACAAGCCAATGTATACTTGGTTGAAGGTACAGCAGTAGATATGGCAGCTTTCCAAGCTCAAGCACTAGAAGTACATGAGAAGCTGGAATCAACCGAGCAAGATCCTTTTACAAAAGTGGAAGCCATTCAAAATTGTTACTAGGTGGTAGACCTTTCCTTGAATAACATTTACATTAAAGAAAGGGAATCCTGCACAACTCGGGATAAGTTTCAAAAGGCTATCTGTCTAGTACCAAAATATGATGTATCAACAGCTCCTCAACTGCCTCTATCTTAGCAAATCATAGGTGACATAATTCTGAAGGCCTGGGAATCAAATCTTGCCGAAAGAAAAATATTGGCCAGAGAGGTACACAAATCTTGTCTAGAAGAAATATCTTCACTAGACAAAGGTCTACTTGATGTTGAAGGAAATAATATCTCTGAAGCCCTAGGAAAGATTGACATAGCGAGGAACCAATGTAACTCTAGGACAAGAAAAGAAGAGGCCATGACGATCATCCAATAAATGAACCAAATTGATCTTATCCAAATAAAAAAATGGATACTAAGTCCAAGCATGGAGTTACATGACACATATTTGGGAGTAAAGAAGATACAGGAAAGGTTTCCCTAGATAGAAAAGAAGTTATACATTTTTGAAGCAAATGAGGCAACTGCACCTTCTGGGTTGGTGTTACAGTTAGTGAGAAGATGCATCCAATGTGTCGAATACAGGAAAGCCAACACATATGGAAACAAGTGATAAAACATGTGCATACGACTCATACAGATCAGGATCAGATGACAACTATTTCCAGGTAAAGGATGAGGAGAAGAAATGCCTCTGCCAACAGACGAAGAGAGAGAAGAGAAGGCCAATGGAAGTTTTCAATTTTACATATTGTAAAATTTAGTGTTTTTAGAATTATGAGAAGTCCAACTGTTTTGAGTTGAGACCATTTTGTATAAAAACATAGATTAAAGAATTATTTATGGCTGATTCTTGCCGATTGTGATAAACAAAACTATCCTTATAGAGTATTAATGAGATCTAATAGATCTACTTTCATAAAGTGCTATGTATCTGAATTTGATCTCCCTCTTAGAGTGCAAGTTCTTATACGTATCCAATTTTGTAATCCCAACACCTAGATAAATTGTTTACTGGTTGTTTTCTTGTTGTAAATTAGATTTATGACTCACAAAACAAAATACATTGACTAGAATAATTAAAGGAAATAAATATAGCGGAAGAAAAAATAGAAACCAAATCTCACACAACACACAAAGATTTATTCCCTTCAAATCAGCTTATCATTAGAATTATATCAAAGCTTATAGGTGCTCCCTTACTAGAAAAATGGTCCACATAAAAATACTGAAAACTATAGAAAGAACTTGCAAAACCTATAAACTATGTTGTGGATGTATGACCTTGTACATTCACTTTCTAAAACTTATGTGTTCCCTGGCTCACTGTAGCTCATATACATACACACTTTCCTGCACTATATCTTGAGTACATATGCACCATCAGTGACCTTTGGATCACATACAACTCCACCCTACTACGGTGGCTCCGATTTGTCGGATCTTCCTGTGGCCGACCCCGTTCTCCCCTCTCCTTTGACATGACTTGATCTCTATATGAAATTTCTTCCTCACCTATCCAATATCTCCTTGAATCATAGTCCTTTCGGATTCGTCCCTTGAGAAAAAGTCCTTCTTTCTCCTAAGAGTGACCTTGGTTCTCTCCAAAATCATATAAAGTATGTCCCTCCATCACCCTAGACTT
Organism: Picea glauca; assembly: GCA_000966675.3. NCBI lineage: Eukaryota > Viridiplantae > Streptophyta > Pinopsida > Pinales > Pinaceae > Picea > Picea glauca. The sequence goes on from JZKD02S1668453.1 coordinate 53,741, forward strand.
GATTTTATAATATTGAGTTATGACCTAACCCTAATCTCCAAAATGATTGAGAGTTGATATTAAATATCACCTCACTTGAGATCAATGGCTAAGATTTAATTCACTAATGCTAATAATTTTAACATTTCATTAAATTAAACTCAACTAATTAATAAAAGAACTTTACTTTAATAAAATCACTTTACTTTAATAATATGGGATATACATTTGAGTTTCTTTTATGTTTGTTCTTTAAAGAAGGTAGTAGATGAAAAGATCCCAATTTATATGCAAAATGGAAAAATCATAATAGAAAGTGAAACAACCATTGAAACATGTATAGGGAAACTATAGACATGAGTAATAATGAGTGAGTGCCTGATTAAGTGAAAGAACTTGGACATGAGTAATGATCAGTGAGTATCTCACTAAGTGAAAGAACCCGCTAACAAAAAATGTGACTTTGGAAGATGAGAGGAGCAAGTTAAGCCCCTAACCATAACCCTCATTTGTTATTATTACTTTCATTAGTATTACTTTAACCATAGTTTTGTTACTTTATTATCATTGCTTTATAGTTGTGTATCCCCTATATATACAAGAAAAGTCATTTGGATGAACATGTTATCTTGTAAATTTAATATATTTCCCCCTCGAAGAGGCCTGTGAACATTGCTTTTTGAATCAAAGTGTTATTTCTGTTGTTGTTTTTATATCATTTCTGTGTTATTGTGGAGATTATGTTGGTTATATTACTGTTATTCTTCCATTTCTATCATTTTATTTATGTTATGCATATTTATTATATATGGTAGCTTGCAAGTATCCACCTGGAACATGCGTAGGGCTTTAGACATCCACAGAAGTGTATAACCCACAATTACAAAGAAGTATAGAAGAACGAGTTGAACTAAAAATGAACAAGAGGAGCTAGTTGGAATAGATGGGTGGCCACCAATATCCACCTGGATCAATCCTCCCTCTTAGGAAGCAATGGTCCCCAATGCGTTGAGTTCCCCCATCAGGTGAAGAAACTTCTGCTAGATTTGGCCCCAGGTGAACCACCTGCCTTGGTGTAGGAGATGCCCGACCTTGACAAACCAATAAGGTTGGATCCTCTACTGGTAAGTGCCCTTGACCTATGTGTCCACTATATGATTAGTGGATGCTTGTTCCATGCGGTCAGGGTTGAGTTCTTTTGGTGTTAGATGTTTTGCGATTTATGAGGTGTCCAATAATGGTGGAAAATATGGCCGAAGGAGGTCCACATTGAAAATTGGGTGTAGGCCAAGGAAGGGTGGAGTGTTGAGCTCAAAAGAATTGCTACCCATAGCCTTGGTGATAGTGTAAGTCCCATAGAAAAGTGGGTGGAGCTTTTGATGGGGCCCTGTGAGATGCTCCTTCTACAAATGTAACTAGACTTTGCCGCCAACCTGAAACCGGTGTGATACCCTGTGTTGATCATGGCACTTCTTATACTTAGCATTGGATTTTTGCAAAATCTCTTGGACTTGTTGGTGGATGTTCTGAATCCACCCAATGAATCTAGTGGCTTTGTCGGTCTAAGACTGAAGATGGGAAGAGTCTATCTGTGTAGTGGCAAGAGGTAGTCCAACATCAATGGGACTCAAGGGTTGGAATCCCCACCCCACCTAAAATGTGATATGGTCGGTGGAGCTATGGAGAGCCCTATTGTAATTGTGTTGAATAGAGGGGAGGCTCTCATCCCATGTACGTGGATTCTTAGAGTTGTATATGCACGAGATGTGCACAATCATCTGATTGAAGACCTCTGTTTGGTACTCTCTTTGGGGGTGGAAAGCATTGGATTTAGTGATCTTGGTGTCCAACATTGACTAGAGACTCGACCAAAATGTGCTAAGGGACCTATCATCCCAGACGAAGATGATGGTCTGTGGTATCCCAAAATGGACCCACACTCGTTCGAAGAAGAGCTTGGGAGTACTTTCCGCTGTGATATTTTTCTTGCAGGCTGTGAGGATGGCCATCTTTGAAAACCAATCAATGACCACAAATACAAAGTCATTTCATTGCTTGGTGGATGAAAGGCCAAACATGTAATCCATTCAGATGGATTCCCAAGGCTTCTCGAGAGTAGGAAGAGGGGTTTATAAGCCTTTCTTCTTGATTATTGGTTTGGAAATGGCACAAACAATGCAATATATGATATACTTGTTGATGTGCTATCAAAGTTTTGACCAATAAAAATGTTTCTGAAGAATGGACACGGTTTTCTCCATGCCAAAATGTCCTGCCATCTGACTGTAGTGAGATTCCCAAATCATATTTGCATGCTCGCTTGTAGGAACATAGAGATGGCCTAGATGGAATAATAGTCTATCTTAAATGTGAAAATCAGTGATAGTCGCACCTGTACCCAAGACCTGATAGGTGGTGGCCATGCCTGGATATTGATAATAAAGTTGGGGCCACTCAGATACCTCATGTCCACAGGAATGGAGCATAGCGGTGAGTGTAGCCACGAGAGGTCGACTAAGGAAATCAACGACATCATTTAAGATCCATGTCTTATACTCAAAGTTGGGATGGAACTGTTGCAGATAGGTGGACCACTTCTGATCAAGGTCATTTTGCAATTTCCCTTGTGTCTGTATGAATTACAAAGGCTTGTGATTAGTGTGGATGATTGTATCCTTTCCCAGAATGTAATGTTTCCATTGATGACAAGCTTGTACAATGGAATACATTTCCTTGTCATAGGTGGGGTATTTCCAGACAACATCTAAGAGTGTCTCACTATCGTATGCCACCAGATGACTGTGCTGAGTGAGAATTGCACCTACAACATATTCATATGCATTAGTCTCAATCTCGAATGGTTGTTGCAGATCGAGAAAGGAGATTACTAGAGCTGAGCACAAGCGATTCTTTAGATCATTGAATTCTTGTTGTTGTTCCTTCCCCCTCACGAAATTTTCCCTACCACCTCCCTTGGTAACCTTTTCAAGGGCCCATGAAATATGGGAGAATCCCAACATGAACCGTCGGTAGAAGTTGGCAAGTCCCAAGAAGCTTCGAAGCTTAGTTAGTGTGGTCGAGGCTAGCTAGTCACATATGACTTGGATCTTACCTGGATCAAAATTTTCCCCATGCTCATCAACAATGTAGCCCAAGTATTGGACCCTGTTCATGCCAAAAGATCATTTTTCCAAGTTGGCATACAGATTGTGTTGTTGTAGAGTGCTTAGAACCTGTTGAATATGCCGCATGTGCTCCTCCCAAGTTCTTTTGAATATGATGATATCATCCAAATATGCCACCACAAAAGAGTTAGTGAAGGGTCTCAGTACATCGATTGGTTTGTTGGGAACCTGGTGGTAGCCAAACTTGAGGTCAATCTTGTTGAAAAACGTTTTCCCCTTGAGTTGGTCAAGAAGGTCATCAATCCTGGGAATTGGGTATCGGTTCTTGACTGTGATTTTGTTTAAGGATCTACAATCAATGAAGAGTCACCAAGTGCCATCCTTCTTCTAGACCAGTACAATCAGGATTTGCAAGGGGAGGAACTGGGTCTGATATTCCTCTTTTGAATAAGATCGTGGATATGACACCTGATTTCTTCATTTTCTGACAGTGAGCGATGATAGATTGGTCCATTAGGTAGAGGTGAACTGGGGGTCAGATCAATTGGATGCTTCACTTGGCAGTGCGTCGGTACCTCGGTGGGTGAGGAGAAGATGTTTCTATATTCTTCCACAATCTTTTCCACTTTCTTCCGCTGCAAAGAGAGGCTTTGTGTAGAGTCAACGGATGTGGCAATGACCTTCTGCTTACTGTGAGCACAGATCACAAAGAAGAAAAACTTATCGATTTATGAAATGGCCTTACTGCATTTCTTAGTAGAGATTAAAGAAATAGCGGTAGGCGACGCTACCTCTAGTATCCTGTACAAGTTTCTACCCAAACTAATAATAAAACTATGGGGTCTAGACTCATACACAACATGACGCTTCCACAAATATGGTTTTCCTAAAAGAACATCACAAAATTCAAGGGGATAAATATCACACAATAACTCATCTTTAAAGGCTTGATGATGTAGGGTAGATGACACAGTTGGCTAATACAAAGATATCTTCCTTGGAAAAGCCAGCCGAAAGTGTAGGGTTGTGGGTGCAGTGTCGTTGGAAAGTCTAGCTACTTGATGACCTTTGTTGAAATCAGGTTCTTTTGACTACCTCTATCAACAATGAAATGAGGTGGATCCCCCTTTACCTGAATTTGTGAGTGAAAGAGGCATTCTCGTTTCTCTGGTTCTTCTGATTAGCTTGGTCGGACTTTGGTGGTAGTGACAGTGGCACTAGGTTTAGCATCGATAATGTTCTTCGATCCTTCGGGATTTGATTCATAATCAAAATTGTCCTTTGAATCGGAAGCCTTCATATCGATCATGAGTAACTGCTTGGAGCAACATTGTTCAGTGTTGTGCCAAGGGATTTTATGGTACTCACACCCTTTTCCTGTTTCCTTCTTCATCTTTTCACTACCCTTCTTTTGTTGTGGATTGGATTGGTTGTCCTAAGAGTGGCCCTCTTTTCTCTGTCTCTTGCTATGTGGGTTGGGGATGCCTTTTTCCTTCTTCGGATGTGGGGAGTGTTGGAGCATATATATATATTTCTAAACTTTTGGACTTTGAATAAATTTCATTCCTGGTTAAATAAGAATAAGATGCACATGATATACGTCATTGATGAAGTCTTTCATATAATCGAACGATCCTAAATCTCTTTGTATTTGTGGAGCCACAAAATGGTTAAAGAGCTAAGTTTCTAGAGTCTTCTTCGAAGCTTCGTGCTTCAGGCGTTTCAACAAGTCATAACTTTAAAAAGATCGAAACCCGAATATATCTGTTATCACTTTTTCACCAAGTTTTGAAAGACATGTTTCATGGTAAACATGTACATTTTAAATCTTCCCTGAGTCAACACGTGGCACCTTTCTCTGATCTTTTAATCTAAAGATTCACATGATTCTAATTAACACTTAGAACCCCTCTGCCTCGACACGTCATATAAAATGATGTCATCTTCGAGAATATAATAAGGAACTAACTTTCAAATCCACGAAGCGGTAAATTCCTAAAATATCGAAATACATGCAACTAAACTCAGGGATATAGCTAAGTCAGATATACACAAGATGGTTGCGTGGCTGAGGCTCATGTTGTATAACAACATGATAGGCTGGGCCCTGGAGAACGTCGACATTTCAACTAGGAGAATTTGCAATTCACAAAAGGTTATTGTTGGGTCTTTTCGACTGGAGCATATACAAGTAATGTATAAATTATCCACGATTTTTAAATACAGTTACAATGTTGAATTCATAATGGAGTTTGACCAACAAAAGTGCACACAGTATGGAAAAAAGTACCTTGATTTAATCAAGGACTGGTGGGGGCATCTTGAGAAATTTAGAGCTGACACTCACATCATATATATCATAGCATCGTTAGATGCCCATATGATCTATGTGGCTATTATTCTATGTAGGATGTTCGAGAAAAATTACTGTCATTTTCTGTTGGCATGGGTACCAATTATTCATGAAGTGGTTGAGGGATATTCTTTCAACTAGGCCAAGATTATCAGGCAACCTGGCCAAAGAAATCACAGGGTACCAATTGGAAAATTCCAAAGGGAAACTTGCTCATTTCTACATGTCGGCATACATCATGGATGCCCTTTTTTTTATCACTCCTTTCCCTCTGATGAGCTGGAGTTGGAACCTGACCAATGCCGAGCCTATCCATTTCTATCACTCCAAGTTGTGGGATGACAAATCCAAATATTTTTTCTATGAAATATGTCAGTATGCAGTGGTGTCGATTCATATCACCCTATACAGTTTCCCACCTCCCAGAATTTTAGACAGAATCATGGATAACCTGGGAAAAATAGCAAACTAGTATATTGAGGAAAACGTTTCCTATATCAAGGTTTTTGGATGCATGGTTCCCCCCCATGATCTCCCAAAATTTTAACCATATCGGTTGGTATGCCAAGAGGTTGCAGCTCTAGAAGACGTCAAGTTAGTTGATATTGAGTTTAAGAGGAACGATCCCCATAAGATTGTGGAAGCTCACCCGACTCAATACAATTTAAGGAAGTATGTGCACAAGATTTCCCCTCAGGATGATGTATTCAAGGGAGTTAGGTCATATGAGGAAGTATTGAGTAGAGTCTGAACTCTGTCTCCCGATCAATTAGCCAATTTCAAAAAAAATTCAGAAGCATAGAAAGAATAGTTTTCCAAAGGTATTACAAGGGGAGCCAATAACACCTTCATCTACATAGGAAGCTACGCCTCAGGTATTAGTGACAGAAATTTCTGACCAACAGAGTACTGAGGAAAATCTGAAGAATGTCGAAGTCTCAATGCAGGGAGTGGAGACTTCATTACCAAACCCACCAAGCACTCAAACAACAACTCATATTGAAGATTTAAAAAAAAAGAGACAGGATACATCGTTGTCTACACCAGATAAACCGGATACCAATACAACAAAGCAACAACCATCCATAGGGATAGGTAGCCCCATTATGTCATTAACACCTTTACAGTCGAGTCAAGGAAATCCCAATGACCAAGTCATATTTATAGAGGACCTTACTCCGATTTCAGCCGAAGAAATGCCTCCTTCAGACTTCTTTTTCAGTAAGAAGAGAAGGGCCATAGTTAAAAGAGAAGTGCATCAAAAATATGGTACAACAGTCAAAAGGCAAAGAATGTTGTATGATGAACATGGTCTAGATGATACAAATTACTCTAGGGAAATAGAAGGCTCATTAGGTGCCTTTGCCACGACCAATCAATGTTTAGTAGAAAATCTAGCGAATTAGCTGAAACAGAGAAATCTGTTGGTAAGGCAGTTGAAAGACTAGATGACGACCATGGAAAGGGATGTCAGAAATAAGATGAACAAACAGTTTGAAAAATTCATAGCCGATGACATACATCAGATCCAACAACTAAAATCTAACCTCGATGAGCTCCATCAAAACTCACAGTACAACAGAGGGTTAGTCACTCAGCAAGAAGAATTAATCAAGAAACTACAAGCCAATATATACTTGGCTGAAGGTACAAAAATAGATATGGCATCTTTTCAAGCTCAAGCATTGGAAGTACATGAGAAGTTGAAATCAACCCAACAAGATCCTTGTACAAAAGTGGAATCCATTCAAAATTGTTACTGGGTGGTAGACCTTTCCCTGAATAACATTTACATTAAAGAAATGGAAGCTCGTACAACTCGGGATAAGTTTCAAAAGGATATCTTTCTAGTACCAAAAGACTATGTATCGACAACTCCTCAACTGTCTCTGTCTTAGAAAACCAGATGTAACATAATTTTGAAGGACTAGGAATCAAATATTGCCGAAAGAAAAATATTGGCCAGAGAGGTACACAAATCTTGTCTAGAAGAAATATCTTCACTAGACAAAGGTCTACTTGATGTTGAAGGAAATAATATCTCTGGATCCCTGGGGAATATTGACATAGCAAGGAACCAATGTAACTCTAGGACAAGAAAAGAAGAGGCCATGACGATCATCCAATAAATGAACCAAATTGATCTTATCCAAATAAAAAAATGGATACTAAGTCCAAGCATGGAGTTACAGGACACATATTTGGGTGCAAAGAAGATACATGAAAGGTTTCCCCAGATAGAAAATAAGTTATACATTTTTGAAGCAAATGACGCAACTGCACCTTCTGGGTTGGTGGTACAATTAGTGAGCAGATGCATCCAATATGTCAAATATGTCAAATACGGGAAATCCAACACATATGGAAACAAATAATAAAACATGTGAATACGACTCATACAGGTCAGGATCATATCACATATATTTCCAAGTAAAGGATGAGGAGAAGAAACACCTCTGCCAACAGATGAAGAGACGGAGGAGAAGGCCAATGGAAGTTTTCAGTTTTACATATTGTAAAATTTAGTATTTTTAGAATTATGAAAACTCCAACCGTTTTGAGTTGAGACCATTTTGTATAAAAACATAGATTAAAGACTTATTTATGGTTGCTTCTTGCCGATTGTAATAGAGAAAACTATCCTTATAGAGTATTAATACAAGTGCAGACAGTGATTCCAAGTTTTCTTAAATCTGGGTTATGTGTTTCTTTTGTTTTCCATTTCTCAACATTCCTTTATGTATTCCTTGATAAATGTTTGGTTCCAATTTAGTACAAAAACTACTGTAATCACAAGGTATTAGTAATTTATTAAGTAAGCAACTTTTCCTCTGCATTTATTGTGAGTAAATCAAGACTTTATTGCTGTGTAGATTACTGCATTTTATGCGTTATTCAAGGTTACACTATCTCTTTTACTCTATTGAAAACAAAGTAGGACTCTTTAGTAATTGATGTCCTGCTATGTTTTACAGTTTCCTATTTTCATCTTATACCATTCGATATTGCAATTTCGACTCAGATATGAAATACGACCTTTGTGTTGTCAAACTGTTAATTTCATTTAAGGAAATTTTCTCATACAACTAAGGTAGAAAAAGCACTTTAAAACACACTCAAAAAAATTCATGATGCCTGACATTATTCTTTGAGCCTTAAGTTTAATCTCAAGAACAACATATTTTTGGCGTCGTTACCAGGGCCAGAGAAACAAAGTTATTTTTCCCTGGGAGAATGACAAGGTGAGATTCTATCTTTGATAGTGAACGAAGGTTGAACACTGAATCACAACTATTTTTTATTTTTCACTTGGCGACTCCACTACAAATAAGATGGCATTTAATCAAAAGAATACCAGAAGCAATCTAGACGATAGGTAGACCACACCTGTATCTGATCCCAAAAATTTATTAAAACCGAAGGGATACCTCAAGTCGACTACCACATCGACAGGTAAGAAATACCAACCAAAAATCACACAAGTCAATACTAAGGTTCCGATTGAAGAACCAACCTCTGAAAATAATATTAAACAAACACCCTCTATGGAGGCCTTGACTAGCCAGTATGAGGTTAGGCACGAGAACCTAGAGGAATTTGTACCCGAAATAAATATTGAAATTGACACTTCTGATTCTCCAAACAGTCTGAATAAAATATCCTCTTCTATACTTGCTATCATTACTTTTATGTCTACCCCATCCTCACCCGAAGAAAAGGTTTCAGTTCTCCAAAATCCTGAAAAGCATACTTTATACCCCAATTCGTCTCCTGCTGGTTCACCTATATATACATCTTGTAACTCTAAAGAAACCAATCCATGTTTTCCTTTCCCTCCCTTTCTAAACTTTACTTTCCCTAATGATCATTTTCCATATTTCCCTTCATCACATCCTGAGGAAGTTGAAAGGTCACCAGTTTGGTCCATAGAAGTTTTTGAAAGCCCTTTTTTTAATTCCCGAAGTTCATCCCCTAGACTTTCAATGGCTGTCGTTGGAGGTGGTGGTGGAGGAGGTGGTGGTGGAGGGGGAGGTGGTCAAGGACAACCTCCACCCACTAGGATTTTTTCAAAAGTAGTGGATATATACACGCCCTCGGTCCTCGCCCCCACCCTTCATGATTTACCTAAAAATTATATGAAGAACTTACCAAAATTTACGGGAGAAGGAGATTTAATTGCCACAGAGCATATCACCTTTTTCAATCAATTTGCTAATATAATACAGATTGAGCATGAAGTTGTTTATTCCAAGATTTTAGTTCAAACATTTGAAGGGAAAGTAAGAATCTCGTTTCAAGGACTCCCGATAGGATCCCTTTGGTCCTACGATGATTTAGAAAATGATTTTTTAAGACAGTGGAGAGAAATGAAAAACCATATTTACTACTTGACTGAATTCGGGGGATTGAGAACAAAGAACTCTGAGTCAGTTCTAGAATTTACTCAGATATTTAACAAACTTTATCATAAGATTCCAGCAGAATTTAAACCCTCTCAACCTGCAACAAAGGTGACTTTCGTACGGGCTTTTGAACTCGACTTCACTCTTCTTTTAAGAGAAAGAAGACTGGCTACCCTCACAGGGATGCAATACGACACTATAGAAATTGAATCAAACATGATGGCATCTTGTAAACTAAAATCCAAGGTTGAGACATGAACTAAAGAACCTAAATGCTTCAGGGAACAAGTAGGGCCCTCCGGATCAGGAAGGTCTACCAAAGAAAAAATGTATAACATGGCTAATATAATCAAATATTTGTCAAACAAAATTTCTAGAATCGAACTAGACCAAGCCAAACCTGATCCATTTGCTTGAAAATATTTCAAGAGAAATCCTAACCCCGAGACCCAGCAAAGACAAGTAAAAAATGAAGATAAAAAAATACAAGGTCCTTTTAAAACAATTTTTTTTATAGGAGATGATATGCATAATTACGAGGGGCTAGAAGAGGATATAAAAAACCTTAGTGACGAAGACCAATAAACTCATCTAACTAGACATGATTATGAAAGATCTCTAGAACAAGAGTCCATGTTTAGTAATGAGGAAAGTATAGATAACCTAGGTGAGTCTACATATCAAGGAATCGCTGAATCCATTATGGAAGAACTTCAACAGAAGTATAATTTAAGGCCCAGAGAAAAAAATACTACAAGTGTTCCATCAAAAAAGATTATATTAAGAAACAAAGCGAATGAGGCGGTGGTTACTAAACCACTAGTTGAAAAACAAGTTGCCCAAAATAAAATTMTTGAAACCCTAGMAACACATGTAAATGTGTTGAACATGCAAAAAATAGATATAGCTAAACAATAATAMACACATTTGCAGAGAGAATTGGAGAAAGAAGAAGAAGGAGAGAAAGAATGGAAGAATTCTCATTAACCGTTATGAATAATGAATAATTTACACATGATATACTCTGTATATCTCAATGAGTTCGAATTGAGGTGAACCAATGCACCATAGTGGTGGTATAGAGTGATATGGACACACACCAATAGTTATGGGAGTGAACTGCCACCTATTCTAGTCTCTTAGGAAGTTATGGGAGTGAAATTCCACCTAGTTGAGTTAACTAGTCAACTAGTCTTTAGTTAACTATCTGAACATAGAGTAGTGAGGAGTTAACTCAGGGAATCATGGCTAATGCACCACTCTGGTGATGATACCAAGGCAAGGTTGAATTAGGATGGTGATTATCCCAATGTTTCATGCTGATGATCTCAATGAAACATCTAAACTCAACTCAACTAGTCAAACTGAAGTGTCAACTGAAAGAGAATATTCTCCAGGTGGAATATTCTCCCCTAAAATATAGGAGACTAGATAGTGACTAATTATGAATAATAAACAAGGAATAACATTAGGAAAAATAAATCCTAGGTGTGTGTGAAGTAACTCCAACACCCCCCCTAAACATCACTATTGTGAAAATAAAGATTGGGTCCCGACAACAAGGCCATGTTAGGTATCCAAGTACAAAAGATACATTGAAAATAAAGTGAGGAAAGAGGGAA
>JZKD02S1668453.1:65245-83213 GCA_000966675.3 Picea glauca
CCCCAAGGTACAATGTATGTAAAAATAATAACTACAGTTGCTAGGCAACTGTGTTCTTCACTCCAAGATGACCTCACAAAGAATGGAATTTCTGCTCAATGAAGGTCTTGGTGAAAATGTCTGTCGTTTGTTCTGCTAAAGGACAGAACTATAAGTTGATGATCCCCTCATGTACTAAGTCCCGGATGTAGTGCATGTGGATCTCAATGTGCTTCATCCACTGCCTCTGAGCTGGATCTCTGTAGAACTTCAGAATGCTCTAGTTGTCACAAGAGATGAAGATCGGCCGATGAAACTGAATGCCCAACTTAGTTTGAAAATTTTGTAGCCACATAGCCCGAATGGTTATGTTAACTACCCCCCTATAATCTACCTCAGCTGATGATAGAGCAATGGCAGATTGTTTCTTGCTCAACCAACAGATAGGCCCAGAACCAAGACTGAGTGAGTAACCAAATGTGGACATGCAATCAATGCTATCGCCAGCTCAGTCAGAATAAGTAAACACAATGAGATCTAATGTAGAGTCTGTTGCATAATGTATCCCAAAGGTGATGGTGCCCTGTACATATCTAAGGATACACTTTGTAGCTTTCCAATGTAGCTCGTGCGACTCTTGCATGAACCTGGAAATTGCGCCAACCTCATATGAGAGGTCAGGTCTGGAGTGTGTGAGATATAACAAGATCCCCACTAGCTATCTGTATAGTGTGTTGTCAACCAGTGGAGTCTCCCCTCCATCCTCAAGTTTGACTCCTGATAGGAAAGGAGTCGGAGCAGACTTGTAGTCTGTCATGTGAAATCTCTCAAGGAGATCTCATGCATACTTGGCCCGAGACATTTTAATGCCTGATGCATCCTGACTGATATCGAGTGCAAGGAAAAAGTGTAACAGACCCATGTCCATCATCAAAAACTTGTCATGTAGAATCCTCTTGACTGCAGCAATCATTGAAGTCAAGCAACTGGTGATCAACAAATAATTGACATACATAACTAGAAGTAGAAGTGAATCAACCGTCATGAGCATGTATACATTCGGGTCTGATTTACAAAGTACAAAGTTTCATGACAACAGGTAGGAGTCCATCTTGGCATACCATACCCTCGAAGCCTGCTTGAGGCCATAAAGTGACTTCTTCAGTCGACAAACCAAATATGAGTCCTGCATAAATCCATGGGGATTCTCCATATAGGTCTCCTTAGAGAGATCACCATGAATAAATGCATTCTTCACGTCCATTTGATGGAATTCCCATCCCTTGGTTGCCATAATGGCAAGGGCCAATCAAATGGAATCCATATTCGCTACTGGAGCGAAGGTTTCATCATAGTCAATACCATGAACCTGCTGAAATCCTTTGGCAACAAACTTGGCTTTGTATCTCCTAGTCTATCCATCCGCTACGGTCTTGGTCCTATAGAACCATCTTCATATGATAAGTTTCCTCCTAGAAGGAAGGGGAACTAGATCCCAAGTCTGGTTCTTAAGGAGGGAGTTGTACTCCTCTTGCATGGAAGATTCCCAAAAGGGATTTCCAATAGCCTCTCCATAATACTGTGGATCTGAAGACTGAACCAAGAAAGGATGCCTAGAAGGCAATGGTTCAGTGATAGTGAGTGCAACAGAAGGATCCTCAAAATTAGATCGAGTCCTCCTAGTATCAACTGGATCACCTATGAGATCCCCTGCATCCTGAAGAGTAGTTTGTGCCCACTTAGGCCTCTACTCTAGCTCTACAATTGCATCTGGATTCTCTGACTCTGCATATGACTGTACTGACTCTGAATTTGACTCTAAATCCTCTGAGTCCTATGAATCAGAACTCTCATCTGAAGAAGAGTCGGCATGTGCATGCTCATCATCTCAGATAGGTGGGAGAGTGAAGGTGTCTGCATGCAGTTGTTGAGGTACATGCGAGACACTTTCCTCAAATTGGACACTATGCTCAATGATGAGCCGGTCTGAGGAGAGATCAATAAGCCAATATCCCTTCACTCCGTTAGGGTATCCAACAAAAATGAACTTAGTGCTATGTGGATCAAGTGCCTTCATCGTTTCAAAGTGAATCTAGGCCCATGCACGTGAACCAAAAATGTGAAAGTGGGCCACTTCTGGTTTGAGGCCACTCCAAGCCTCGTAGGGGGTCTTATCCTTGAAATATCTATGAGGAAATCTGTTTTGGATGTATGTTTCATATTTAAGTGCTTCAAACCATAGTCTCTGTGGTAGTGACTTTGCATGCAACATGCAAGATGCCATCTCCTTTAGAGATCGATTTTTTCCGCTCAGCAACTCCATTTTTCTGTGGAGTATAGGGAACTAAATGTTGCATTTGAATCCCTGCCTCTTGGTAAATGCTATGGATCTCATGATTTACATACTCTCCCTCGTTATCATCTCGGAGGACTTTGATCTTCTTTCTAGACTGTGTCTCAACCAAGGCTTTGAAATCTTTGAGGTGTTGAAATACCTCAGATTTTTGCTTGAGAAAGTAGATCCAAGTAAAATGTGAGAAGTCATAAAAAAAATGAGAGCAAACCTTGCTTTGTTGATGGATGGATGCGGAAAACCTCGCTTTGTTGATCTAAAGGTGTGGAAGCTTGGTGAGACTTTCCTTTGTCGAATTTCTCTTGAGGGTGTTTCTCGAGAACACATCCCTCGCATACTCCTCTTGAGAAATGGATTTTTGGTAGACCAGCAACTAATCTATGCTTGCTAAGTTGTTGCATGTATCTGAAATTCAAATTTCCAAACCTTTCGTTCCATATCCTACTACTTTCATCAACATGAGTACACAGTAAAGCAGAATCAGGTTCAATGAATTCAGAAAATGTATACAATCTAGACTGATGATTTACCTCACTGGTAGCAACCTTGGAGCTGGTTTGCATGTCGTAGATGTCCACGACATTTGGTGTGAATACAAATTTCTTTCTAGTGCCAGAATTCATCATCTGATACATGGAGAGAAGGTTGACAGAAAGCTTGGGAACATGCAACACATTCTTGAAACTTCTGTTGGTGAGTTCAATCCTTCCTTTGTCGGTGACTTTGATAGAAGAGTTGTCCCCCATCAGAATGGGACCTTTAAATGCATCCAAAGAAGAATATACTTCTTCTGAGGTAGCCATGTGATGTGATGCTCCTGAATATACGATCCAAGCATCAGGGGAGGAGTTGATGGAAATCAAGGCATGGCTAGAATTGCCTTTCTTGGAATTCATATCTTCTGGCTTCTTCTTATTTGCACCCTCGGGGATGCGATCTCCAAGGTTTTTTTTCTAAAGTATCTGAGACATTTTATATATTTTTCTTTTCATGCATGTGGATTCCGAATGGAATCCTTTGTGACAATATGTGCATTTCTCTCATTTTCTTCCCTTTTCTCCTTTGGATCTGAAGGCATCGGTGAAGGGTTTTGTGTACCCTTCCTTCTTCATATGTGCATGATATTTTCACTTATCTTTATATTTATATTTATGATATTTGTGTCTACCATCATGCACAGTGGGTGCATGTGCCCTTGGGCCTTTGATTGTGCCCATGTTGATGAGATTGGTTTTCTCTTGTGTCAAGGATTCGATAAAGTCCTTAATAGAAGGGATCTTCTAGGTGGCTCCAGAGGTGAATATGACAGTATGGAATGTAGATATGAATACAAATAATTCAGGACCAAGCTTGGAGAGAATGGTGAGAACCATTTGTTTATCCTTCGTTGATTTATCAACCCCGCAAGCTTTGAGTTGTGACAGTAAATCGTTGAATTTTGTAAAGCAATCTTGGATATTTTCGAATATTTTTGGATCCAATGTGAGTAGCTCCACCTCTATCATGTGTCCCCTCATCTCATCCTATTTTCCAAAGATCCCTTCAGATATTTTCCAGGCTTCATTGGGAGTCTTACAGGAAGATATGTGAAAAAGGAGATAAGGAGAAATAAGACTGCAAATTGTTCTGAGTGCCTCATCCATGCGATTTAAGTACTTTGATTTTTCTATGGCTGATGTCAGATCTGTATATGTATTCATGGTTAACCTATACAACCCTATGTATCAGACATGTATGGCTATTTTCTCCTTCCATGCAAAATAGTTGTAAGGTGTAAGAATGAATTCTTTTTGGAATTCCATCTTTCTGCTGTCTTCAATCTTTTGTACCTGCAAGCAATTTTGGTGTATATTTTTCTTAGCAGTCCATCGGCTTTGATACCATGTAAATGTGTTGAACCTACAAAAAATAGATATATCTAAACAATAATACACACATTTGCAGACAGAATTGGAGAAAGAATAAGAGGGAGAGAAATAATGGAAGAATTCTCATTAACCGTTATGAATAATGAATACTTTACACATGATATACTATGTATATCTCAATGAGTTCGAATTGAGGTGAAACAATGCACCATAGTGATGGTATAGAGTGATATTTACACACACCAGAAATTACAGGAGTGAAGTGCCACCTATTCTAGTATCTCAGGCAGTTATGGGAGTGAACTACCACCTAGTTGAGTTAACTAGTCAACTAGTCTTCAGTTAACTGAATGAGCATAGAGTAGTGAGGAGTTAACTCAGGGAATCAAGGCTAATGCACCACTATGGTGATGATACCAAGGCAAGGTAGTATTATTATGGTGATTATCCCAATGTTTCATGGTGATGATCCCAATGTTGCATGGTGATGATCCCAATGCAGCATCTAAACTCAACTCAACTAGTCAAACTAAAGTGTCAACTGAAAGAGAATATTCTCCAGGTGGAATATTCTCCCCTAAAATATAGGAGACTGGATAATGACTAATTATGAATAATAAACAAGGAATAAACTTAGGAAAAATAAATCATAGGTGTGTGTGAAGTAACTCCAACAACACAAACCAAGAAAACAGATAATAATGAAGCACAAGCTACAACCAGAGAAAGCGAAAAAGAAACTGAAGGTTTTAGTTTAGAAAATGAAATAAATAAAATTAAAATCCCCATGACTCTAGTTGAGCTCACTAAGAATCCAATTTATAAAGAAAAAATTGCTAAAATGATTAATTTTTCTGATGCAGAATGTTATGCAGATGTAATAAATTTACAAGATGAAAAGCCTACGATTATGTTTGGTCTGCACATTGAAAATGCTAAGGATTATGTAGCAAATTTTTATATTACCTTAACTTTGCATGATCATTTACTTCATAATTGCATGTTATATTTTGGGGCCTCTCACAACTTAATTCCTAAAGTTATCATGGAAAAGTTGGGCCTTGAAATCATTAGACCTTATCAGGACTTATATTCTTTTGATTTCAGAAAGGTTAACTGTCTGGGCATGATCAAAGATCTGGTAATGAATATTGCACAAATTCCTGTAAAGAGTATTCTTATGGATGTAGTCATTGTTGACGTCCCTGTCAAGTATGGCATGATTTTATATAGGTATTTGGGCACAAAACTTGGTGGATCACTTCAACTGGACATGACATACGCTGCGATCCCGATTTTTGGTGGACAATTTACTCGACTATACAAAGAGACTATACTGACATATACTGTAAGTGACCCTCAAAACCCAAACAACTATCCAGTCTATGCTACCAATTAGTATCTAGGAAATTGTATTTTATCATTAGATTTTTATTTTGAATACTGTATAGAAGAGGAAAACAAAAAAATTGAAAAAACACAGAAAAGTGTAAATAACAAAGAAGGAGTATAGAAAATGTTTTTTGATGGTGCTCCATCCTGCGAAGGGGAAAAGGTAGGAGTGTTATTTTTTGCATGTGGATATGAATATGTCATTCCCTTTTCATACATTTTACAGTGGGAAATTGATTATACTAATAATGTCTTTGAGTACGAAGCTCTGGTCTTCGGATTGGAGGCTGCCAGAAAACAAAAAATTGAAAATCTAATAGTTTATGGTGATGCAGAACTTATTGTAAAACAAATAATGCAGAAATATCAAGAAAAACATCCAAGGCTAAGGTCATATAGAAATTGTGCCCGAGATCTGATTGAGAATTTCTTCTCATCATTTAACATTCATAAAATTCCCAGAATGGAAAATCAACAGGCAGACTCCTTGGCCAAAGCTGCTGCGACTTTTATGCCTCCTACTATCCTAAAACTAAATTATCATATAGAAATTAGGCAAAAACCTTCAATCCCAAATAATGTGAAACATTGGCAGATCTTTGAAGATGACAAGCAGATTAAAAAATTTCTAGAAATGGTTGATGAATTCTCCAAGACTCATATAGTTCAAAAGAACCAGAACGATCCTATCTGGATCATGCAAGAAGGTGAAGAGCCTAAAAAGTTCCAAGATAAGATCATGCATCATTGAATGCTTGTACTTAAGAACAATTAGATTCATAGAGGACTGATACCCTTAGAGAGGTTGTTTGACAAAGATGACATACCCTTGAAATCTACCCTACGAACTCAACCCGAGGAGGTTGAATACTATGACATAGGAACTAAAGAAGAACCTAAGATAGTCAAGTTATCTAAATACCTTTCAGTTCAGGAGAAAAACAAATATGTCAAATTTATTAAACAATACAAAGACATATTTGCCTATTCCTATAATGATTTAAAAACTTATGATACCTATGTGATTGAACATAAGATTCCTTTGAAACATGGTATCAAACATTTTAGACAAAAGCTGAGACAGATAAACCCTATCCTCTTACCTGTAATAGAAAGATAATTCAAGAAGATTCTCGATGCAAAGATTATTGTCCCACTTAGGTATTCTGAATGAGTAGAAAATTTGGTACCCGTCAGAAAGAAAAGTGGAGAAATTAGGCTTTGTGTGGATTTCATAAATTTAAACCGGTCATCCCTAAAAGATAACTACCCACTACCAAAAATGGATCATGTCCTGGAAAAATTAGTTGGAGAAAACAAAATGCCAATGATCGATGGATTCTTAGGTTATAACCAAATTGTTGTCCATGAAGATGATAAAGAAAAAAATTCATTCACTACTCCATGGGAAAATTTCATGTATGATAAAATGTCGTTTGGTTTGATGAATGTAGGGGACACCTTCCAAAGAGAAATGGATATAGCTTTCATCAGTCAGAGAGATAAGTTTGTCATTATTTACTTAGATGATCTAACAGTCTTCTCAAATTCTGATGCAAAACATATGTTTCATCTCAAACAAACTTTTGAGAAATGTCGAAAATTTGGTTTGTCTCTAAACCCTAAAAAGTCTCATTTTTCTATGCAAGAAGGAATACTTCTAGGTCGTATGGTTTTGAAATATGGAATAAAGGTTGATCCCAAGCGAATCGAGGCTATTGACACAATAAACATTCCTAAAAATAAAAAAGAAATCTAGTATTTTTTAGGTAAAATAATTTTTTTGAGAAGGTTTATCCCTAACTTTGCTGAAATTGTCAAATTAATCACAGATATGTTGAAGAAATACAATGAAATCAAATGGAATTCTGAAGCTAAAGCATCATTCGAGCAAGTTAAGAAAGCTATAAGCGAAGCTCCAGTATTAGCTAGTCCTCACTATGCTAAGGAATTCCTAATCTTTTCTTTTGCATCGGAACATACTATCACAACAATACTTCTCCAAAAGAATGAAGAAGGTTTTGAGCAGTCGATTACATTTTTCGATAAAAGTCTCAGAGACACTAAATTAAGATACAATATACTGGAAAACGAAGCCTACGCTATGGTGAAAGATCTCAAATCTTTCAGGACATATGTACCACACTCCAGAATAATTGCTTATGTGCCAACAAGATCTTTTAAAGATATATTGGTATAGCCAGACAGTGATGGTAGAAGTGGTTGGTGGTTAGCCAAAATTCAGGAATTCAATCTAGAAGTAAAACCGACCAAGCTGGTCAAAGTTTAGGGTTTGGCGAAGATTAGCAGAGTCCAATTTCAGAGAACTTGGGATAAATCATCTGGAATCACATGGACCTGTTCCATATATAGGAGAACTTGATGATCAAACCCCTAGAGTCCGTATCAAGGATAAATTTTCTTCCTATGATTGGTATCATGATATCATTTCATATCTCCTTATCCTTCAGTGTCCAAGCGATATGACTCCATCAAAAGCAATAATGTTGAAACTACATGTAGTTAAATACTATGTCATCAAAGGACAATTGTATTGGAAAGATCCTCTAGGTTTCTTACTATGTTGTCTAATAGAATATGATATAGAGGATGTCATAAATAAATTTCCCAAATGAGTGTGTGGAGGAGATCATGCCTGGAGGGCCACTACCTACAATATTCTAAGTGCTGGATATTATTGGCCAAAGATATTTATCGATGTCAATGCTAAAGTCAGAGCCTGCAACCCTTTCCAACTGTTCTCTGGCAAGAAAAATATCCCAGCATTACCTTTGGTCCCAGTCAAGATAGAGACTACTTTTCAACAATGGGGCCTAGACTTCATAGGATAAATCCACCCATAGTCAAGCGCCCAATATAAGTGGATTTTAACTTCTATCGATTATTTCACAAAATGGGTGGAGGCCATTCCAACTCAGAATGCCACAAATTCGGTAGTTATAAACTTTTTGGAAGAGAACATCCTACCCAGATTTGATTTCCCCCCAAAAATAGTTATGAACAACACCCAAGCATTCAAATATATGGAAATGATAAGCTTTTGTCAAAAATACAACATTGTGCTGGGACATTCTACAACCTATTATCCTTAGGGAAATGGGTTGGCCGAATCATCCAAAAAAATATTGATGAATATAATAAAGAAAGTATTAAGGGAGAATATAAAGGCTTGGCAAGTTCACCTAAAGTACACCTTATGGGAAAATCGGATCAACGCTAAGAAATCAATAGGCATGTCTCCTTTCCAAATGGTTTATGGCACCGGCATTGTCATCCCTATTAATCTATTTCTTCCAGTAATAAATTTGTGGAAAGAAGTGAATGAATATCCAAATGACATAATGAGGAGGATAAACCAAATAATCGAAGTCCAACAAAACAGGGCCGAAGTCGATGTCAGACTTCAAAAATACCAAGATAATATGAAATCCCTTTTCGACAAAAAAGAGAAAGACATGGAATTTCTTCCTGGTGATTTAGTTTTGAAATGGGATGTCAGGAAAGAATATCCAGGTAAAGACGATAAGTTTGATCACCTCTGGTTCGGACCGTTGAGGATTGCATCTACAGAGGGTAAGAATTCATTCCTACCAGAGAATCTCGACAGGAAATTTTTTGACACCCATATAAATGGGTGCTATCTAAAACATTTCATGCAATAAAAATGTTTCACAGTACCATTGTATATAGCAGTTTGGTTTTTGTTTACTTTCGCAACTTTATTTTCCTTCATAGGATACCTGAATTTTACTTTTTATAAACCTAGTTTTATTTAATACTCCAAAAAGAAAAAAAGAAAATGTTTGTACTATATATCATTTGTATTTTATGAAACTCTCTAATTGTTTCTTTTTGTAAGACATTTATCATCAGATGAGGAATAAGGAGATATCATAATTCAACGCTCAGTTTTCAGAATAAGTTTTTTTCTCTCAAACAAGTGATGAATTAATAATTGGTTAGGTTGCAAATATAAATGAAATCCAAGGTATGAACTTCTATGCTTATTTTTCAATCTAAAATGCTAAAATAAATCTCATCGAATCTTAGCATATTTCTACTCATGTAAAAACGATCACCTGATCAAAGATCGTAAAAGTATAGATCTGAAAACCTCCAAATAAAAATAAAATGAGATAAAAATAGAAAGAAGAGAAGTTGGTAATCGAAAAGAAGACTGTGTGGAAGTGAGATTCTTTTATGCCAAACACTCTCATCCCTTGTTGTATTTCACTTTTCCTATCTCTGAGCTTTTACTCTATTTTGATTTTCACAACCCGTCCTTAAATCGTCATAGAAAGAAAAGATTTCTCCCTGACTTTGAAAACTTAAAAACATATCTTTAAACACAAGACTAGGCGAAAATATTTATGTTCTTTTGATTCCAACTTAAAGAAAGTATGTCTAGGCTAATCCTGATAAATTTATCTCTTCTATCATATTTTTACTGATAAACCTACTCAAGGAAAATCCCTGGAAAATAAAAGTTCCCAATAAAATATTCCCTATAGGAAAATATGTATAGAAGATCGAGAGAGATCTAGCTTAGAGTACAATAAAAAATTGTTAACAGGCCTTCATTGTCAAATCTTAAGCAGATATCATCCCTGTATGACACATACAAGTTGATTTCCTCCACTTCAAAAATATATAAAACATATAAGATAGATGGTGAAAGGATATTCATAAATTGATTGCCCCCATCTAGTCCAAGACAAATGGTGAAAGGAAATTTGTAAAATTGATTGCCCCAATTTTGTCCAAAAGAGATGATGAAAGGAAATTCATAAACTGATTTCCCTCATCTCCAATAAATGTTATTTGAAGTGGTGAAAGGAAATTCAATGGGAGATGTAGATAACTTCACTAGGGTACTGAACAGGGTTGTTGGCAGTGAAGAAATATCTATGATATCTGTAAGTTTTTCATACATGTATAAACATACTCTGGTAGCTAGTTCTCTTTCCGATAATATTTTCATCCTATATCGACCAGGGATTCCCTAAATAAATCATTAAAATTACTTTTCCTTGAAGTGAACAAAATCGACCGAAGTATGATATTTTAGTTAAAGTTTTTTTGATTATCTTAAGCAAATCTAGAATCAATTTCATAAAAAGGAAACTTATTAATAGCCTAACTTGAGATCAGTAATTGATTGTGTTTTGAAAGTTTTCTGAGACACGACTAAAGTCTGATTTTTCTTTGTATAATTTTCCCAAATTTGTTCCACAGGAACACAACAATGACTCCATTTACCTAATGAAGGCACTTAGTCTACTGTTCTTCCACGCCTCATAGGGAGACGCGATCCCCAGATGGAACCCATGTTGAAACATATATATTTCTAAACTTTTGGACTTTAAATAAATTTCATTCATGGTTAAATAAGAATAAGACTTGCATGATATACGTCATTGATGAAGTCTTCCATCTAAACAAGTGATCCTAAATATCTTCGAATTTGTGGAGCTGCCAAATGGTTAAAGAGATAAGTCTCTAGAGGCCACTTCAGAGCTTCACTCTTCAAACATTTCAACAAGTAATAACTTTAAAAATCCCGAAACCCAAATATATCTGTTATCACTTTTTCACCAACTTTTGAAAGACATGAGTCATGGTACACATGTACGTTTTAAATCTTCCTTGAGTCAACACGTGGCACCTTTATTCGAGCTTTTCATCTAAAGATTCACATGATTCTAATTAACACTTGGCACCCCCTAGCCTCGACACGTTATCTTCAACACATCACTACAGGTAATAGCCTTTCGGGAATATAACAAAGAACTAACTTTCAATTCCACGAAGCGGTAAAATCCTGAAATATCAAATCTTAATTAATTAAGTTAATCTTGGTTAAAGACGGTTAATAAGTTCATACTTTGTAATTTAGGACATTTATCATCCCTCACATCTTGAAATATCTGAATTCTGAACTTTTGAAACATTTCAAACTTAAAAGGGGTTAATTAAAACTAAAAACGATTATCTGATAAATAATCATTTCAGAGTTTTAGGTTTCGAGGATTCTATCTCGAGCTGCTCATTAAAATCCTGAAGCCTGAACACCTGATAATGTTTAATGTTAAACACGATTAATTAATATCTTAAACAATATTATCTCATAATTAATTTCTCACGAGTTCGCGATTCAAGAATTTTCAAAACTGTTTCATCCAAGTTCCCGATCACAAACCACCAATATTTATGGCATTAATCACGAATAAATGGCAATGATTTCAATATAGATTGCAGATTGTTGCCAAGATTTCTTCATTAAGGTAGATGATTTTTTCATTAGTAAAAGTATTCATAAATCAATACACTTAAGGTGAATAAAAATATTGGATTTTGAATTATATTTTCATTCTCGTAGAAGAACAAGTTTTAAGCTAGCTGAATAAGCTCACACATTCTCCTGTAACAGGTAACACAGTTCTGATTTCATTAATATCATGGAACCATGGAAAATGGATAAAGAATATGGTGAGAGTGTAGATCTGAACACAGATGTTCTCTTAGACACCTCACTGAGAGCCATAGATACCGTGAAATCCTGGACATAGGTGTTCGATATTCTACAGCATGAGCTGATAAATTGCCCAGAGGATTCAGGTGATGAAGTAACCGAAACCCATGCGACTAAACTCAGGGATATAGCCAAGTCAGAGATACAAAAGATAGCTGCATGGATGAGGCTCATGCTGTATAACAACATGATAGGCTGGGCCTTAGAGAATCTTGGCATTTCAACCAGGAGCATTTGCAATTGACAGAAGGTTTTTGTTGGGTCTTTTTGACCAGATCATATTAAAGTAATGTATAAATTATCCCTCATTTTTAAATATAGTTACAATGTTGAATTCATAATGGAGTTTGACCAACAAGAGTGCACACAGTATGGGAAAAAATACACTTATTTAATCAATAAATGGTGGGGGCATCCTGAGAAATTTAGAGCCGACACTCACGGGATATATGCCACAACATCGTTAGACACCCATATGATTTATTTGGCTATTATGCTATGTAGGATATTCGGGAAAAAGGACTCCTCTCATTTCCTACTAGCATGGGTACCAATTATGAATGAAGTGGCCGAGGGCTATTCTTTCAAATGGGCCAAGATGTTATCAAACAACCTGGCCAAAAAAATCATAGGGTACCAATTGGAAAAGTCCAAAGGGAAACCTTCTCCTTTATACATGTCAACATACATCATGGATTCCATTTTTTTTATCACTCCTTTCCCTCTAATTAGCTATATTTGTAACCCGACCAATGCTGAGCCTATCCATTTATATCACTCCAAGTTGTGGGAGGACAAAGCCAGACATTTCTTCTATGAAATATGCCATTATGTAGTGGATCCAATTCGAAAGTATAGGCTGTGGCTCTAGAAGACGTCAAGTTAGTTGATATTGAGTTTAAATGCCACAATCCCCATAAGATCGTGGAAGATCATCTAACTCAATACAATTTAAGGAAGTATGTGCATGATATTTCCCCTCAGGACAAAGTAGTCAAGGGAGTCGGGTCATATGAGGAAGTATCGAGCATAGTCCGAACTCAATCTCCCAATCAATTATCTAGTTTCTATAATTTTCAGAAGCATAGAAATAATATTTTTCCAAATGTATTATAGGGGGAGCCAATAGCAGATTCATATACATAGGAAGCTATGCCTCAGGGCTTAGAGGCAGGAAGTTCTCACCAACAGAGTACTAATGAAAATCTGAAGAATAACGAAGTCTCAATGCAGGGAGTGGAGACTTCATTACCAAACCCACCAGGCACTCAAACAAAATCTCATCGTGAAGCTTTTCAAAAAAAGGGACAGGATACATCGTTGTCTACACTAGATAAACCGGCTACCAACACAAAAAAGAAACATCCATCCACAGAGATAGGTAGCCCCATTATGTCATTAACACCTTTATAATCGATTCAAGGAAATCCCAATGCCAAAGTCATATTTATAGAGGACCTTACTCCAATTTCAGCCAAAGAAATTCTTCCTTCGGACTTATTTTTCAGTAAGAAAAGAACAACCATAGTTACAAGAGAAACGCATCAAAAATATGGTACAAAATTAAAAAGGAAAGGAATTTTGTATGATGGACATGGTCTAGATTATACATAATTCACTAGGGAAATGGAAGGCTCATTAGATGACGACCATGGAAAGGGATGTACGAAATAAGATGAACAAAGAGTTTGAACAAGTCATAGCCAATGTCAGACATCAGATCCAACAATGGAAAGCTAACCTTGATGAGCTCCATCAAAACGCATAGGCCAACAGAGGGTTGGTCACTCAACATGAAGAATTAGTCAAGAAACTAGAAGCCAAGATAGAATTGGTTGAAGGTACAACAGTAGATATGGCATTTTTCCAAGCTCAAGCACTGGAAGTACATGAGAAGCTGGAATCAGCCCAACAAGATATTTTTACAAAAGTGGAAGCCATTCAAAATTGTTATCGAGTGGTAGACCTTTCCCATAATAAAATTTACATTAAAGAAAGGGAAGCCCATGCATATTGGGCTAAGTTTCAGGAGGCTATATTTATAGTACCAAAATATGATGTATCGGCAGCTCCTTGACTATCTCTATCTAAGAAAACAAAAGGTGACATAATTTTGAAGCCATGGGAATCAAATATTGCCGAAAGAAAAAGATTTTCTAGAGAGGTACATGAACCTTGTCTAGAACCAATATCTTCACTAGAAAAAGGGCTACTTGATGTTGAAGGAAATAATATCTCCAAATCCCTAGGGAATATTGGCTTAGCAAGGAACCAATGTAGCTCTAGGACAAGAAAAGAGGAGGCCATGACGATCATCCAACAAATGAACCAACTTGATCTTATCCAAATAAACAAATGGATAGTAAGTACAAGCATGCAATTATAGGCCACATCTTTGGGATAAAAGAAGATATAGGAAAGGTTTCCCCGGATAGAAAAGAAGTTATACATTTTTGAAGCAGATGAGGCAACTTCACCTTCTGGGTTGGTGGTACATTTAGTGAGCAGATGCATCTAATGTGTCGAATATGGGAAAGCCAACACATCTAGAAATAAGTGAGAAACATGTGCATACAACTCATATAGGTCATGATCAGATGACAGTTTTTTCCAAGCTAAAGGATGAGGATAAGAAATGGATCTGCCAACAGACAAAGAGACAGAGGAGACGGCCAATGAAAGTTTTTAGTTTTACATATGGTAAAATTTACTATTTTTTGAATTATGAGAAGTCCAACCATTTTGAGTTGAGATGATTTTGTATAAATACATAGATTAAAGACTTATTTCAGGTTGCTTCTTACCGGTTGTAATAGAGAAAAATATCCTTATAGAGTATTAATACAAGTGAAGACATATATTCTAGGTTTTGTTAAATCTGGGTTATGTGTTTCTTTTGTTTTCCATTTCTTAGCATTCCCTTATGTATTCCTTGATAAATGTTTGGTTACAATTCAGTACAACAACTACTGTAATCACAAGGTCTCAATATTTTATTAAGTAAGTTGTTTTTCCTCTTCATTTACTTTGAGTAAATGAAGACCTTCTTGCTGTGTAGATTACTGCATTTTGGGCGTTATTCAAGGTTACACTATCTCCTTTCCTCTACTGCAAACAAGGTAGGACTCTTTTGTAATTGATGCCCTGCTTTGTTTTACAGTTTTGTATTTTCGTCTCATACTATTTGATATTGCAATTTCGGCTCAGATACGAAATACGGCCTATGTGTTGTCAAACTGTTAATTTCATTTAAGGATTTTTTTTCATACAACTAAGGTAGAAAAAACACTTTAAAACAAACTCTCTTAAAAAAATTCCTGATTCCTGACATTATTCTTTGAGCCTTAAGTTTAATCTTAGTAACAACAAGAATAGTTTGCAGATCCAAACTCTCACCTCTTCTGCTTAAATTTCTGCTCAATCTTGAAAGCGTATTGATAAGTTGTACCTAATGAGGTGATGTCGAGAAACTCCATTTCTGTTTGAATGTATCTATGCAAACAACCATGGTATTTGAGCACCAGATGTCCCTCAGAGTCTTTGATACCCAATTTGGTGCACAGGGTATGGAAAATATTGGTGAAATCTGGTACTGTCTCATCCCTTTCTTGATGCAGGGTGGTCCATGTGGTGTACTGGTACTCGTAGCTTCCTACATGGTATTATTGTTCTTTAATGCATCCCGAAAGGAATACCATGTAGGGGAAACCACAAATATTGTAGATTCTTCTATGGCCCTTTGTTCATAGTAAGTGTCCCACCAGTGCTTAACATGGGGGACGACCTTGAGGAGTGAAAAATTAATCTTTTCCCTATCATAAAAATTGTGGTCCAAAATTTACCATTCAAGCAGATTCAACCATTTATCTACAATACTCACATATATGAGTCCTTCAAATAATGGAATATAGAAATTTACTTGTACCTTGAAGGGGGTTTCATGGTCGCTTGATAAAGATGATTCTCCTGTGGGCAACTACCGAAGGATATGCACAAAGTTTTCCATCATTTCGTTCCTTTGTCATGCAAGGGTTTCCTCAAGCAACATTTTAAAAAGATCTCCTACTCCATCATCTTTATTTTCATCTCCCATGGGTTTCTTTATGGTGTGACTGATCTTGCAATGAATCGATTGGTTAGAGTTCCAACTTCTTGTACCCAAATCTTGTCGGGGACATGCATGAAGAAAAATAAATGAAGAGAAGACCACTCTGATACCACTGATCCAAATATAGGAATGGACCAAACTAATTAATGGACTAAATACAATAAAGACAAAGATATGAATAACAAAAAAGATATCCAATGAACAATATATTCTATTGAATAAATGAAATAGGCTAAAACTGTAAAACTGCAGAACTGAAACACTTGCTCGAATGGTGCTAGTTATCTCTGAGAAGAGATGTGGTTGCTACGTGCATCTGTCTGAGAAGAATGAATTACAATGAGGCTCCAGAGGCATTTTTATATTACTCATGAATTCCAAAACCCTAGACATCTAGAAACCTAACCCTTGGCAGTGAAACACCAAAATTCATGTGGGACCCTATGGGTAAGTTGGTACCTCAGCTTCCCAGGGTCGTTAATTTTGCATATGACCTCTGTTTTAGGCGTGTGATCGCCCGTTGGAAAGGTATTTTAGAGAGATACACATTACACCACCAAACTCTTACTATGTCTACAGTTTGATTGTGGCAAGCCAAAATGACAATGTTAAGGGCTCGAAAATGGCCCCTGGTATATCAAGATGTGTTGACATGAAAACATACAAATTAATCCAGTTGGATTAGGTTAGAGGCCAACAATATCCACCTGGAATATGTGTAGGGCTTCAGACATCCCAAAAAGTGTAGAATCGACAATTACAAATAAGTACATAAGAACATGTTGAACTAAAAAAGGATAAGAGGAGCCAGTTGGAATAGGTTGGTGGCCACCAATATCCACCTGGATCAATGCTACAGTGTAATACCTGATGCATAAATTTGATAATAATAATGATTATGTTACAATCTCCATAGTTTACTTAAGAATTCCCAAGGATAAAAAAAAAATTCCGTAAGAATTATTTCTACAATTGATACATCTCATAGATCTTGGGTGTGGGGCATGAGGAAACAGAGCTATGGGGTGTTCTCAAAATATTTTACATGTGAAGTATCATTTCTAGAAATAACAAGAAGAAATTGAAAGAGTGTGATAGGTAATGATGTTTGGAATCGATAAAAAGGGAATGATCAACTTAGAGAACAAAGAAGTGATGATTTGATGATGTAGAAAATTGAATGATTAGAATCACAATTCTCACTATTGTAATCGCAATTTTAGGTTTTTGTGATGTTGAGAAGGTTCATTTTGTGTAGACTTACATCCAAAATTAATCAAGGACATACAAGTTAGAAAATTTCTCCAAGTTTCTTTATCCCAAACAAAATCTAAAACATTATTTTGTGTGAAACAAATAAAAACTATGCATTATCTTTACATTGAGCTTGACCAAACCTACAAAATGGATTGTTGAGATATTTACATTAAGTATTAAATATAATTTTTGTTACCATTAAGTATCTATTGCAATAACAGGGATGGCATGAATTACATACTAAGTTGTCAAGAGGCCAATGCCAAATGTTCTCAAATAACAATCAAATATAATATACCAATGTTGTAACCAATGGCGGATAACATATACAGAAAACATTACTAATGCAACAAAATAACTCTGAATCAACATTGTGAGAGACCTTTATAGAGATAAAATATGTGAACATAGAGAAAGAGAGATGTTCTCGTTTCCTTGGGTTCAATCGATGTTTATTC
>JZKD02S1668464.1:35936-47133 GCA_000966675.3 Picea glauca
CCCTCTAACTCTCTAGGAATGAGGAGATATGAATTTTTTCATCCAACAACCTCGCCATAAAATTGAGGTCGTCTCAATTGAGTTTTGGGGAGATAATTACTATAAATACATGAAATAATTTCACATTTTTTGAGAAACCAAGAAAGAGATCAAGTATAAGATGTGCACAAGGTGTTTGGGGTGTCTTCTGGTGTACAATAGAAGTCTAAGGGATTCTCTTAAGGTTTTTCTTATTCTCAAGGTATGTTATAAGGTTGTGATGTTGTTGTAAGGTTGTGATTCTATTGTATGATTTTCTATGAAGTTGTGATGTTTTCATGAGTTTGTTGTGGTTTATATGTTGACCCATGTGGACCCAATTTCTAAGGCTCATATTTTGGATATTTTGGCACATGATTTGAGGCATATCCTTGGAGATCTTGGCATAGGTTTTTATGTGTTTGTTGGGTTTTATATGTGGACCCATATGGACCTAGGATCTCTATGTGGACCCATTTTGATGATGATTATATATCAATGATAGTGACAGATACAGTGACAATGACAGTGAAAATGATAGGTTGATTCTTTTACAGACATATTTGAGGGTGGAATGAAGGGGCAAGGAAAGGGGGTTGGAGCCTCGTTCCAATTGGAACTAGAGAATATAGGGATTTGTATCTTCCTTTAGGTTGGTGCCTATAAATCAGGGGGTTGGTGCCTCCTTCTAGTTGGAGCTATAGAATATTGGAAGTTGTAGCTTCCTATAAATGTAATATTGTTATTATATAAGAAAAACGTTTTGTGGTTTTCTTCCATTTGGATTTCCATGTAAATATGTTGTGCACTGTGTATTTGTAATTTTGATCTTTATTGTATATTGGGATGCATTTATTTGATTGAAAAGTTAAATTTTTTAAAAGGTTCTAAATTATAATTGATACTAATTCACCCCCTCTCTCGGTATCAACAATCTTGTCTCCTATTGTGAGCTTATCCTTTCCTAGTGTGCGTTGCATCAATATTTCCTCTATAGTAAGTCTTCTCACCTACTACCCAATACGTCATCAAGCTTCTCTTGAACTTGACCTTTTCATATTACTAGTTCTCTCCACTAGAAGCTTCTAATCATTCTCTTCTCTTCTTTGGATCTGCACCTACTCACACTCTTATAAGAACTTCTATTATTATCCTTACTTCCATTCCTTAGTTGGAAGTGTTTACAACATCTCTTTTTGCAAGGTTATTTCTATCACTATCTTCTTCACTTGAGAGCTTCGCTTGCTCCCTCTTCCTCTATCACAACTTATAGTTGTAATAACTTCTACCATTCATTTCTCCTCCTGCTATAAATATGTTTTACCAGATTTAATTATAAAACATTTGAGTAGTACCTACAATACCTACTCCAAGATATTATCTTCCAAACATCTTCTCCCAATTTTGCTTCCCAGTTGGAATGGCCTCAATTCTTCAATCCTCAAAGTTCATTTGCTTGAAATTGTTTTCCTTTTATTTGTATCCTACAGAACTCCAAAGAGAGATACTACACTGTAATACCACTTGATGATGACCACCCGACCTAAAACCAAAATATGCAGAGTATGGATTACTCTTCTGGAAGATCCAACACTCGAGATGTTATCTAACTCTTCAAACCAGCCTAAGGTGCTTCAATAACAGAGATTTGGACTCTTTGTTATGCAACAATCCATAATTCATATTTGTGAGAAGAGTACTTACCGTAAGAACCTTTTGGATTGACACTAAACTCCTTCATGGATTCCTGAGCACTTAACCCATATTGATGGGCTTTAATCCCTTGGCACTAAGCCCATTTTCCCACAAGATCAAGTGTTATAACCTTGTTCCAAACTCAATTCTCAAACTCCTTCATCAGTGGCACTCGTTCCTTTAAGAATAGAACCAAATACTATGACTTTGGTTGTAACCCAAAGGAGTTTTACCTTTTCCTCGAGTGGTATTTCTCTTTAGTCTTGTCGGGGCTCTCCATAAAACCTTTTGCCAAATCTAAGTGCTAGGGAATTGTCGGACTCCCTCTTATCAGGGTGTCATCATCAGACTCCAATAATGTGAGTCACTCCAAGAAATTAGGCTCCGATGAAAAAAAACTTAAATAAAACAGGATACACTCCCACATTTCAAACTTTAAATGGTCGAATTGTTTTGAAGTACCTTCACTTCAATGGATTCGGCTCCAACAATATCACTCCAATAGTTCAGATCCAACAAAACACCGTCACTTGTCCACTTCTAGATCCGTTGATTTGGTTACTTTGAATATATCCTCTCCATTGGTTTGATAAGGCTATACATTTTCCTATCATACTATCATCTCCTCTGAATACTAACCTCCACTGTCGATCTCTTGTGATCAACAATCACAATTCATTGGCCTTTAATTGACTATGATCATGGTCTCGATGGTCAAATTCCACGTTTCCTTTACATATCCATTGATCTAGCTCACTCATAGTATATCTTCATAGTCAATCAGAATAAGCCTCCACTCTAGATTTGATCTTAGTCATACAATTAAACACAAACAAAACATGGGCCAATATATCAACGACCATGATCAACTCCTTATATCAATTGGATTTTCATTGTTCCTTGATGCTCGTGGAGGGATTCTAACTTTGTTCCTCAACCTTCACATGATATAAAACTCAACTCTATCCTTTCATGATTTCAAACGATGTAATGCAACTATGGAAAAGCTCGATCTAGACTTCAATCACTCACTATATCAGTCAATGATCCATAGGTGCATTAATACAATGGAAATATATCCAAATCCACATTGACATAGAGAACCAATAAAAACAAATATTTCTATTAATGAATTTCTATACACATATTTACATAAGGCCTTTTGCCTTCCTGGCCTGATTTACATTCAATTGACCTCTACTTGGCCTTTGGCCACATTTGGATTCTTCCACTCAATCTCTTCATATCCTCTCTCTGTCTAACTTGGAATTCCTTTCCATGCCCATAGGATTACATATTCATACTCAAAGGATTATGATACTAGAATTGGTTTCAATCCTAAAATCTCTCCACTCACTAATTTCTAGGGTCCCTCAAATCCACAAAATCCTCAAGAGATATACACCTCACCTTAATATATCTTCAAACATTACAAACTCTCAAGATATTCTCAACAAAGGAATATTTGATTTCATATTAAAATCTCCAAATCAATTCTTATTATAGAATCATCAATCTCACTCAACTAACTCTATCCTACGCCATTATTCTAGAATCCAATAAAACATAGGAATTTTACAATAATTTCAAGTTAGGGAAACCCACTCCCTTATTAATTTCAAATACCTCTAAGGCCTAATAAAAAAGGTTTATTTTGGAGGGAAAATGCTCCTACATCACAACTGGTTGCACAATTGTTTCTAAAAGATAAATGTTTTATCTTGTTTTTGTTGCATTGTGAGCTTATTTGTTGTGCATTAAATATTTAAATGAGAATGATGTATATGTTGTTTTAATAATCTATTTACTGCATTCATGTGTGATTTTAGCATGTTGTAGATGCATCTATTTTATGGTAATAGAGAAAAATTAAATATGTTTGTAATGCGTAGTTCATAATCTATAGGAAATCAATTAGTTAGTAGAAATTTGTATTTTATGAGTTTTCCGCATGCAATGGACCTCAAATGGGATGGGGGACATTACATTATGGTATCAAAGATTCTAGTTCAAACGTTGATCTTGAATGGGC
Organism: Picea glauca; assembly: GCA_000966675.3. Classification (NCBI taxonomy): domain Eukaryota; kingdom Viridiplantae; phylum Streptophyta; class Pinopsida; order Pinales; family Pinaceae; genus Picea; species Picea glauca. Next base: position 39,682 of record JZKD02S1668464.1, read on the forward strand.
CAAGAACCAGAGAGAATTGGAAAATTCTCTATTGCGAATTTCAATCTGTAGGAATTTGGGGGAAAACAGAAAAATCAGAGCGAAATCCCCAAATTCATGAGAAAATTCTAGATTTTTTTGCCTCATATCCATCTAAGATAGGTTTAATGGAATCAATCTACATAATTGTAGAGTTGAATTCGATCTGGAAGGTACAAAATTCATGTTTTAATGGTCATTTTAGCACTGGGAAGAGTTCAATGAATCTACGACCGAGATCATGCTTGATATTGAGATCAATGGCCTAGATTAGTTTTGATAAATTTAAAATCGTATTAAGGTTAAGAATATTAATTCCCATGATTAATTTTCATCCATTTGGAAAATAGATCAAATTAAAGGTCGAGATTCATTTTTGGTTGTTTCGAAAATGGATCAAATCAACACTCTGGATTCATTTTTGATCATTGGGAGGTAGGGGTTGATCAATGACCATGATTCAATTAGGAGGTTTGAAAGTGGAGAAAATCGACGGCCGATATCATTTAGAATAATAGATCGGCATCCCGGATTAATTGGTGATTGTTTGAAAATTTTCTAAGTGTTGGAGTTGGCCAAAGGAAATCGTCGACGGCTGATGACCAATGGTCAAGTCAAAAATATTGGTGAAGTGTTTGGTCAACAACAGAAATCATCGATGTCTGATGGTTGATTCAACCATATTGGTGAAGTGTTTGTTCACCAAAGGAAATCATTGACGGTCGATGGTCGGGTCATCTGGATTGGCAAAGTGTTTGGTTTCCAACGGAAATCATCAATGAACAACAACCAATGGTCGAGGGTCTCCCAATTTGGCGAGGTGTTAGTGCATACAAAGGAAATATCCAATGGTNGAAGCTTGACAATGGATGACTATGAGAAGAGATTCTTTGAATTGTTGAAGTATGTGGATTTCATAAAGGATGAAAAATTCAAAATCAAAAGGTTTCTAAGTAGGTTACCCTCCTTCTACAGTGATGATATACAATATGATAATCCAAATACCTTGGAGAAATCCATAAGGAGAACAAAGCATATTTATGAGCAAATCAGAGGAAGGCCAATTTTCCAAAAAGTTTGGAATGACAATATTAAGGGTAAAAAGGATAAAAGGAAGAAATGTTTTACGCCACCTTTTTTCAAGAAAAAATTCCAAGCAAATCAACAAGGTCAGTCAACCCAAAATGATCACAATACATCATATTCATTTGGGAAAATTCCAAGGAAACAACTTGTATAATGTTGGTGATGCAAAGGAAATCACTTATATAGGGACTACCCTTACAAAGGAGAAAGAATGAGGATTTTCCACAACATTTAGGAGGATTAAATGGTTGAGGACGTGGGAGGAAACATGAAAAGGATTTATGTAGCCTTGAACAACAATCAAGTGGAATACCAATCCCCCATGATTGAACTGGAAGGTAACATTGATAACTAGCCCAGGGCAATTTTAATTGATTTTGTATCTAGCCATAGTTACATAAACTCTAACATTCTTGAAAGATTTCACTTGCAAATCAGTAAGCATAAGAAATATTTGTTAGTTCAATTAGTCGTAGGGGCTAAGAGGAAAATCAATGAGTTGGTTACGGATTTTCTAATAGACATGAATGGAATCAATGCAAAGGTAGATGTGAACATCATACCATTGGGCTCATTTGATTGGCTAATTGGCATGGATTGGTTGGAAAAACACCATATTGTCCTAGATTTTTACAACAAGATAATCACATTTCTTGATGAAGAAGGGAAGAAATGAAAGTTTCAAGGAATTCCAAGATTTGTATTTGTTATATAAATTTCAACTATGCATTTGAAAAAGAGTTTCAAGAAGGGATGTCAGATGTTTGCAGCCCATATGGAAGAGGAAGCCATAGATAAAGTGAAAAGAATTAAAGGCCATCTGGTCTTGAGGGATTTTTAAGATGTTTTTGGAGAAATCCTAGGACTTCCACCAAAGAGAGACATTGATTTCTCTATTTATTTGGTGTCAGGAGCTGCCCCAATGTCCAATACACCATATAGAATGGGCACACCAGAATTGAAGGAGTTACATATGCAACTTGAAGAAGTGTTAAAGAAGGGGTATAAACACCCAAGTGTTCCACCTTGGGGTGCAAAATAATTTTTGTGAAGAAGAAATACGGAACCTCACAGGGAGGAAATTTGAGCTAACGGTAGACTATTGTGGCCTAAAACATTTTTTTGGACAACCAACATTAAATGCTAAAAAAACTAGATGGCTTGAATTTCTTAGTGAATATGATTTTGAAATTAAGCACGTCAAAGGAAAATAAAATAAAGTGGTTGATGAACTTAGCAGGAGAGCTCATAAAAACATATTGCAACCATCAACATGTACATGAATGATATGAAAGATAAAATTGTTGCTACAACAAATTCAGATCAACACTATTTGAAAACAAAAGAAACGTTGCACCAAGGAAATTTTCAGAAAATTGTTTTTTATGAGATGAAAGAAGATGGAATTCTCGTGTACAAACGAAAAGTACATGTTTTGAATTCCAATAAGATGGAAAATGTAGTACTAAGGTAAATTCACAAAGTTCCTTATGCGGGGAACCCGATATATTAGAAGACAGAAGTGTCTAATTACATAGCTAGATGTCTAGAATGCTAGAAAGATAATATTAAGCATATGCATCCAATGGGACTATTGCAGTCATTTCCTATTCCAGAATGAAACTGAAAAGTTGTCATTGTTGATTTTATTACAAAGCTTCCCATAACGGTGAAGTAACATGATTCCATCACAGTGGTGGTGGATAAATTAACTAATCCATCACATTTTATTCCACTGAAGACTACACAAAAGAAAACAAATATTGTCGAAATCTATATGAAAGAAGTTTCCAAGCTACATGGAGTGCCTAAGGAAATAGTTTCAAACAAAGACCCAAAGTTCACTTCCAATTTTTGGAAAGGTTTGTTCAAGGGCTTTGGGACAATTAAATCTCAGTACAAGGTATCAATTTTAATCTTGATTCATTTGAGTTTTATGAATCATACATGTTGGGTAAGACATGCAAGGGTTAATTTTTCTTTAAGCTCTCATACAGTGTGAGAGATATTGAACTTATTGCATTCATAGATATATGAGTGTATGGATGTGATCTCTATTGGTGGTGCTTGATACTCTAAAATTTTTATAGATGTCGTATTCAATAGAAAGACATGGGTTGTGATTATGATTATGAAAATTGAGATATTTAAATCCTTTAGGGATTTTCTTGCTATAGTGGAGGGGAAAATTAGTAAAAAGAGTTTGATGTGATCTGTCAATTGCATGGGATTATAAGGGAAAAAACTACACCATATTCTCCATGGAAATATATATAAACATAAAGGAAGAATCCAACCTAATTGGATAAGTTAAGGTCCATGATATATAATGTGAAATTGAGTAGAGGATTTTGGGTTAAAGCACTTGCAAGCTTGTGTCACTTGGTCCATTTGTCACCTAGTTCTCCCATGGGTGATAAGACACTAGAGTAATCTTGGAGTGGGAGAAAACAATTTATTTATCACTTGAGAATATTTGTTTTTGAGGCTTATATACATGTACCAAGGCAAAAAAAAAAGTCAGATAAAAAAAACCAGAAGGTGTTTGTTGATTGGATATATTGGAGAGCTTGTTGGAATCAAGGTCCATATAAGGTATGGCTTCTAGATGAGCACATGAGTACTTATAATTGATAATCCATCTTAAGAAAAGAGGCATGTGAATAAATTGAATAGCAAAAGGATCAACTTGATGAAAGGACGATGTTACAAATAGTGGTAGAGAATCAAATTTTGCCATTACAAGAGAAGAAGCATACTTAGTAACATTCATATTTTTAGCATAGGTGTAACATCCCCACTATAATACCTAGTTTAATGATTAATGTAGATAAAATGTGTGGCTACGACCAAGCGATGTATATGTGAATTGTATTTTAAGTTTTAATAATAAAATGTGATGCCAACTGCAAAGGGGACATGGACAACTATGGGGGATGAATTAATCCACAAGGGAGGGGAAGATATAGGATAATGTCTAAGAGAGGGGTCCAAGGGGGAATTCAACATATCTATTAATTCCACCCACATTCCTATATTTTATTTATCATTGTGTATTAAACTCTAGTTTTTTATTGAGTGTCCCCAAAGCCAATCATTGAATGCATCTAAGAGGCTGGGTAGGAGAAATCAAATCCCATAGTTATTGGGAGAATGGGGGTTGAGTACAATCAGCTTGGGGAAGTGTGTGAGTTAATCAAGTAAGCTAAAGGGAGGAAATTAGTATGGGGAGCTATAGTGGTTTTAGACAATCAAGTTTTTGGTATGAAAAATAAGTAGATAACAAAACAGAGAACTTGGAGCTAGATCAACCATGGAGGGTGAATTATGGAACATGTTGGATTGTTTTGGAGTTGAAGAGTGAAGATATAGGTTTTTAGGCCTGAAGAGTGAAATCCTGTGTGGGTTTCACTATAACAAGAAGTTCTTTTTGTTGGTTGCTAACAGTTTTCCTGGAAGTGAATTCCCTTGAGTTCCTGGCAGAGAGATTCCTAGTTACCTATGCTAGAGAGACCCTGATAAATGAATGGGATGCCCAAGGGACTGATATCAATGAAGGGGTACATTGTAATACCCCAAGAATGAGCCCCAGTTATATTATGAATTGTAATCATGTTTATAGGCTGGTGAGTCAAGTGTATATAATTTGGTGGGTTTATGTGTTTATTAGGTCGGAGAGCCAAGGTGTTAAAGGCCAGGAGCCTAATTTCGAATATGTAATTATGAAAACCATTAATAAAATATAAACATCATTGCGTTGTTATAACCCTAAATTGCACCACACATGCTTACCTGGCATCAAGCCAACTCATATCCGTTCTTTGCCAAAACTCTGTTGAACAACTCTTTAAAAATCCTCTTGTGTCAAGGCCCACGTGCCCTAACCAAATACTGCACATGTGTGCACATTGGCTGACTCACTACATCCCGCGTGTACCTAACAAAGCACGAAAAAAGGAAAGTTTCCGATGGAACAAAAAGATATGGGTCAGTTAACTGAAACTCCCGGCCATGCATGGTCGAGGGTTCATCCAAAACCCTAGCTCCTTCTAGCCTATAAAAGAAGGGGTAGGGGTACCATTTGGAAGAGGAAAAAATATAGTGAAGAAACTTTGCCCATTTACGTAATCCATTGTCCCAACCCTTTAGCCTTTCCTCATGCCAAAGGAGATTTAACGCAAAGCAGTTGAAGGACAGAAGAAGAGGAGCACAGGATTAGGTTCAAGGAGCAGTGGCCGGTCTCAGCTTTGTTGTAAGTTGATTCACTTTCAGTAATAAAAAGAATACTTTTCCCATCTCAATGCATGAATTGTCTATGGTTTGATTAATTTATGCTTGATTTATAACCCTTGAGTATAGAAGTAGCATGCATGAATAGTTGTTATTTGTCTTGAGTGCGGGTTATCTGTGGAAGGAGCAACGCAAGCAAGTAATTGAAGAGCAACGGAGGATCTACATCTAACGTTGGTAATAAGGTTAGTGGTCCTTTTCCATGCATTTACTGTGAAAGAGGGGTTTAAATCTTGGGTTGTAGGTAAAAAAGTAGTTTCTTTTCGGTCAAAATTTGCATGCAAGNCCTAGTTTAATGATTAATGTAGATAAAATGTGTGGCTACGACCAAGCGATGTATATGTGAATTGTATTTTAAGTTTTAATAATAAAATGTGATGCCAACTGCAAAGGGGACATGGACAACTATGGGGGATGAATTAATCCACAAGGGAGGGGAAGATATAGGATAATGTCTAAGAGAGGGGTCCAAGGGGGAATTCAACATATCTATTAATTCCACCCACATTCCTATATTTTATTTATCATTGTGTATTAAACTCTAGTTTTTTATTGAGTGTCCCCAAAGCCAATCATTGAATGCATCTAAGAGGCTGGGTAGGAGAAATCAAATCCCATAGTTATTGGGAGAATGGGGGTTGAGTACAATCAGCTTGGGGAAGTGTGTGAGTTAATCAAGTAAGCTAAAGGGAGGAAATTAGTATGGGGAGCTATAGTGGTTTTAGACAATCAAGTTTTTGGTATGAAAAATAAGTAGATAACAAAACAGAGAACTTGGAGCTAGATCAACCATGGAGGGTGAATTATGGAACATGTTGGATTGTTTTGGAGTTGAAGAGTGAAGATATAGGTTTTTAGGCCTGAAGAGTGAAATCCTGTGTGGGTTTCACTATAACAAGAAGTTCTTTTTGTTGGTTGCTAACAGTTTTCCTGGAAGTGAATTCCCTTGAGTTCCTGGCAGAGAGATTCCTAGTTACCTATGCTAGAGAGACCCTGATAAATGAATGGGATGCCCAAGGGACTGATATCAATGAAGGGGTACATTGTAATACCCCAAGAATGAGCCCCAGTTATATTATGAATTGTAATCATGTTTATAGGCTGGTGAGTCAAGTGTATATAATTTGGTGGGTTTATGTGTTTATTAGGTCGGAGAGCCAGGGTGTTAAAGGCTAGGAGCTTGATTTCGAATATGTAATTATGCAAACCATTAATAAAATATAAACATCATTGCGTTGTTATAACCCTAAATTGCACCACACATGCTTACCTGGCATCAAGCCAACTCATATCCGTTCTTTTCCAAAACTCTGTTGAACAACTCTTTAAAAATTCTCTTGTGTCAAGGCACACGCGCCCTAACCAAATACTGCACACGTGTGCACATTGGCTGACTCACTACATCCCGCGTGTACCTAACAAAGCACGAAAAAAGGAAAGTTTCCGACGGAACAAAAAGCTATGGGTCAGTTAACTGAAACTCCCGGCCATGCATGGTCGACGGTTCATCCAAAACCCTAGCTCCTTCTAGCCTACAAAAGAAGGGGTAGGGGTACCATTTGGAAGAGGAAAAAATATAGCGAAGAAACTTTGCCCATTTACGTAATCCATTGTCCCAACCCTTTAGCCTTTCCTCATGCCAAAGGAGATTTAACGCAAAGCAGTTGAAGGACAGAAGAAGAGGAGCATAGGATTAGGTTCAAGGAGCGGTGGCCGGTCTCAGCTTTGTTGTAAGTTGATTCACTTTCAGTAATAAAAAGAATACTTTTCCCATCTCAATGCATGAATTGTCTATGGTTTGATTAATTTATACTTGATTTCTAACCCTTGAGTATAGAAGTAGCATGCATGAATAGTTGTTGTTTGTCTTGAGTGCAGGTTATCTGTGGAAGGAGAAGCACAAGCAAGTAATTGAAGAGCAACGGAGAATCTACATCTAACGTTGGTAATAAGGTTAGTGGTCCTTTTCCATGCATTTACTGTGAAAGAGGGGTTTAAATCTTGGGTTGTAGGTAAAAAAGTAGTTTCTTTTCGGTCAAAATATGCATGCAAGTCTGA
>JZKD02S1668464.1:58066-73331 GCA_000966675.3 Picea glauca
TATCACTAGCTTCTTTCTTAGTTCTAGAGTCTTTGTTAACTCTCTTGTGGAACATATTTAGACTCTGAAGTATCTCTTCCTGAGCCTTCATAATCATTTCATTATATTCCCTATAGTTATGCACTTCTCTATGCATACTTATCATAGTTACAGGATCCTATATCTCTTCTTGCATTAGACTATGTCTCAGCATTTCCCATGATGACATACAAACCTCTAACCTCCTCTTCATGGTTGTAATATCCCTGATCATCTTCCATATCTCCATTCCTCATATAAGAACCAAAGTTGTTTTCGTGTACCTCTAATTCTGCAATAAATGTGCATGTAATAATTACTATTAGAACATGCATAACATAAAACATTTCATCAATTAGAATATAGGTTATTCTTCTCATAAAATTATGAAGAAAACAATGAACCAATTCAAAATATGATTCCTTAGATGCATTCCTCTATGAAATATCTCTCCAATGTCTATACTTCTACCTCATTGTGAGTTCTGAGTGAAAAGTTACAACATTTACAAGTTGCAATTTTCCAGTCATTTACTGCTACATAAATATCTTATTACTTTCTGGAAAATTTTAATGTTCAATTCAAAATTTTGGGTGTATTAATGTCTTCTCCTCCTCAATACGTTTCCAACAACTATTTTTTTTCTCAAATCTGAGCTCCGAGTTTAAAGTTATGTTCAGGAGAAGTTTTGACTGTTTTTCTCATTTTATCCTTGTATGATATAGGTGACTTCTTTCTCTTCCTGCACATTTTCGCATAGCCAGATTCCAAATCTGGCTCCATATATATATTTTATGGTTCATAAGATTTCCATAGACTACTCTTGAGTGACTTATGAGCAAGGATTTATTCTATCTAGAAGTAAATTGATGCCAAAATTTTACCTTAACTGTTTCAGTTGTAACTTTCTCATATGAACTCTGTTTTGTGCCTGGAGTATCTCCTTGGATAACTCTCTCCAAGTTATTTTATTTAAGTTATAGTTACACAGTGTACCTTGGTACACTCTATTATCATGGGTTTTGATTGCCTAAAAACATCATTTAGGGCCTCAAAATTTCTCCTCATGTTCATGACCTTCAAAAACAAGAAACATTTTGTAAAAAATTGATTGTTTTACTGCTATAAAAGCCTTTTAAATCTGAGTCATTGATCTCAAATCGAGTGAAATATCAGTCGTTGATCTGGTAATATTTTCCAAACCTCACATATTAATTTTAATTGTCGATCAAAAAATTAAAACAATATGAGTCGTTGATTTGAGCTCCATCGATGATCATTCGATCGACAATTCTCTTTGGCACAACACTTGTTTACGAATCTCCTGATGCCCGGTCATCGACCATCGAATATTGGTCACTTCTCTTGTCAAACAATTGCAACACATCTCCAAATAGAGTGACCCAATCGTCGATCATTGAATTTCGACGATATTTGTTGGTAGATGAAACTCCTTACCAACTCGACCTACCCGACCATTGGTCATCGACCATCCCTATTAACTGACAAAAACAATTCTCCAATTTGGTCAAATTGACCATTGACCATCAACCATTTCTTTCCTGATGTGGAAACTAATTATGTGGCATGTCACATGGATACTGACGTGGCATGACACATAAACTCTAACATGGAACTCTGGTTGATTTGGAATGATGTGTGGATGTTGATGTGGCATGACACATCATCACTGTCTTTCCTTTATCACCCATTTACCTTGGACGACCTGAACACCTTGCTAAATTGACCGAAACCCGACCATATACCATTTACCATTGGATATTTCCTTTGTATGCACTAACACCTCACCAAATTGGGAGACCCTCGACCATTGGTTGATGTTCATTGATGATTTCCGTTGGAAACCAAACACTTTGCCAATCCAGTTGACCCGACCATCGACCGTCAATGATTTCCTTTGGTGAACAAACACTTCACCAATATGGTTGAATCAACCATCAAACATCGATGATTTCTGTTGTTGACCAAACACTTCACCAATATTTTCGACTTGACCATTGGTCATCGACCGTCGACGATTTCCTTTGGCCAACTCCAACACTTAGAAAATTTTCAAACAATCACCAATTAATCTGGGATGCCGATCTATTATTCTAAATGATATCGGCCGTCGATTTTCTCCACTTTCAAAACTCCTAATTGAATCATGGTCATTGATCAACCCCTACCTCCCAATGATCGAAAATGAATCCAGAGTGTTGATTTGATCCATTTTCGAAACAACCAAAAATGAATCTCGACCTTTAATTTGATATATTTTCCAAATGGATGAAAATTAATCATGGGCATTAATATGCTTAACCTTAATAAGATTTTAAATTTATCAAAACTAATCTAGGCCATTGATCTCAATATCAAGCATGATCTCGGTCGTAGATTCATTGAACTCTTCCCAGTGCTAAAATGACCATTAAAACATGAATTTTGTACCTTCCAGATCGAATTCAACTGTACAATTATGTAGATTGATTCCATTAAACCTCTCTTAGATGGATATGAGGCAAAAAAATCTAGAATTTTCTCATGAATTTGGGGATTTCGCTCTGATTTTTCTGTTTTTCCCCAAATTCCTACAGATTGAAATTCGCAATAGAGAATTTTCCAATTCTCTCTGGTTCTTGGCCCATTCAAGATAAAAATTTGAACTAGAATCTTTGATACCATAATGTAATGTCCCCCATCCCAGTTGAGGTCCATTGCATGCGGAAAACTCATAAAATACAAATTTCTACTAACTAATTGATTTCCTATAGCTTATGAACTACGCATTACAAACATATTTAATTTTTCTCTATTACCATAAATTAGATGCATCTACAACATGCTAAAATCACACATGAATGCAGTAAATAGATTATTAAAACAACATATACATCATTCTCATTTAAATATTTAATGCACAACAAATAAGCTCACAATGCAACAAAAACAAGATAAAACATTTATCTTTTAGAAACAATTGTGCAACCAGTTGTGATGTAGGAGCATTTTCCCTCCAAAATAAACCTTTTTTATTAGGCCTTAGAGGTATTTGAAATTAATAAGGGAGTGGGTTTCCCTAACTTGAAATTATTGTAAAATTCCTATGTTTTATTGGATTCTAGAATAATGGCGTAGGATAGAGTTAGTTGAGTGAGATTGATGATTCTATAATAAGAATTGATTTGGAGATTTTAATATGAAATCAAATATTCCTTTGTTGAGAATATCTTGAGAGTTTGTAATGTTTGAAGATATATTAAGGTGAGGTGTATATCTCTTGAGGATTTTGTGGATTTGAGGGACCCTAGAAATTAGTGAGTGGAGAGATTTTAGGATTGAAACCAATTCTAGTATCATAATCCTTTGAGTATGAATATGTAATCCTATGGGCATGGAAAGGAATTCCAAGTTAGACAGAGAGAGGATATGAAGAGATTGAGTGGAAGAATCCAAATGTGGCCAAAGGCCAAGTAGAGGTCAATTGAATGTAAATCAGGCCAGGAAGGCAAAAGGCCTTATGTAAATATGTGTATAGAAATTCATTAATAGAAATATTTGTTTTTATTGGTTCTCTATGTCAATGTGGATTTGGATATATTTCCATTGTATTAATGCACCTATGGATCATTGACTGATATAGTGAGTGATTGAAGTCTAGATCGAGCTTTTCCATAGTTGCATTACATCGTTTGAAATCATGAAAGGATAGAGTTGAGTTTTATATCATGTGAAGGTTGAGGAACAAAGTTAGAATCCCTCCACGAGCATCAAGGAACAATGAAAATCCAATTGATATAAGGAGTTGATCATGGTCGTTGATATATTGGCCCATGTTTTGTTTGTGTTTAATTGTATGACTAAGATCAAATCTAGAGTGGAGGCTTATTCTGATTGACTATGAAGATATACTATGAGTGAGCTAGATCAATGGATATGTAAAGGAAACGTGGAATTTGACCATCGAGACCATGATCATAGTCAATTAAAGGCCAATGAATTGTGATTGTTGATCACAAGAGATCGACAGTGGAGGTTAGTATTCAGAGGAGATGATAGTATGATAGGAAAATGTATAGCCTTATCAAACCAATGGAGAGGATATATTCAAAGTAACCAAATCAACGGATCTAGAAGTGGACAAGTGACGGTGTTTTGTTGGATCTGAACTATTGGAGTGATATTGTTGGAGCCGAATCCATTGAAGTGAAGGTACTTCAAAACAATTCGACCATTTAAAGTTTGAAATGTGGGAGTGTATCCTGTTTTATTTAAGTTTTTTTTCATCGGAGCCTAATTTCTTGGAGTGACTCACATTATTGGAGTCTGATGATGACACCCTGATAAGAGGGAGTCCGACAATTCCCTAGCACTTAGATTTGGCAAAAGGTTTTATGGAGAGCCCCGACAAGACTAAAGAGAAATACCACTCGAGGAAAAGGTAAAACTCCTTTGGGTTACAACCAAAGTCATAGTATTTGGTTCTATTCTTAAAGGAACGAGTGCCACTGATGAAGGAGTTTGAGAATTGAGTTTGGAACAAGGTTATAACACTTGATCTTGTGGGAAAATGGGCTTAGTGCCAAGGGATTAAAGCCCATCAATATGGGTTAAGTGCTCAGGAATCCATGAAGGAGTTTAGTGTCAATCCAAAAGGTTCTTACGGTAAGTACTCTTCTCACAAATATGAATTATGGATTGTTGCATAACAAAGAGTCCAAATCTCTGTTATTGAAGCACCTTAGGCTGGTTTGAAGAGTTAGATAACATCTCGAGTGTTGGATCTTCCAGAAGAGTAATCCATACTCTGCATATTTTGGTTTTAGGTCGGGTGGTCATCATCAAGTGGTATTACAGTGTAGTATCTCTCTTTGGAGTTCTGTAGGATACAAATAAAAGGAAAACAATTTCAAGCAAATGAACTTTGAGGATTGAAGAATTGAGGCCATTCCAACTGGGAAGCAAAATTGGGAGAAGATGTTTGGAAGATAATATCTTGGAGTAGGTATTGTAGGTACTACTCAAATGTTTTATAATTAAATCTGGTAAAACATATTTATAGCAGGAGGAGAAATGAATGGTAGAAGTTATTACAACTATAAGTTGTGATAGAGGAAGAGGGAGCAAGCGAAGCTCTCAAGTGAAGAAGATAGTGATAGAAATAACCTTGCAAAAAGAGATGTTGTAAACACTTCCAACTAAGGAATGGAAGTAAGGATAATAATAGAAGTTCTTATAAGAGTGTGAGTAGGTGCAGATCCAAAGAAGAGAAGAGAATGATTAGAAGCTTCTAGTGGAGAGAACTAGTAATATGAAAAGGTCAAGTTCAAGAGAAGCTTGATGACGTATTGGGTAGTAGGTGAGAAGACTTACTATAGAGGAAATATTGATGCAACGCACACTAGGAAAGGATAAGCTCACAATAGGAGACAAGATTGTTGATACCGAGAGAGGGGGTGAATTAGTATCAATTATAATTTAGAACCTTTTAAAAAATTTAACTTTTCAATCAAATAAATGCATCCCAATATACAATAAAGATCAAAATTACAAATACACAGTGCACAACATATTTACATGGAAATCCAAATGGAAGAAAACCACAAAACGTTTTTCTTATATAATAACAATATTACATTTATAGGAAGCTACAACTTCCAATATTCTATAGCTCCAACTAGAAGGAGGCACCAACCCCCTGATTTATAGGCACCAACCTAAAGGAAGATACAAATCCCTATATTCTCTAGTTCCAATTGGAACGAGGCTCCAACCCCCTTTCCTTGCCCCTTCATTCCACCCTCAAATATGTCTGTAAAAGAATCAACCTATCATTTTCACTGTCATTGTCACTGTATCTGTCACTATCATTGATATATAATCATCATCAAAATGGGTCCACATAGAGATCCTAGGTCCATATGGGTCCACATATAAAACCCAACAAACACATAAAAACCTATGCCAAGATCTCCAAGGATATGCCTCAAATCATGTGCCAAAATATCCAAAATATGAGCCTTAGAAATTGGGTCCACATGGGTCAACATATAAACCACAACAAACTCATGAAAACATCACAACTTCATAGAAAATCATACAATAGAATCACAACCTTACAACAACATCACAACCTTATAACATACCTTGAGAATAAGAAAAACCTTAAGAGAATCCCTTAGACTTCTATTGTACACCAGAAGACACCCCAAACACCTTGTGCACATCTTATACTTGATCTCTTTCTTGGTTTCTCAAAAAATGTGAAATTATTTCATGTATTTATAGTAATTATCTCCCCAAAACTCAATTGAGACGACCTCAATTTTATGGCGAGGTTGTTGGATGAAAAAATTCATATCTCCTCATTCCTAGAGAGTTAGAGGGATTTCCATATACCATTGGAAAGGTGTCAGAATAATATTTCCAAGCATGTAACTTGTGCTTCCATTTGAGTTATTTATGTAGGGAAAAGATTCCCTCAAATATAGGGTATCCAAATTGACCACAAATAATACTTTCAACAATCTCCATCTTAAAATCTTGATCTTAGACATCTATAGGCTTATTTACTTGACTGTAGGGGATTCTTGAACACACCTCTAGTAATTCTTGTGGGATTTTTCAAAGAGTCTTGATGTGAGGTCCATGCTTATAGCTACACCATAAGGGGACCACTTTGAAGAATCCTTCAAGTAAACCCATAGGATTCTTCATGTTGATTACCAATAATTGACTTTGACATCAATGACAACACCATTTAATAGAGATGACTACTGGTAGTTAGGAAAAAGGTTTGAGAAGAAGCCACAACCATTGGAAAGAGGATGCCAAAGAAGTTGGTAGAAAGCAGATGAGTTAAGAGAAAATTGATAGAGAACCTGTTGAGTTAAAGGGAATATTGAATATAATTATGGAGTTGTTAGAAGAAAGTGAAGGTGAAGACCAGAGACGAGGTTAGAATGTGAGGAAAAAGGTCAAGTGGCCTACTGTGCATTTTTTTATGAATAAATTGATACACATGATGAATATTTTTCTTAGGATAGAGGAAAAGTTGAAGAAGAAGAGGACGCACATATTGAGTGCTTGGATAAAGGAAGAGAAACTCATAGGAGATGATTTTAGACAGAGGATAGTGACAAAATAAGAAGTCCACTTCTGTGAACCAGAGAAGGGATCATTCCTTATAGAGGAAGATGATGGATATTTTGAAGAGAGATTTGTTGAAAGTCTCATGGACTATCAGGAAATTTGATATCAACATGTGAGGATGATGTCAAAGGCATCAAATGAGACCATAGGGTCTTATGGTATTAAAATTAATTATTGGTGTGTGTTTTCCAGTAAGCAGAGCCAAGAGTCTGTTATGGAGGAAGAGACAACATTGTCTCATGAAGGTGGTCAGGATCAAGATCGGGATCATTTTCATCCAAGTTGTGTAGAGTTTGAGAGATAGGGGAGATAACTTGTCATAACAGTGAACCATACATATATGGTTCATGATGACAACCTTTAAGGTAAAGAAGTTGAAGAACAACATTCAGGTACAATGTTGATGGATTATGAGGAAGAACTAAGGTTGTTGGAAGAATGGCTAGAGAATTCTAAAGGAGAAAGAGACTTCATAATATTTGCAGACATAGAGCATACAATAATTCTTAGTTGCAACATTGTAAGTGAGGGATATGAAGGTGAAGACATAGAGTTGTCTTGTGAAGATGGGATTTTTTTGCATACACAAAAAGAAGGTGCATAACAAAATATTGTCTTGAGAGGAAATAAGGAGGATGAAGGTAACCAAGAGATTTCCAAAGACAACTCATAAATTCAAGAAGGAACTCATGTACTAGAGGAAGCAATAGATTGGCTATACAATGAATACAAATATGGGGTGTTAGCAGTCATTCACTTGACTGATGATGAGATTCGAGAATTGGAAATGAAAATTGTTTCCAATAATATTATTTTTTATTGTGTAGATGCAAGTAAGGGCGAGAGTTCTAAAAGCATACAGTCTTCCATGAAGAAGCAATGAATTTGGATGAGACAACTGAATGTCTCAAACACTTCTAGAGAAGTGTATGCAGAAGAGTGGAGCAATATGCTGAATGAAAGACATATCCTAATAAAATTTGCAGACTTTGAAGTGTATTCCCATGGACCTAAGGATGTCAAAGAATATGAAGACAAAAAAGAGTTTATTGTTGTATCAAGTTGGATAGAGGAGAAATATGAGGAGATGGAAAAAATATCCATACACATTATGTCTACAGAAGTGCAACAACAATTTTGCAGCAATACCATGGNATATATGGTTCATGATGACAACCTTGAAGGTAAAGAAGTTGAAGAACAACATTCAGGTACAATGTTGATGGATTATGAGGAAGAACTAAGGTTGTTGGAAGAATGGCTAGAGAATTCTAAAGGAGAAAGAGACTGCATAATATTTGCAGACATAGAGCATACAATAATTCTTAGTTGCAACATTGTAAGTGAGGGATATGAAGGTGAAGACATAGAGTTGTCTTGTGAAGATGGGATTTTTTTGCATACACAAAAAGAAGGTGCATAACAAAATATTGTCTTGAGAGGAAATAAGGAGGATGAAGGTAACCAAGAGATTTCCAAAGACAACTCATAAATTCAAGAAAGAACTCATGTACTAGAGGAAGAAATAGATTGGCTATACAATGAAGACAAATATGGGGTGTTAGCAGTCATTCACTTGACTGATGATGAGATTCGAGAATTGGAAATGAAAATTGTTTCCAATAATATTATTTTTTCTTGTGTAGATGCAAGTAAGGGTGAGAGTTCTAAAAGCATACAGTCTTCCATGAAGAAGCAATGAATTTGGATGAGACAACTGAATGTCTCAAACACTTCTAGAGAAGTGTATGCATAAGAGTGGAGCAATATGCTGAATGAAAGACATATCCTAATAAAATTTGCAGACTTTGAAGTGTATTCCCATGGACCTAAGGATGTCAAAGAATATGAAGACAACAAAGAGTTTATTGTTGTATCAAGTTGGATAGAGGAGAAATATGAGGAGATGGAAAAAATATCCATACACATTATGTCTACAGAAGTGCAACAACAATTTTGCAGCAATACCATGGACCAAAAAGAGTCAGAGATGGATACTGAATATGATGAATTGTGGAAGTTGATGATAAATAAGTCTAGATGCAGATACCATGGGATGAGAAGGAAAGTCAACCACAAATTGTAGTTGGATGAGATATGTTATATTAGCAGTGTGAATGGAAAGAAACAAGGTAAAATATGGGATCCTAGAAAATTCCAAACATGCATAAGAGAATAGATAAACAAATTGAGTAAGCAACAACAAAATAAATTTTGGTATCCTAGAAGATTGGGGATAACATTTAAAAAATCATGCAGCAGAGCATGTGTATAGTATCAACAGTGGGATCAAAGAGGAGTGGAGCAATTGAAGACACATGATCAAGATATCATGAAATATTTTAACCCTGGGAGTGTGATGTAGGAGCATTTTGTTGGGTTGTTATATTATTTGCAGTGAAAGTGTAGTCGAGGTGAATTGACTGGCGGTCGAAGTCAAGGTTGATCGACAACAACTCGAAGGTTGAGGAAGTTGACCGGGTAAAGTCGAAGTCAAAGATATCGATAACAAGTCAACCAACAAGAGGTCAAAGTGCGTGCATGAGACTATCGACTAGAGACCAAATGAAGGCCAACTGGTAATTGATTGGTAAACTTGACTTGGAGTCGACTGTAACAGAATCCCAAGATTTGCAGGATTTGTGGCCAATGATATGCATGGATCTATAACCTTTTTTGGGTGCCAATATTTAGGGTTTTTCCTATTGTAAATCCTATAAAGAGGCATTTTGTAAGGTCATAAATCCTGTCATTGTAAGGTGATCATAGAATGCACTTTTGCAGGTTAATGCATTTGTAAGTGTAGGTTGCTAGTCATGCATATGTAGGCCGATTTGGCTACAAGTTTGTTCTTTCCTATGAAAGAGGGTATGGTGTTGATTTTTTATTAGGTGCAGACCAAGGTTAGACATGTAACATTTTATTTTGAATGAATAAGACAACAAGAGAGAAGAACACTCAAAAGAATGCTAGTTTTTCCGGTTAAGGGTTTATAGGTTAAAATCTTGGTGTACTGTGTGATTACTTGTGTCATTTGCTTTCTTGATTAAATTTTCCTTCTCTTCTGCTAGGATAAGTGTGGAAGTGTCCTGCATTTCTTGACATGTCGTATCAGATCTTAGTTCTTCCATGACAAGTGAGTTATCAGAGTGATATAATGCTTTGGCGAGTATATCAGATCTTGATTTTCCAATCTTGAATTTGAGAACTAAACCCTAGGTACAATAAGAGTCGTATGTCATAAATTATTTTAAATATCATGATAAAGAATGGAGAGCAGTTCCAGAATAGAGATAGAAAGATTCAATGGCCATAATTTTGAGCTTTGGAAGATTAAAATGGAATATCTTCTTGTGGATCGAGAATAATGAACAACGGTCTGTCTAGGTACCCAACCAACATGGATGTCGACGGAAGAATGGGAGAAACTCGAAATAAAAGTAAGAAGTATGATACGGATTTGTCTTGTAGATTTAGTGTTATTGAATGTCTCGGGTGAATATTCGACAAAGAAACTATGGTATAATATGGGAAGCTTATACCAGTCAAAATATCAGGTAAATAAGTTGTTTCTCAGAAAGAAACTATATCTTTTGAGGATGAGTGATGGAAGTTCAGTGAATGAGAATTTAAATGAATTTAACATCGTGTTAATCCAGTTATCATCTATGGATATACATATCATTGATGAGGAGAAATGTATCAGCCTATTATGTTCTTTTCCAGTCTCCTTGGATAGCTTAGTCAGGGATATTGGGAGTAATACAACCACACTAGTTCTAGAAGACGTGGTTACTTCTCTTTTGTTGGAAGAAATGAGAATAATGAACATGGAAGGATGGACCAAAGATTCTCTGGTAGTGAGAGGTCGACCGATATATAGAGATAAAGGAATATTCTCTGGTAGAAAATTCAAGTCGAAGGGTAGATCTAAATCCCTGTTTTAGTCGACATGAAGATGCTGGAAATGCGGTGAAGTTGGGCATTATAAAAATTAATGTAAGTTGAAGGAAACAAAATTCAATATTGTATCTGACGAGAAGCATTCAACTGAGAGAAAGATGACCTCAAAAAATGGAGGTGATCTATACCTGGCGTCGACCAGTACACAGTCAGATTAATATGTTTGGTTGATCGAATCAAGAGAATCCTATCACATGACACCACATAAATAATGGTTTAGTGAATATGAACAATATGATGGGGGTGATGTGTTATTGGGGGACGACTTGACAACAAGAATTTTTGGATGGGAAAGAGTTTGAATGACACTGGAAGATGGGAGAAAAAGAACCCTTCCAGGTGTGCTACACATTCTGGGTTTGGAAAGAAACCTAGTATCTATCAGAAAGATGAGTGGTGCAGGTGTGCATACTCTATTTCAAAAGGATTAGTGTAATATGGTTAGAGGTGAGATGGTCGTAATGAAAGGAGTTCGTATTGGCACCCTGTACAAGTTGTTAGGGAATGTCAAATCGATTAGATGAAACAACATCATTGTTCCTGAAATCAAATAGACTACGACTCGACTCGAGTCAATAATGACATAACTTGAATCGAATCGAGCCAAGTCAGTTCAAACCAACCTGAAAATACATGATGAACTCGAACCAACCAGGTTATGGCACAAGAGGATGGGACACATAGGATAAAAATGACTTCGAGTTATGAAAAGAAAAGGTATGGCCGAAGGTTTTCCTGAATGTGGTTTAGAAGTCAAATTTTGTGAACATTGCATATATGGGAAAAAAAGTTGGGTGAGGTTCCCATCTGGAGTGACAACGAAAAATGGGATTATAGAACTAGTGCATAGTGATGTGTTTGGCTCGGTTACAGTGCCTTCACTTGGTGGATCCCTATATTATGTCTCCTTCATAGATNTGAAAAACTGAGTGGGAAATATGTGAAGATTCTCAGGTCAGATGGAGGAGGACAATATCACTCCAAAGAATTTGCAAATTTCTGCAAATCACAAGGCATCATTATGGAAACTATAGCTAGGTATACTCCACAACAAAATGGAGTGGCTGAAATGAAAAATCAGACAATAGTGAACATGGAAAGAAGCCTTCTCAGAGAGAAATGTATGTCAAATCTATTTCGGGTTGAAGTAGTAGCATTCTTAGTTTATCTCCTGAATAGATCTCCAACCACCAGTCTCAAGATGAAGGTCCCTCAAGGAGCATGGAGTGGGACAAAGATAAATGTTTCTCATCTCAGGACATTTGGATGCATTACATTCTCTCACATACCTTCTGAATTGAATAAGAAACTTGATCATAGAAGTGAGAAATGCATTTTTGTTGGCTACAGTGAGACATCCAAATTCTACAAAGTCTACAATCTAATTTCAAAGAAACTAATTCTTAGCAGAGATGTCAAATTTCTTGAAAATCAATTTTGGAGTGAGTCTGAAAATTGTCCTATGGACAGTCAAAATCCATTGTTTCCACTTCCTGAAAACATAGAAAATTCAGGACAAAAAAGACATCAACCCGCCCTTCCAAGATTGTAGGTACAAGGAGAGCCTGAAATTCCTCAAGACAAATCTACTTCAATCACAAATTCATCCTCTGAACTTCAAAATCAGAGAACTCAAAGCTTGAGAGAAATCCATCAGCAGTTGGATGATATTAATCAACATAATCTTTTTGCATTAATGTCATGTCAACCTACATATTTTAAAGAGGTAGCTAAAGAGCCACATTGGGTTCAATCCATGGGCAAAGAGATTGATTCCATTGATAAGAACAAGACATGGGATCTTGTTGATCTACCTAGACACAAGAAAAGTATTAGTGTCAAGTGGGTTTACAAAACTAAACTCAATGAAAAGGGGCATATTGAAAAGCACAAGGAAAGACTTGTTGCCCAAGGATTCTCACAACAACTAGGCATTGATTATGGTGAAAATTTTGCTACAGTAGCAAGGTTGGACATTGTAAGGAATATCTTAGATAGAACAACTCAACACAAATGGAAAGTATACTAGATGGATGTCAAGACATCTTTCCTTAATGGTGTCTTAGAAGAAGAGGTCTATGTGGATCAACCACTTGGATTTGAATTCAAAGATTAGCCAGCCAAAGTGTATCTTTTGAAGAAATCCTTATATGTCTTAAAGCAAGATCTAAGAGCTTGGTACAACAGAATTGACACTTACCTGATCAAGAATGGTTTCAATAGAAGCGAAAATGAGCCAACTCTATACACCAAAACTGATCAACAAGGTAAAATTATGATTGTATGTTTATATGTTGATGACATGTTATATACTAGAAATATTGAGTTAACCAGTTTTAAACATGCCATGCAATCTGAGTTTGAGATGATAGATATTGCTATGATGAAATATTTTTTGGGCATTGAGGTTGACAAATCAACCAAAGGGATTTTTGTCTGTCAGCAAAAGTATGCAGTTGACATTGTTGCCTTCCTAATACACACCTGGGTTAACGTGGAAGAAACCTTCAATCCACTTGGTGTGTCCTTGGGGGAAAGTATCGAGTGAAGGTGTTGTCACCTGATCCTCAACTCCTCCGTCTAGGCCAACTCCTAGCGAAGCCAAGGGGGGTAATCCCTATAAAAATAAAACTAAGGCTTTTCTAAACTAAGAAAGAAAAACAATTTATTCTAGGAGTTTATTGCTGAAAATGAAATTTGATCATTCACCACTTAGCATTAATCATCACAAAGAACATTTTGCTCATGAAACATTTATACGTCAAAAGGATACAACCTCTACAATAATCAAGAGGATAAAGATAATTAGATAACATGCATAAGTAAAACTGCTCACATAATAAAGATTGAAATTATATTTTAACCAATGCCTTAAAGGGAGTCATGGGCAGTGTAGATTGAAGATTTTACTATGGTAAACTTTTTAATTAGTTGGTGAAAAGTGTTTGCCCGCTTTATGTATTATTCACCAATCTAAAACTTGTCGAATGGGTGTGTCGCTGGTCCAATGAGGTGAGTTACCCCTTGACTTGACACACTCCACCCAGGGTAGAGGTCTTAGATGAATAATCCCACTTAGAGATTACCCTAATTATACTAGCAAGGTTCAATTACTTGATAAAAATAAAATAGATAGATCATACACCTTGCTTTGTAATTGAGGCACTTGCACAAACACTTGAAAGCAATAAAAATGAAAGAAATGAATTGCAACAAATAGGTTTATATACCCTACTTTGTGTTCAAAACAGATCAACAATATATTACTTGAAAATTAAATGTTGTTTGCAAAACTGATTGAAAAGAGAAAATTACTTGAAACTGAATATGCATGAAAATCTGAGAATTTGTTTAACATGCATGAAGATAGAGTGTTGTAGTGTGTTTGAATTATGTAATTGATTATTATATTTAATCATGCACAACCTTAAGAGACAAAATCAAACCACAACATAAATCCCCCTAAGGGGATGAAGAAACTGGGCACAAAGGCCCGCTTTTATTGCATTATTACAATGGAGAACTTAGAGTTCTCTTTGATCTTGTAGCCCCTTTATAAGAAGAGGGTCCTTATTTTTGGATCATTAGGGAGAGTACAATAAGAAAATATAGAAATGAGAAACTTCGTTTTGATGAAGTCACAACCCCACAGGGTCCCCGAAAGCCCTGAATTTCGCCCCAAACGGGCGGAATATCCTCTTGGATATGTACTTGTTGCAACAAAAAAACAAACAAAAGAGGTTAGAAATGATGGAAAGAAGTTTTAAACAACTAAAAAAATTCACCAAAAATTTAGAAACTTTTTCTAAGTGTTGTTGGGTATTTCTACCCTACGGACTAATAAGTAAGGGCTCTAAACTTATACGCAGAAAATGACCCTTAAGACTAACTTTTGACCTTCTACCCAAATCTGAAACCTGTTTCTTCACATGCATACAAGAGAAGAATAAACCAACCTTTTTCTGGATGGCTGAAGTAGATCCTCCGTTGAATTTCTTGTCCTTTTGCCGCTGCTGCTCCTTCCACAAAGCTTCCTGCAATCAAACAGTACTACGCATGCATGCTACTGATCTATTATAGGGTTAGAGATAAAAACATAAATCAAATATCACATATGAGATTCATGTATGCG
>JZKD02S1668464.1:73341-87288 GCA_000966675.3 Picea glauca
CATCACACTTTACCTGGAAAAATTTCTGAAAATCCGGCAACACCAACACTAGTTGCTCTGTGATCTTCCTCTTCAACAGATTGAAGCTCTTTTCTGTCGCTTTAGTCCAATGAAAGGATTTATGTCTTTTCTTGAATGTGTCCATCATTGCTGCGCTAATTCCACTAAAATTTCAAATGAATTTCCTGTAGAAACTCGCCAGTCCATGGAAACTTCTCACCTCAAAAACATTTCTTGGTGATGGCCAATTCTTAATCACTTGTACTTTACTTGGATCCATCTTTAATTCATTTTCCGATATGACAAACCCCAAGTAAATGAGTTCTCTCTTCATAAATGAAGACTTTCTCATGTTGATTAACAACTTCTCTTGCTGTAGCTTCCTCATTACTGCAGCTAAATGCTTTAGATGCTCTTCTTTTGACTTGCTGAAAATCAAGATGTCATCCAAATAAACAATGACAAACTTACCAATAAACTCTTTCAACACTTCATTCATCAGCCTCATGAATGTACTTGGTGCATTCGTCAAGCCAAACGGTATGACCAACCACTCATACAAACCTTTTTTAGTCTTGAAGGTTGTCTTCCATTCATCGCCTTCCCTCATGCGAATTTGGTGGTATCCGCTTTTTAAATCAACCTTTGAAAAAAACTCTGCTCCACTCAAGCATTCCTTCAAGTCATCCATCCTCGGAAATGGAAACCTGTACCTGATGGTTATCTTGTTGATGGCTCTGGAATCAGTGCACATTCTCCAACCTCCATATTTCTTCGGACTTAGTACCGTTGGAATGGCACACGGACTTAGACTCTCCCTGACCAGTCCTTTATCCAGCAACTCCTGTACCTGCCTTTTGACCTCTTCGTTCTCCTGCGGCGTCAACCTGTACGCTACTTTGTTGGGCAAACTTGCTCTTGGTATGAGGTCTATATGATGGCTTATGATCCTCATCGGTGGCAATGAATGAGGTAACTCGTCTACCACTATATCAGCGAACTCTTCTAGCAGTTCCTGAATTTCCTTTGGCAGATCATCCACCCTTGTGCTGGTCAAAACAACTTTCGGTTTTTTGACCACAAAGAATTGTGGGTCTTCCTTCTTCTTTACTTCTGCCAGAAGTTCCTTCCCACTCATGAGAAGTATAGTATTTCTCGGCTCTTGTTTTACTTCTTTATCCTTAATTAGATTCAGCGTATGTGCTCTTCCATTCTTCTCCAAAGTGTACGTATTCATCTTCCCATCATGAATTACGTTTCTGTCATATTGCCATGGTCTGCCTAGMAATACATGACATACATCCATAGGAATAACATCACATAAAATCCTATCATTGTATCTTCCTATCTTGATGTCAACTAAGCACTGTTTAGTGACATTTACCTGATGTCCCTTCTGCAGCCATGAAACTTTGTATGGCCTCAGATGATCAGTTGTTTTCAATTCCATCTTTTCCACCATCTCGGTCGAAACGAGATTGTCTGTGCTTCCGCTGTCCATAATGACTTGGCATTTCCTGTCTTTAGTCTTGCATGTGGTTCTAAAAAGCCTGTTTCTTTGAACTGTGTCCTCCACCTCCTTCTCGGGTGTTAAGAGAACCTTACGCATCATCAATGACCTTCCATCTTCTGCGTCTTCTTCCTCAACATATTTCCTCTGTGCTTGGGCGATGTGAGCTTCTCCTTTATCTGTCTTACTATCTGGACAATCAACTACCTTATGTCCATTTTTCCCACATGTGTAACATGTGATGATTCCACCTCTGCCTCTTCCTCTACCTCTGGTACGAGGAAATGTGTTTGCGTCAGCGTATCCTCCACCTTGTTTTGTCTGCTGCCTTCTCTATTTAATGTGCTGACCTCGCTGTGAACTTCCACCTCTTTCTATTTTGGTCTGAGGCTTCTTCCAGTCGTCCTTAGATTTCTGGAATCTATCTTGAGAAATGGACTTACCTTTTGGTTGGCTCCCGCCTCGGCCTCGCTGTCCTTTCTTACGGCTTAGGTTTTCCTCAGCTTTTAACGCCATCTGATACGCATCCTCTATGGTTTTGACAGTTTCCATACTCATCTCATCCTGGATATCGTATCTTAATCCATTCATATACCTAGCAACTTTTTCATCATCGCTCTCCCGATGACCTGCTCTGATATTGATCTTATAAAATTCCTCGGTGTATTCCTTCACTGTCATCAACTTCTGTCTCAGGTTTTGCATCCTCCTGAACAGTGTGATTTGATAATCCCTTGGGATGAACTTTGCTTTCATCTTCACAACCATTCGATCCCAACCTTTAATCTTTTGCTTACCTTTGCAGCGTCTATCTGCCTGAAGCTCATCCCACCATAATGTTGCGTGTCCCTTCAATTTGGTGACAACATGTCTGACCTTTTTATCCTCTTCGATATCCTCATAATCAAAGTAGGTGTCAAAAGCTCTAATCCAATCCAACAGCTCTTCTGCATCCATATTTCCTTCATAAGTCAGAATGTCCATCTTTGTCTTTGAACTCATTCGGGCTATGGCTTTCATTAAACTCTCATTTGCTGCGTCTTCCGCTGGGATTTCTCCTGCTCCCTGTCCAGCTTCACCTTCATCCTCAGATTCACTGGTATCTCCTGCATCAGCTTTGCGCCTTTGCTTTATTCCTATATCCACAATCATAGAGCGTAATTCTTGCAGTTGTCTTTCTACTTCCAGATTCTGCCCTGGACTACCTCTTTCTCTGGACAGTTCCCTTTCCCCCTCTGGCTTGGGAGAATGTATATCTCCCCTTCGAGGCGGCATGGTGAACTCTCCTTTCTTCTCTACTATAGAAAATAGAGAGATTTACCTACTCTGATACCACTTGATGCAAAGTCGCTTGACCCTCACGGTCTGACCGCTTCCACGAGGACCTTCTTTCGCACAGGCCCGAAGAGTCAAAGAACTCTTCGGACTCCTCTCGGGAGTTCTCACTACCCACAGTAATTCCTCCTGCTATCTCCCCTTCGCTTATCAGGAAATCGGGTTTCGCGATATTGCGAAACCTGCGTGCATGTTTGCGTGCAACTCCAAACCCTGAACCCCGATGGGTCAACAGTCAACGTTTCCATATATCGGGGATTTCCCTATCGGGAAATAGACATTTGTGATGTTGTGGTTCACTGAATTTGCCAATCCTCTAACCCCAAACTCCGATGTGCACGTGCACTATCTCCTCGCCATGTCACCTCGTCTCTCCACTCTATCGGGAATCGCGGGATCACGATTTTGCCGTTCACAATTCCTTTGCAATGGAAAGTCCCGAATACCGAATCCCGATCTCTCGGGATCTCATGCCACCTGTCCCGTGGAAATCAACGGTTCCAATTAATTCAAGAAATCGTTACTCGCAATTTCGACGAGTATGAACTCTCGCCTCATCAAACACCGAAGGCCGAACCCCGATACAATGCCACCTGTCATCACCTCAGGGTGAGGCTCAACACTCTGACATCTGTCTCCCACTCAGCACTATCGGGAAATCGTGGATCGCGATTTCACCCTACGCAATGCACTTGACTTCGAAAATCCTGAAATTCCGAATCCCGACTCCTCAGGATATCTCGCCACGTGTTCCTTCGATCAACGGTTCAGGCTACTTCGGGAAATATCCGATCATGATTTCACTATGCAAGCATTTCTCCACTCTGGAAACCCCGATGCCTCCAAACACCGACTCGCTCAGATCTCCTACCACGTGTCCTCGACGATGAACGGTCCAAAGCGCTCGTCGGGAAATCGCGGATCACGATTTCAACATGCGAGATTTCTATGTCCTCAAAAACTCTGATATCCCGATGGATGGAACCCCGATGCTCTTGATGTTTGACACGTTTCCACTTTGAGATCAATGGCTGAGATCCTTTCAGGAAATCGCGGATCGGGATTTCATTCTGCTAGAGTTTCACGACCATAGAAACCCCAATATCCCGATGAGCCAAGTCCCGATGGCTCCCCCCCTCGGTTTGTTGGGGTTTAAACTCTATGCAACTCTGCACGATTTGATGACTGGCGGGATTTCACTAGTTCTCTAGGTGAATCCTGATCGTCAATTCCTCCCTCTCAAGGATCTCCTGAGAACGGCTAAGTATTCCTCCTCAGCGCTTGTTTGTCTTCTGATGCTTGGGTCTGCAACTCTTTGTTTGAACCCTCCTTGGCACGACCCCTGTGCTTCCCTTCAACTCTTGTCACTAAGGTGCTATACCTCCTGAGCTTATTAACTCGGGTTCTCTCAAGGACCTTGCGCACACTTCTGGTGCTTCGACCTTCAACGCCCTTCAAAGTGTTAGGTCTCTCAGACTCTGTGCACCTCCGACCACAGTAGTCTCTGCCTTCTTTTGCTCATCTTAACAACTGAGACCTCTGACTCTACCTATGCGCTCTTCACACGACTTCCTCAACAATATTATAACTTCTGGGTGAATGAGAATAAGTGTTTAACTTCTGAGCCTTCATCAACGCACTCTATGTGGATGAATTCGAATGCACTCTATGCAGGAATCTCCTGACTCAGATAGAGAAACAATTGAAAGTAATTCTCTTCCCTCAGACTTCAGTTTAAACCCTTAAATCACATGCACAACATATTCAAAGCAAATGCATCACCAGAAACAAACATTCATAAATACATGAACAATACACACAGAGAAATAACACCAGTCATGAAATTGAATCAAAGACTCTCTCCTATTAATTCAAAAACATCTGTACATGGGTGTTCTTCACAAAGTCTCTTCTTGCTCTCTCTTCTGAATGCTTGATAATAATACAATGATACAAAGGAGGGTGTCTATATCAGTTTTCCCTCTCGAACTCTAAACTATCTAATCTAGATTTAAACATCTATCTACCTGCATTAACTAGATTAAATGCCTCCTATCTATTTCAGACAAGAGCGTATGGCTCGAGGTATGATACAATACAACATGCGCTCCTTCATAAATGTTTCATTGAAGGATATGGCGCTTCATCTTAGATGAAAATTCAAAAAGAGTTATTAATCTTATATGTCATGTGTTTTAAAAATACATGTGCTGGCTCCATGCTTGCTGAGTTGGCGATGCTCCTGCATCAATGATCATTGGCATGGAGGCCAACATTTGTTGAATGGATTCTAGACTAGCCTCTAGACACCTTTGTTTTTCGATGTTGGGGAGACATGTTGAAATATTTTGAACATATTTATTATGATTTGGGACTCACCTTTTATGATTATATTTTCATAACCCTAGTTCGTGGCTATGCAAAGCCCTTCTTCCAATGCCTGGAGTTCTGTGATGTTGTTGGTATTTATCCCCATTTGACCCCCATACATTCTAAATATGTTTCCTTTTCGGTTTAAAAGAATCCTCCATGTTAGAAATAATAGATGTGCTCGTTTAACCATAGACAATATAGCAATATTGTCACCCAACCATAGGCCGAAGCCACCCTCGAGCACCTTAAAATTGACAGAGAATGATTTTGGAAGCAAACCCTAGGCCTAATATCCAATCAATGTAGCATACCTTTCTCTCTCTCCAGATATAGCATACAAGGCATAAATTCCAAACCATAAACAATCTAAAGTCTGATCCTAAACCGAGAATACAGATTGCAAGAGCTACATTTGCAGCTGCTTCCCAGACTTGCACACTTACCTAGTTTCTGCAGTGCACACTTATTTACTGTTGAAATTTTGAGATGTGTGTGTCAAATGAGATCTGGCTACTGTATTTATACTATTTTTCTTGAGCTGTCTATGCCAACTTCTCATTCTGTAGGTTAAATACTTAATATTGAATATTTCCTTAAGCCGAATTATCTTCTAGGGTTATGTTCAATGCATTAGGGTTTCTTATTGCTTCCCAGAATATTCGTTTCTCATCAGGGTTACACATGGACATAAATACCTCCCACAGCTACCATAATATCAACACTCCCTCCTAGCTAGGGAGGTATTGAAGGAAATGGTCTTGAGCACAAACATATCATTCAACTGGTAGCATCATCATAGTTGTACAGGTTATCTCATGATTAGATCATTAGCACCATTATACTATCATTTGATAGTGTCAACTACATCATCTCTAGAAGCCATACTCCATATGATTAATCAGGCATGATGATGAATAAGTCACTCACTCCACAAAGTGATACAAGGACCATTCTTCTAATTAGGACATACGTCCTAGAAGAATGACTGTACCAACAGAGCTAAAAGATACGCCATGGTCTACAGAGACGATTCCTATAGGAATGTCAATCTAGGACTATTTTCTAATCAAGTCATAGGTACCATAGAGATCCATCTCAACCTATATTCCTTAGAAAATATTGGTTCTGAACCATTTTCCTAATCGCACCACAAACTATGCCTTAGGAAAATACTAGTCCATGTCATGTCAATTAACTGTCAACTTGGACCATTCTCCACAGAGAGAATACCTGTCCACCAACAATTTGTTCTGTATTGGACCATTATCTGCCTGGAGAATTTCTTTCCTCAAGCCCATTGACTATCCATCTAGCTGATAATCATTTTCATCACTACTGATAGTCTACATGGAAATCAGAACAATGTTATTCAATAGCACAAAGTTGTGTCTCTCCATAGTAGTACATAACTACTATCGAGTGGTACACAACCACACCAAGTAGTACATGGCTACTCAATAAGTGACACATAGTGACAACCAGTGGAACACATCCCCCATAGTAGCATACATATACTATCTAGAGACATACAGTCTCCATAGCGATCATATCTTCTGATATTAGCCCACACAAAAAACAATATCATGATATAAACTAAGTCATATGGGTCATTCTTCCACTCACATCTGTGAGATCTGGAAGATCATCTTCCCTCATTAAGTAAGACATTAGCCATGATCTATCGAGACTATTCTTCTCAAGCTTAGAAGAATAAATGTCCTGATTTATGAGCCTGGACCATTCACCTAACTAGGTCATTCCTCTGTCACTAAACAAAGTGAAACCTGGAGAGAATGAGTCCGCCTTAGATAATTCTTGTCCCTGATTGTTGAACCTGAACCATTCACCTAAATAGACCATTCCTATGGCACTAAACAAAGTCAAACCTAGAGAGAATGATTTTTCCCTAGGGAATGACTGTTCGGACCATTTCCTAAGGAAATGACTATCCTGCACCAACCTCCAAAATAGACCATTCTTCGAATCTGCTCACAACTGTGAACTTCTAAAGAATGACTACCTGGTGAGGCGAACCATTCTACTTGACCACTATTGAGAGTGACTACCAAGAAGAAATATTGTCGTAGACCATTCCCCCACACTATCCACAAGGGGAATATCTATCTATGGTACATCAACAATCAATCGAACCATTTTCATTATGAAAATGACCGTCCGATCTGGACCATTTTTCGAACTGGAAAATGCATGTCCATCAAAAATATCAAACCACTTTTCGAACTGGAAAGGAACTGCTCATCCTGGACCATTTTTCGAACTAAAAAATGACTTTCTATAATTCAACAACACATCAATTCTCCCTCCCAACTTTGGAGTAATCTCTTCCTTTTTCAATAAGGAATTCGTCTCCACGAGCTCCATCTTGTTTCTTATGTACGCAAACTTTTTCCATCTTGGACAAAGGATTTGCAAAAATATCTTCTATCTTCTCATCTGTGGAGATATATATTGGAGAACCACTTCTCTTTTCTGGACTTCATCATGGAGAATGTAATGCTTGATCTCAATGTACTTTGGTCTTTCTGGAACACCGGTTTTCTTTGAAGGATTCATATATCTCTTGATCATTACAATATATCATGTTTGAATTCAACACTTTTGTTTCTTGCTATCTCATGACATCGTGGCAAGGCTCAAACTGAAACACATCCAAGTAGCACTTCTTCTGTCATCATTAGAGTTTGTCATGGATTAGAAATCCATCATCCTGAACTTCTGAGTAACCATTCCAATCTCTTTCATAGAAAGTTTTCACCACGCTTCTGTTGTGCATGAGAGGCTTTGCACCAAGTTGTTTGAATCCATATAAGATATTCTTCCATCTTCATACAAGGGTCTCTTTCTGGTATACCTCAAAACCTTGAGGCTTCTCTACATATGCTTCTTGTTCAATTACTCTGGAGAACAGTCTTTGCATTCATCTGATGTAGACTCCAATCCATGGATATTGCAGAATATATAATGGCTCATGTAGAGGTATGTCTGGCTATTGGAACAAGCTATCATCATAATCTTCTCCCTCCATATGGGAGAACCTCTAGTTCTGAATCTCATGATGCTTCCATTCATAAGTATTTAATACATGGTTCTTCATCACAACTTCTATTTCTTCTGCTTGATTTATTCTACTGGTTTCAAACCAAACTAGTAGTCTTGTGATTCTCAATATAATGACTGGTTGTTCTGGATTTTCTTTCTCTCTTCGAATCTTCATGTTCTTCCTCATGTTTCTCTTTAGCTCCTGGGTCCATGGAGTGTTCTATGGATTCCATGCCCTGAATATTCTGACTTCTTCCTTTCANGTACTTTGGTCTTTCTGGAACACCGGTTTTCTTTGAAGGATTCATATATCTCTTGATCATTACAATATATCATGTTTGAATTCAACACTTTTGTTTCTTGCTATCTCATGACATCATGGCAAGGCTCAAACTGAAACACATCCAAGTAGCACTTCTTCCGTCATCATTAGAGTTTGTCATGGATTAGAAATCCATCATCCTGAACTTCTGAGTAACCATTCCAATATCTTTCATAAAAAGTTTTCACCACGCTTCTGTTGTGCATGAGAGGCTTTGCACCAAGTTGTTTGAATCCATATAAGATATTCTTCCATCTTCATACAAGGGTATCTTTCTGGTATACCTCAAAACCTTGAGGCTTCTCTACATATGCTTCTTGTTCAATTACTTTGGAGAACAGTCTTTGCATTCATCTGATGTAGACTCCAATCCATGGATATTGCAGAATATATAATGGCTCATGTAGAGGTATGTCTGGCTATTGGAACAAGCTATCATCATAATCGTCTCCCTCCATATGGGAGAACCTCTAGTTCTGAATCTCATGATGCTTCCTTTCATAAGTATTTAATACATGGTTCTTCATCACAACTTCTATTTCTTCTGCTTGATTTATTCTACTGGTTTCAAACCAAACTAGTAGTCTTGTTATTCTCAATATAATGACTGGTTGTTCTAGATTTTCTTTCTCTCTTCGAATCTTCATGTTCTTCCTCATGTTTCTCTTTAGCTCCTGGGTCCATGGAGTGTTCTATGGATTCCATGCCCTGAATATTCTGACTTCTTCCTTTCATCATAGGATCATGGATGTGGATGGAAAACCAGGGATACTTTAAGGCTTCTTTTCGAAGAAGACTTCTTCTAAAGTCAAACTGAACACGTGCTGCTTTTCATGGCTTCTACCATTTATGGGAACATTGATAGATACTTCATAATCCTCAATGGATCATATTATTTAGGATTATCTCCCTCCTAATCCTTGCTTCATGCATGAATGCATGCTCTTCTTTTGGAATTATATAATTGTCTCCCTCCATCTAGGAGAGTCCACRCTTCCRTCTGCATCGTTATTGCCTTATGCAAAGTGTCACTAGTATTTTTCTAATTTCCTTTTGATTGTTGAATTCTTTMTRTTTTTACTTCTTCYATGTTTCTTCAAGTTTGATTCTGATTTTGGCTTMTCTTGCAGCTRTTACTRATGTTAATAKCTTCCAAAGGAATTRTTACCAAGGATTKTCAATGTACTTCATCTTTTCATGTGTATTTCTTGACTTGTAGTCAACGTGATAAMAATCCTTATATTGTTATTCTTCCATACCAGGTATTGTTTCTCTTTGAMMATMTTATCATSTAAGAAATAGATATGCAAGAWATGTACAAAAACTATSTAAACATGGTATGTACAAGAATTATGAAGAATATTGTTACCCTRTCTTAGAAGAAKRARTYTRTTTTATCCTTCTTGGCCTTYTTTGAGGGTTCCCTTTCTTCRRAAACTGATGCTTCGTGTGTTTCCTTTCTTTTCTTTAACTCGGGAAAATGATTCTTGTAGTGACCATATTTTCAACAGTTGAAGCATTGTATTTTTGACATATCTTTCTCTTGATTTGGTTTCTTCTGTGAGCCAAACTTCTTTTTATTCTTGAACCTTGTTGTGAAGGCTTGATCATTGTATTTCTTTTGGGGTTTCTCTTTTGCACTAATGCTTGATTATTCTTGTGCACAACAAGTCCAAAGTTCTTCAAATGTGGGATACTCCTTCCTTGTGTTCATGCTTGCAGAAATTGCATCCCATGTCTTGGGAATACCATTGAGTACTATATTTACTAGTTCCTTCTCTGAAATGATTTCTTCAATAGCTTGTAGTTGATCTCTTAATTGAGATGTTCTCACAAGGTATGATGTTATGTTGTCATCATCATTCATTTTCATTTCACAAAGCTCATTCTTTAGACTCATTACTTGTCCAATGTTTCTGACTGAGAAGAGGTTTGTTAGGGCATCATACATCTTATTAGATGAGTCAAGATGGGAGATGTAGGGTATCAAGTGGTCTTTTATAGAGTCCACTATGATACTCATGGCATTGATGTCATTGTCTTTGAACTTCTTCATAATTGCAACATTTTGAGGTTCCTTCTCTTTTCCTTCTTCGAACTGTGGTTCCACGATATTTCCCTTCATGATATCCAACACTTTATTATGGGCAAGGATGAGATCAATCCTTGTTTTCCACGCTCTGAATTTAGAAGCCCCTTCTAACTTGTTTTATGACTTCATAGAGTAAGTCATAACTTCTTTGACTTGGTCAACCTTTGACCAAAAACTCAAACTTGACGTCTTAGCTTGCTGAGAGTACCAGGAGGTGCGCTAGGCTAGGGTGCACTAGGCTATCCATAAATTAGGTCAATATCTTCACTTAAGGTGCCTCAACAAGAGGGTTAGGGTTTCATTTTTGAAACAAAAATTGGATGCAACTGCAACTGTGTCTGAGCAAATCCTCCCAATCTATATTCTAGCTGTTAGACTATTTGAAGATAGTGTGGGACCATAACTTGTTATAAATAATAGATGTGATCATTTAACCATAGACAATATAACAATATTGTCACCCAACCATAGGACGAAGCCACCCTTGAGCACCTTAACCTTGATAGAGAATGATTCTAGAAGAAAACCCTAGGCCTAATAGCCAATCAATGTAGCATACCTTTCTCTCTCTCCAGAGCTATCATAGAAGGAAAAAAGTCCAAACCATAACGAATAGAAAGTCTTAGCCTAAACTGAGAATACATATTGTAGTAGTTGCAACTGCAACTGCTCCCCATAATTGTGCACTTACCCAGTTTCTGTAGTGCACACTTCTTTACTGTTGAAATTTTGAGCTGTGTGTGTAAAATGAGATCTGGCTACCTGTATTTATATTGTTTTTCATGAGCTTTCTGGGATGAATTCTCATTCTAGAGGTTAAATTCTTAATATTAAATATTTCCTTGAGCCAACTTGTCTTCTAGGGTTATATTCAATGCTTTATGGTTTCTTCTTGCTTCTCAAAATATTTTATTCTCGTCAGGGTTACATGTGGCGGTAAATACCTCCCGCAACTACCATAATATCAACAGTCCATACCCTACCTATCCTGGGATTCTTTTTGAGGCCCCATTGAATTTCATCTTGACAAACCTTTCTGGAGAAGGGTTCCACTGAGATGTCAAAGTTGGAGGGGTTGTTGTTGGTCTCTTTTTGAGGGAATCTAGATTGGTGCTGAGGTTGAGGCCTTGGATTATTGATAGCTTGAATGGGCTAACTTTCCAGTATTTTTCCTCCCAGGTTTGGGCCAGGATCGTTTCTTAGAATAAAGTGAGGAACTTGTTCCAGATTTCTTTTGGAGGCATGGCTTGAAGTTTAAATACCCTATAGTTTGGCTCTTTCCAGGATTCCCAGGTAAGAAAGACAGGTAAGAGGTTCTATGCCTTGTTGATAGTAGGGTTCTGAGTTATTGTTTTTGGCCATTGTTCTATGGTGTCCCTTATGGATTTCCTATTGTGACTAGAGCATTGAAAGAGAAGCACCTAGAGGGTCCAAATATTTTCCATGTAAATTCAAGTATTTAAGAGGTTCTCTATTGTTTCCTCGTGCACCTAGAAAATAGGGCATCAGGAGGGGCCCGATATTCCCTATTTATAGAGATTGTCCCAAGTGAGAGATTTTCTTAGGGTTATCATCCAAAGGAAGGTTGAAACTTTCAGCTAGAGGTTTTGTTTCCAAATATTAAGACAAATTTGGGCTTGAGTAAGCTTGTTGTGTTGGGGAGCTATCTCGTATGCTTATTTCATTGTGAAGGTTCTAGAAGAGTTGTTGCCCCATTGGAGCTAGTCTTGTTTTTCGGAGCTATGGATTATCCTTTTGTTGAGTTTCTCTAGGAAACCTTGTATGATGTTGTTGTTAGTTTCTCTAGTCCAACTGTGGTATGAGAGCCATTTCCTCCAGTGGTTGGGGTTTGTTTCTTCCATCCTTTATTGAGAAACCTTGGTCTTATTATGGGATGTCATTCCAACTTGCAGTCTGAGAAGCAATGGTTGGTCTGCCAGTTTGGGGAGTTGTTTCCAAGAATCCTCTCAGATAGAGCATCCTTTCCATTGTTGATTTCCCAGAAGTGGTTTTTTTGAACTAAGTGTTGATTTTTCCAAGCTAGGTTTTAGAGGTGTGAACCTGGAGGGGCATTGTACATTCTGATGATCTGCCTTATTTGCTAATTTTGGGCATATTTAATTTTCCATAGGATGGCCCATTGATATTGGGGATTAGTTACCCAACGTCACCATATATTATCCCCTAGGGTTTGGCTAAGATTTGTTGGATCCCTTAATCCCATACCTCCTTTTAGTTTTGGAGGACAAACCATTTCCCATGCCACTAATTCCCATTTTTTTTTCAAGTTGCCCCATAGGAAGTCTCTTTGAATATTTATTATCGCTATGAGAATATATTTTGGGGCTGCTATGACTAAGAGATGGTATATGGGAATTGCTTGAAGGGACGATTTGATGAGTATGAGTCTGCTAGCTATAATGAGAGAATGGAATGACCAATTTCCCAATTTGTTTTTCCATCTTGTCCAAGAGGTCCTCCCAATTTTTTTCTTTAAGTTAGGGGAACTCCCCTGTATTTGGATGAAAGATTTATTGGTTGGAACCCTAGGATACATGTTAGGTGATGATGGATCAATTGAGGGGTGTTGAAGAAGAAGATGTTGGATTTCTCTTCATTGACACACATCCCTAAGGCTTCAGGGAAGTCATGGAGGAATTACCTAATTATGAGGGATTCCTTCAGCATTGGAGAAGACATTAACATTGTGTCGTCCAAAAATTGTTGATGGGAGTTAGGGGTTTCTTCTCCATGGAGAGAGAGCCCCTTCCAATTTCATAGCACCACTTTTTCCTTGATAGCCCTTCCCAAACCTTCTTCCATCATGATAAAGAGGAAGGGAGAGAGGGGTCTCCTTGATAGATACCCCTCGTTGGGGAGAAGCTAGGGGAGGGGGAACCATTAACCAAGATAGAAAAGAAGTTCACAGAGATCAAAGAGTAGACCCATTGTATCCAATTTTCACTAAAGCAAAAAACAATCAAGATGCTAAGTATATAGTTCCATTCTAGGCTATCAAAGGATTTTGAGAGGTCTAATTTGATGAGCATTTCGAGTTTCTTGGAGGAATGAAGGGAGTGGATAAGTTCATGTGTTAGGATTATATTGTCTAGGATTTGTCTTCCTTCCACAAAACTGGTCTACTCTGGGGAGATTAGGGAGGGGAGGAGAGGTTTTAGTTTGTTCGCAATGATTTTGGATTTGATTTTGGAGATAACATTGCAGAGAGATTCATTGGGGACCATTGGATTGACA
>JZKD02S1668464.1:92330-117394 GCA_000966675.3 Picea glauca
TTATACCCCATGAAGACTTTACACCCCAGAAGTATGTACACTCTTCTACGTGGGGGAGTGCAGAGGGGGGGTACCCCTTTTGTGGGGTTCGAGGGGCCTATCCTCCTGGCTGGGGGGTTCGGGGGTGAAGCCCCCAAAGGAAAAATTGCCTTGTAAATGTATATTGTAATTTCATTGTAAATCTGGACTGTTCATTATAAGGTCGCAGATCTAACGGTAGAAATTATGTTAGGGTTTTTTTCCCTAGAAGTAAACCCTCTATTATGAGGGAAATGTATTATGGCTATGCATTATGGTGAGTATTGTATTCTGAGAAAGGAGACTGTGAGAGAAAGAAGAGGAAGTTACAATGGGTTTTGTTGTAGGTTGTATCCCTTCATTTGCTGGATAATAATAAAGGAAGGGCCTGGCAATTTCTCTGGTGGACGTAGCCCACACTAGGTGAACCACATAAATTTGTGTCTCTATTGTATTGTGTATCATCTGTGTTTTGTTTCTGCATTTGTTTTATTTTATTGCTCCACGGTCCTGTTTTTCTAACATAAAGAATCCTTTGGATCCCAGTTTGAGGGGGACTTCCCCTTTGGGCTTCCATCTAGTTTTGATCCACCACATGAGGGATTTCTCTGATGGCCTATGGACCATAAATTTGCATATGAGGGAATTATATTGTAGGTATTGAATTTCCTCCGCCTAGAGGTGCGACATGATTTTGTATTGCAGAATTTCCTCTGCTTGTGGGATGTAGATCGATGGGATTTTCTTGTCAGCTTTTGGGTTATGATGGTTGTAAAATAGGAACAATTTTGAGCTTGTCGGGGTTTCCTTATCTTTTTTGGATTGTTCTGTGTCATTGGGTTGGGCGTACTTGAGGTTTCAAGGATGAGGGAAGGGGTCTGGGGTGGTCAACTATAGCCAACCACTATGTTTCAAAAAGAGGGGGCGACTCTTCCTTGACTGAGGGCCGCCATCGCTGGTTCGGGAGGTTAGTATAGCGTTGAATTTGTAGACCTAAAATATGTTATATTATGTAATATCCACATATATATTATGTTGTATGTAGGTTACCATTCAATTTAGTTTCTTTTATACTATTCTTTTGCATAACGTCTTGGGGTAGTGTCCTCCTCTTTTATTGAAATGTGCAATATAATTAACAATGTCCTTCTCTAAATGATTTTTTAGCATACCTATGCATATTCTAAGATACTAAATCTAAAGTTTTGATTCCCTTCTCTAAATTCTCTTTTAGCATACCTAAGCATATTCTAAGATACTAAATCTAAAGTGGGATTGTATTATGTGCCCCCCTTTGTCCGAATCTAATCTAAATTTACACCAAAACTCTATTTAATTGACAACTTGGCTCTGTTGTTCTTATCTTGAATCTACCTTCACGGGAATACCAAGTTCAAACCCTTCACCTATGTGACCGAGAGCTCACTCCCATGTCCTTAACCATTTCACGGCTAAGAGATTAACGCATAGCCCATGAGATTTTCAGAGGACCCATATGACCAAGGTCTGGAATCCCTGCACTAGGATCGAAAGGAGCTAAGCCTTTCTGGCTTCAGAACTCCGGAATGTTATGACCTTACCATTTGTAAACTGACCAAAGGAAACTAGTTGTTATGGTTACCCACTAGGTTGACTGGCGCCTGACAGTTTCCCCTATCTATGGAAGATAGACCTGTCTCACCGTTAAAACCTGACCCATTTATCAATCATGAAGTAATGTAAGCCATAGTTTTGAGGGTATTCAGGAGTTCCCTTGGTCGTTGGATCTATGCTGAGGTAATTTTGGTGAAGTCCTACTTCATGAGAATAGGGATGTTATAGTACCAAACTCCCTGACTGTCAAAGTTATGAAGTGATGAGAGCCATGGATCTAGGGAGTTCATTGAGAACCCCTCTTACCTGTCTGATCAACTAGCGGAGGGGATCGTGTATGGTACTTCAGGAGAGTGGAGAAACCATAATGTTGAAACCCCTGAAGGTCGGAGCTATGAAGTGACGATGATCATAGATCTAGGGAACCTTCAGGATCTCCCCTGACTGTTAGATCTAGACCATGGTCAGCCCAACGTTCACCACTACCGGAGTGAGGAGTAAGTCACACCATGGATCCCCCAAATGATGAATTTATGAATTAATGGAGGTCATAGATCCAGGGGTTTACATGGACACACCTTGATCCTAAGATCAAAGGGCTTGGAAGACAATCATTCTAGGGTGATGTGGCACGCTAATGTGACCCAGGGTGATGTGGACCCACATTTGATGTGCCATGTGTCACCTGGATTCACATGTTTCGTAGACCCTATGTGCCCATTAAAATGTGACACATGTCACCCATTATAGGGGCCACATGTCATCTCTACCTTGCCACGTGTCACCCCTGGCACTTACTCGCTTGGTCTATTTGGTGGGTGGAGTATTTGAGACCCACCTGTCCTTACCTTTGCGTCTAGTACATCACCACGTGCGAGGGTGGATGCTTCAGGAGTCAGGGACTTCGGGACTCTAGAGGTTTGGGATGCAGTGTCGAGGATAATTTGAAAGGCCCGAAGGCCGGATCCACGTGGTGATATTTCAGGCTCCTTCGGGAGTTCAGGAATTCATGACTTTGGAGGATAGGTGTGTAGAAAGGAGAAGGGACGTTCAACACCGAAGCGTCGAACTCCGATATTTACTCTAGCTCATTTGTTAAATGAAGATCATGTCTAGACATTGGATTAGACGATGGATGAACCTCCCCGTGGATGTAGGAACTTGGGGATGGTATGAATGAGGTGGAACCACATGGGCACCACGTGGCCCATGTCTGATAATTCCCAAAGAACTTTGGGAGGCCATAATTTGCAATCCAGAGCTTGGTTTTTAGTATGGTAGTAGTCATTAGAGAGCTAGGGTTGAGTAACAGAGAATGGATATCTCAGAGAGATTATTCAAGACGACTAAAGTAAGCGAAATTTTGATGCCCCATTCCTAGAAAGGGTACTTAGGGGTCGAGTGTGTTACGAATAGGTATCAGAGCAAGGCAACAACACTTGGCTTGTTTGGGCTCATGAACGACTCACGTAAAAATCTTATTAGAGAAATTTTAAGGGTAACACCCTATCTTACCCCATTCCTAGGAGGCGTATTTAAACCTCTACTGAAGAGAGGAATGAAACCTTCTGTTGTTGCATATGTCATGAAAAATTTGAACTGTGTGTTGTTCATAAAACTAAGTAGATCATTTACTAATAGAACTATTTTATCAAAACTCAAGCAATCGGTGGAATGTAGGAAAACTACAACATAAAGGATGGTGACACACCATGAATTGGGGGAAAGCTCCCACAATAGAGAGGAATAATCTGATGAAAGGAGGGTAGTGGAAACCCGTCCAGTTTTGGATAAAAACGTAAGAAGCTTCATGGAATAATTACAGAGCTGTAAGGATGACAATGAAAGGTTGATAAAAGAGTAGGAAAAACAAATTGAAATTAATGCAATTCTACTACAGAGCTTATCAAATATACAAAGCAAGTTGCAACATGGACCAACAACCAATCATGTGGAAATACAACATATGAATAAAACCCAGAATCCACCTGAGATACGAAAGCATGGCCCTGAAAGTGGCCACACAAGGAGGAGCACCATTAGAAGAGTCCTATGGTGAGCGAACTGGCAACTCCAATGAATCTTCTAATATCAAAATTGATTCACATTCCCAGAGGAAAAGAAATAAGAGGAAACATTCCAAGAGCCATGACCCTGAAAAGTTCATAGAAATCCAAAACACCCACTTTCTATAGAGAAATTAAGAAGGGGGAAGACGCAAAAAATTGGTTCCTTGGCTTGAAGAAATACTTCAAAGTCCATGACTACTCTGAAAATTTAAAGGTTCAAATAATCATTTTTAACTTGAATGGAAAGGCCTCCATTTGGTGGGAGGACCTTATGAATGTGAAAGGAATCCATGAGAAGGACTTGTCATGGAAAAAAATTGAGAAATACTTCAAGAAGAAGTATCTGTCAGAGAAACACTTTGATGGGAAGACCAAGGAGTTCTATGAACTCAAGTTGGGACAACTCACCATAGATGAATATATATATAAATTCCTTGAGCTTATAAGATATGTGCCATACATAAATGATGAAAAGGTAAAGATGCAATGATTTATTAGTGGAATGCCTCAGTCCTTCTGGGACATAATTTAGTTTGATGAGCCAAAGACCTTAGAAGACACTATCTGGAAGGTAA
The DNA here is from genome assembly GCA_000966675.3 of Picea glauca. Taxonomy (NCBI): domain Eukaryota; kingdom Viridiplantae; phylum Streptophyta; class Pinopsida; order Pinales; family Pinaceae; genus Picea; species Picea glauca. The sequence goes on from JZKD02S1668464.1 coordinate 96,586, forward strand.
GGTATTGCTATTGATCTAGGGAATCAAAATATGCTCAAAAATAAAAGTGCTCGAAATTGCTTCAAAACAGACATGTGCATAGGCCATTGAAGCCATCCATTTCTCATTCTAAGAATTGTAAAGCACTAATTTTGACACTTTGACCATTAATGAAAATGATCCATTGGAAGCTATACCAGGAGATGTAGCCCAAGAGAGGGGTGAAATCCTTTATCATTTTTCTGTGTTAATTTGTGTATTTTGATGGTTGTTTATGATTGTTTATGTTTCTCATGATTAAGTAAAAAAATCATTAATCTTTATGTGTTTGCAACTTGATCCTATTACCTAAGGACATACTATTTCACTTGCAATTTTAAAGAGATTCAAGCCTTTTCATTTTCAGATCAAGTTGGTATCAAAGCATAGGTTTTTGAAGGTTTAATTATTTTGCAAGTGTTTGTTTTTTGATGCTTACAAGGTTGAATCTCACAAGAGGAGAGGGTCAACTTGTAGATCCAAGTTCTCAACTATCAAGAAGGAGAACTACACAATCACCTCAAGATTCAAGGAGATATTCACCAAGTATGGCTCATGAAGAGAGTCATGAAACTCTTACGTCAGAGGATGAAACTTTAATAAAATCTTTCTATGATATGACAATGATGGTGAAATTTTTATTTGAATAAAGAAATGCAAGGTTGCAAGGTGAAATCTCAAACCCTACAAAGGGTAACGGAGATAGTGGTGATAAAAATCCAAAGGGATATGGAGGGAATGGTGATACTCCACCTCCTTCACCTCCATATTCCACTTCTTCTACTATTTCACAACCACCTCCAAATTCTCCAAAAGAACATGGTAAAATGCCTCTACAAACTCCTTTTCTTAAGCTTGATATTAAGTTTGAATTGCCTATGTACAATGGAGAGGTAAATGTTGAAAAATTGGATAACTGGATTCGTTAGATTGAAGTGTATTGTAGGATACAAAGGATAAAAGATGATGAAAGTAATATTCAGCTTGATTCTCTAAGATTGGAAAGCGCAACACTCATTTGGTGGGAAGCCAAAACTCAAGAGGACATGAAGAAACATGGTAAAGTTTTATCCTCTTGGAATGATTTTATTGTTGCACTTAAAAGACAATTTTATCCATTAGCATACATGCAGAAAGCTATTATGGATTGGAAAAAATTTAGACAAGCTAAAGGGAAAGGTGTTCAAAGCTACACTTAATAATTTAGAAGAAGAGCTTTGATTTTGGGTATAGATTTATCCTCTCAAGAAACTTTACTCAAATATATTGGAGGATTGCATAGCTACTTGAGACACACAATACTTATGTTTAACCCTACAAGTATATATGAATTTTGTGTACAAGCAACTCATTTTGAAGCAAGAGGGAGGAATGAACCTCAAGAGGGAAGCAATAAGCCTTTTGTTAAGGGAGACAAAGGAAAGAAGAAGTTCAAGGGAAATGGAAGAAATAATGCTTGAGTCAATAAAGAGGGAGAGAAACTCTCATGTAAACATTGTTCAAAGGAAGGCCATGATGAAGACCATTGTTGGAAACTTCATCTTGAAATGAGACCCAAAAACTTTATCCATAAGGAGAAACCAAAGACTATTGCAATTACACAACATGATTTTGGTTCAGATTCGGGTGATGAAACAAAGATTACAACCATGGGTTTTCAAGGTAAGGATTCTATTGCAAGTACTAGTTCTTCAATTAGTAGTAGCCTCAATGAAACTCAACATGAAAAATAAAGAATAGATCTTTTCCACATAAGGGTGATTTCAAAGCATACCAAGATAGATGATCAAACCCAAAGACAATGTTGAAAAAGAATCTTTCCAAGGTTGTGATTCAAAGTTGAAATATTATTTATATGAGGTTGTTAACCATTATGATGAGATGTTTAAGGAACCAAAAGGATTGCCTCCAAAAAGGGATATCCAACATGAGACACAATTGCAGCAAGATTGTCCTCTTCCAAACATTGGTATGTACAAAATGCTAGTCATGGAGAATTCTGAAATTAAAACAAAAATCCAAGAGTTTCTTGACAAATGGGTCATCATGCCAAGCATATCGCCATGTGGATCACCAATTATTTTAGTGCCAAATAAATATGGCACATGGCGCATGTGCATAGATTTTAGGGCCTTGAACAAGATTACGATAAAGAATCGTTATCATCTTCCTAGAATTGATGATTTTCTTGATCAATTGAAAGATGGTAAGTATTTTACTAAATTGGATTTGAGAAGTGGATATCAACATATTATGATTGCTAAAGGAGACACTTGGAAGAAAACTTTAAAAAAAAATCAAGGTTTATTTGAGTGGATGGTAATGCCATTTGGACTTTGCAAGTCCATCTTCCTTTATCTCATACTCTTTCATTTTCTGTTGTACATCTCCTTGCTATAAGCTTCTCTTTACCTGTAGGTAATGATGATTTGTAGAAACAACATCTAAAATTATTCTCTTCAAGTCCAACTGATTCATACTGACATATGTAGCATGCATGATATGACTCTTCTACTAAGTGCATCAGAAATTTTATTTTATTTTCCTTTGATATGCTTGATATCAAAGTCGTATTCACTTAAAAATTCCATCCATCTTTATTTCCTGGCATTCAAAGTTGGTTGATCAAAAAGATACTTTAGACCACCATGGTCTGTTCTTAATTCAAATCTCTTTCCCATGAGATAATGCCTCCACATCTTCAATGCACGAACAATGGCAACAAGCTCCAAGTCATGTGTGGAATAGTTCCTCTCATGCTCTTTAAGCTTTATGGACTCATAACAAATGACATGTCCATTTTGAGCGAGGAATCCACCAAGCCCTTCCTTGCATGCATCTGTACATACCACAAAACTTTCATTTGGGTCAACAATCTTTAAGATAGGTGTACTAATAAGTAATTCCTTCAACAAATTAAAATTTTGTTCACATTTTGCTGTCCATTCAAATTTAATTCCCTTCTTTTGCAAAGAAGTGATGGGATGAAAAATATTAGAGAACTCGACTATAAATATTCTATAGTAACCAACTAACCCCATAAAAGATATGAATTATGAAACATTCCTAGGTGTTGGCCATCCTCTAATGGCTTCAATATTCTCAAGATCTATTGTTATACCCTGTTCTGAAAAGATGTGCCCCAAGTAATGGATMTGTTCTTGATAAAAATAACACTYACTCATCTTGGCATACAAYTGATGTTCTCTTAGCACTTGCAATACCAGTCTTAGGTGATGTTCATGCTCCTCTTYAGACTTAGAATAGACAAKTATGTCATCCAGGAATACTATGACAAACTTATCYAGAWAATTTATGAATATGCCATTCATTAAGCACATAAAGATAGCTGGTGCATTGGACAATCCAAATGGCACCACTAAAAATTCATAATTCCCATACCTRGTTCTAAAGGMTATCTTATGGATGTMTTKTTCCTTGATTCTTACTTGATGGTATCATGATTGCAAGTCTATTGATGCAGGAGCATCACCAACATCAAGCGAGYGTGGGGCAAGCACCAACACATTTTGAGCACATGATAAATTGTTTAAAAACTTTTGAAGATTGGTTGTGCCAGAWTTAAATGTGATAGTTAAGGAGGGGYGTACTTATATATTGTAAAGGACCTTGAGTGACCCKCTCTCATCTGAAGGACTAAKAAGACATTTATGTTGGTAGGTAGMTTTAATGCATAGATTAGACRGTTTAGAATGAGAGAGGGAAAACGGAATATAGACACCCTCATTGTGTATTGTAACATTAGCATGATTATGAGCATASAAGAGAAGMAAAGAGCTGTGTAGCAGACCCATGTACAAAAGTTCTGAATTAATACAAGAAAGCTGTGATTCAGACTCAGGGTGTTCATGTATTCTCTGTGTATGCATATTTAAAGGTCATGCTCATGGATGTTTTACTCTTTCTGTCATGCAATTGCTTTTATGCTATGTATGAATGATTTCTTGTTGAGTATTTGAAATCTGAGAGGAAAGGAAAGTGAAATGAGTTTCAATTGTTTCTCTGTCTGAGAAAGAGTTCCTACAAGGAGTGCAATTGAATTGTCCTCAAGGAGTGCGTTGAAAAAAGGTTCAGAGGTTCGTCTATGAAATCTCAGGAGAGATAGCATTTGTTCTCATATTCACACATAAGTGCAGTCAGGCATAGGAGCCGTGCAAGGAGTGCGCAGGCCGAGTAGAATATCAGGGTTTTGAACCTGAGTAAAGTATTTAGAGACTGTCGCTGTAGAGTGTGTGCAGGGTCGAAGAGTGTTTCACACTTCGAGTGGTTGAAGGTTGCTGCAAGGAGTGCGTGCAAGGGTCTTCTTTAAGGCTCAAAGTCGTAAGAAATCTCAGGAAGGATAAAGACTTTGAAACTATTGAAGGTAGTCTAAGAAGTTGGTGTATTTGAGTGATTAGAAGGCATCGGAGGTTTGTGGCGTAAGTGGATAAGTCCAAGGAAGAATCCTTGGTTCACTTCGTAGAAATCACCAGGGGGAAGAAACCGACAGTCAAAATTCTTTGTAGAGAATTAGCGAAATCCTGTCAGTCGTTCAATCTGATAAAGGAGCGAGGAGGTTACGACTACGTCTAGAGTTCAAGCTCAGGAGATCGTGAGCTGTTAGATCCTCACCTAGTTACCCATCAACCTTCCGATATGGTAGGAGTTGTATAAGGTTTAAACCCTCTTGAGCCGAGCGAAGGTCCCGAAAGGTATTGGGATATCGAGGCGTCGAAGTTCGGGATATCGAAAATACCATGGACAAGGGATCAGGAAAATCCACAGTGAAAACTCCGATACAAATCAGAGCCATCCATCTGTTGGGACACGTGGCAGGGATCAAGAACCATCGGCATATCAGAAGTTTAGAGACCAAGATCTTGAGGCTTTATAAGTCCCGAATCAATGAAAGAATCGCAACCGTTGATCTAAGGAAGGACACGTGTCGTGTGATCATCCAAATCAGAGATTCGGTCATCGAGACTCACATAAGTGAGCATTTTGACTTTGCATTTGGCGAGGTCTAAGGTTTGATCTGAACCGTCCATCCATTTGGGACACGTGTCGAAAATCTGAAGAAGACGGGGTTCGGCGTTTCGTGGATCTTGAAGACAGGAAATACTTGCATTTTGGAATTGTGAAGTTCGAAATCCCGAAAGGAGGAAAGCTCTGTTTTGGGGCCTAGCTGACGTCATCTCATCATAATGGGAAATTGGGAACTTCCACAATGAAAACCTTGAAGCAGACGAGGACCGTCCATCCTTGAGGATGCGTGGCAACAATCATGACTTTCGGGAAAAGTCCCGAAAGAGAAGTCATATCGGGAAATCGGGAAATCGGGATTCGAGAGATCGAGAGTCTCGAAGATAAATAAATTTCAGCATTTGAAACCCCAAAGTCCCGAGGGAGATCCGGAGCCGTTGGTTTAGTAAGTGATCACGACCGTTGATTGTGTTAAGGTGGAAAAAGTTTCCTAGTGATGTCATATAGGGATTCAGAAAATCGGGGATCCTGAGGACGAGAGGTCACATACATTTCGACATTAGAAACCCTGAAATCCTAAAAGGTGATAGGACCATGGTCATATAAAGGGGAGTTTGTGTGGACCACGAGTCTATCCCAGAAGGCTAATTGAAGTTAGAGTATATCGGGATAGTGGAGATCGGAAAATCGGGAAACAAAAGGTTGTCGTGAAGAGAACAACGATCGGGCCTAGAAGCCGTAAGGAGCAGAAAAGACCTGTGGGTCCATTTTAAAGGAGATTCCAGTGGAGAATCGAAGGAGCCACTCTGGCTCGAGATAAAATTAGAATGATCCTTAAATATCGGGAGGTCAACGCAGAGGCCTTTGCCGAGGCAGAGGTTGGCACTGCGTCAGGTTTGGTATCAGAACACAGAAAGGTTCTTTTCTTTCTGTAGCAGAGAAAAGGAAAATTCACCATGCCGCCAAGAAGGAGGGACAGACAATCACCTGATCCGGAAGAGGAAAGAGAAATGTCCAGAGGAAGGGGTAGGCAGGTACAGAATCCAGAAGTAGATAGAGATCTGCATAACATACACGCTAGACTTGTGGACATGGAGATAAGACAAAGGCGCACAACTGATGTAGGAGATATCAGTGAGTCTGAAAATGAAGATGATACTATACATGAAGAAGAGGGAGTTGCAGCCGAAGATGCAGCAAATGAACGTTTGATCAAAGCTATTTCAAGAATGGGTGCAAGAGCGAAAATGGACATTTCAGTTTATGAGGGAAATTTGGATGTTGAAGAGCTTCTAGACTAGATTAGAGCCCTGGACACATACTTTGACTATGAATATGTCGAGGAAGACAAGAAGGTCAAGCATGCTATCACAAGATTAAAGGGACATGCAACATTGTGGTGGGATGAACTACAAGCTGACAGACGTTGCAAAGGCAAGAAAAAAATCAAGAGTTGGGATAGGATGATTTCAAAGATGAAGGAAAAATTCATTCCCAAGGATTACCAAATTACTCTGTTCAGAAGAATCCTGAACCTAAGACAGAATTTGATGACAGTGAAAGAATACACTGAAGAATTCTACAAGCTGAACATCAGGGCAGGTCATTGGGAAAGTGATGATGAAAACATTGCTAGACACCTTAATGGCTTGAGATATGACATTCAGGATGAGATGAGAATGGTAACCATCCGAATGGTGGAAGATGCTTATCAGATGGCTCTAAAAGTTGAGGAGAAGCTGAGCCAAAAGCAGGGTCAAAGAGGCCAAGGCAAAAGTCAAGCTAGGGGCAAATCAGTTGTCCAAGATAAAAATTAGAAACCCAGGGAGGACTGGAAGAAACCTCAGACTCGAAATGATAGAGGTGGAAGATCACAACAAGGATGATATGTTGAATAGAGTGGAAAACATACTAAGTAGAGAGGAGATTATGCTGATAATAATACTTTTCCTCGTACTAGAGGTAGAGGAAGAGGAAGAGGTAGAGTGATAAAATGCTTCACGTGTGGAAAGAGTGGACACAAATCTTATGAATGTCCAGATAAAAAGAAAGAGGGTGGAGAGACTCACATCACCGAAGCACAAAGGAGAGATGTTGAGGTAGAATATGCTGAAGGCGGAAGATCGCTGATGATGTGAAAGGTTCTTTTGACACCAGAGAAGGAGGTGGAGAATTCAGCCCAAAGAAACAGACTTTTTCGGACTGCGTGCAAAACCAAGGACAAGGCATGGAAGGTCATTGTGGATAGTGGTAGCACAGACAATCTCGTTTCAATAGAGATGGTAGAAAAGTTGGAGCTGGAGACGAGTGAACATCCAAGTCCATATAGAGTTTCATGGCTACAAAAAGGACATCAGGTAAATGTCACTAAACAATGTTTAGTTGAATTTAAGATAGGAGGATATATTGATAAGATACTCTGTGATGTTATTCCTATGGATGTTTGTCATCTACTATTGGGTAGACCGTGGTAGTATGACAGAAATGTGATTCATGATGGGAGGATGAACACATACACCCTAGAAAAGAATGGGAGAACTCATATGTTGCTTCCAATCAAAGATAAGGAAGTGAAACCTGAAGTAAGTAACACTGTACTTCTCATGAGTGGGAAGGAAATCCTTATCAAGGTCAAGAAGAAGGAGGAACCACAATTCATTGTGGTCAGGAAGCCAACGATTGTTTTAACTATCACAAGAGTAGATGATCTACCAGAAGAGGTTCAGGAACTGTTGGGAGAGTTCGCTGGCATAGTAGTGGACAAACTACCTCGTTCGTTACCACCAATCAGGAGTGTGAGTCATCATACTGATCTCATACGTGGAGCTAGTTTACTGAACAAAGCAGTGTACAGATTAACGCCGCAAGAGAATGAAGAGGTCAAAAGACAAGTCCAGGAGTTGTTGGACAAGGGATTGGTCAGGGAAAGCTTGAGCCCATGTGTTGTTCCAATAGTACTCAGTCCAAAGAAAGACATAGGCTAGAGGATGTGTACTGATTCAAGAGCCATTAACAAGATAACCATTAGGTATAGATTTCCATTGCCAAGGATGGATGATTTGATGGATTACTTAAGTGGAGCAAAGTATTTTTCAAAAATTGATTTGAAAAGTGGTTATCACCAGATTCGTATGAGGGAAGGTGATGAGTGGAAAACAGCCTTCAAGACTAACGAAGGGTTGTATGAATGGCTTGTTATGTCGTTTGGCTTAAAAAATGCACCAAGTACTTTTATGAGATTGATGAACAAAGTCTTTAAAGAATTCATCGGGAAATTTGTTATTGTATATCTTGATGATATATTGATTTTCAGCAAAACAGAGACTCAATACTTGAAACATTTGGCTACATTGATGCAAAAATTACAGCAGGAGAAGTTGTTGATAAACATGAAGAAATCCTCATTCATGAAAAAAGAGCTCATTTATTTGGGATTCGTTATATTTGCAGACAAATTAAGGATGGATCCAGATAAGGTGGAAGTGATTAAGAATTGGCGATCACCGAAGAACATATTTGAGGTGAGAAGTTTTCACGGATTAGCTAGTTTCTACTGGAAGTTCATCAGGAATTTTAGTGGAATTAGTGAATCGATGATGGACACAGTGAAGAAAAGACACAAATATTTTCACTGGACAGAAGAGGCTGAGAAGAGTTTTAATCTGTTGAAGAGGAAGATTACGGAACAACCAATTTTGGTGTTGCCAGATTTCCGAAAGACATTTCAAGTGAAATGCGATGCAAGTGGATTTGAAATAGGGGTAGTCTTAAGTCAAGAAGACAGGCCGATAGCGTATTTCAGCGAGAAACTGAATGAAACGAAGGTGAAGTACTCCACATATGACAAGGAATTCTATGCTATCATCCAGGAATTGAAGAAATGGAGGCATTACTTGATTCCCAAAGAGTTTGTCCTATACAGTGACAATCATGCACTGTAGTTTGTGACCCAACAGGAGAAGTTGAATCAAAGACATGTAAAATGGGTTGAATATATGAAAAATTTCACTTTTGTGATTAAACATATTTCTGGTACTGCTAACAAAGTTGCTGATGCTTTAAGCAGGAAGTGTTTGCTGTTGCAGGAGTTCAAAGTCAAAACGTTGGGTTTTGATGACCTCAGGGACATGTATAGAGATGATCCAGATTTTTAAGAGGCGTATGAAGCAGCTGAGAATCTAATTCTCAGAGATAGAAGCCAATGGATAGAATACATGATCTAGGAAGGATTACTGTTTAAAAGTAATCAGCTGTGTATTCCAAAATGCTCCATGAGGGAGAATTTGTTGAAGGAGAAACACAGTGGAGGATTGGCCGGACACTTCGGTCATGACAAGACATTCACAAAACTGAATGAGTCATACTTTTGGTCGGGAATGTGAGCAGAAGTTAAATGATTTGTGGACAGATGCATAATTTGTCAGCATTCGAAAGGAAGGAGACAGAATGTAGGATTTTATCAACCATTGCCCATACCTGAGAGACCTTGGGATGCAATCAACATGGATTTTATATTGGGTTTTCCAAGAACACAAAGATATTTTGACTCAATATTTGTGGTGGTGGATAGATTTTCCAAAATGGCACACTTCATTCCATGTCAGAAAACCAGTGACGCAACTCACATTGCGAATCTATTTTTCAAAGAAGTCATTCGACTTCATGGCTTACCAAGGAGCATAGTTTCAGATCGAGACACTAAATTCATGGGACACTTCTGGAGAACCTTATGAAAGAAGCTAGGAACTAACTTGTCATTTAGTTCAGATTATCATCCTCAGATGGATGGACAAACAGAAGTGGTAAACAAGAGTCCGGGAGACTTGCTGAGGAGCCTGGTGACAGAACACCATAGCCAGTGGGAAAACATATTACCACAGGTGGAGTTTGCTTATTATGATTCAATCAATAGAAGTACAGGTCAGAGTCCATTTCAAATTGTCTATGGCATGCAACCAAGGGAAATTTCTGAATTGAGAGATTCAAAACAAAATGCGACTAGGAGTGATAGTGCAGGAGATTTTGCAGAAGCGATGAAGGAGCGTTTACAGAATTAAAACCAGGAGTATAAGCGGAGAGAAGATCAAAACATGAGACAAATTCAATTTGAAGTTGGTGATTTGATTCTGGCACACCTGAGGAAGGAAAGGTTCCCAAGAGGGACATATAAAAAACTGAAGATGAAGAAGATTGGACCATGTAGGGTCTTGAAGAAATTTGTGGAAAATTCTTATGAGATTGAATTACCTGATGGGATCGGAATTTCTTCGATATTCAATGTCTCATATTTGTACCCATACAAAGATAAGGAAGCAAGAAAAAATGATGAACAGTCAGGGGTTCAATGGAAAAAGCAGATGCCAGTTGCAAAAAATCCACAGATGGAAAGCATACTAGACAAAAGAATTGGCAAGGAGATCAGAAGAAAACAATACTTTGAATACTTGGTCAAGTGGAAGGGACATCTAGTTTAAGATGCCAGCTGGGAGAATGAAGCAGCGATTCAGAAGCATGGACAGACCATGCGAGAGCTCATGGATAGGACCCCATGAAAATTTTCAAGCAAGGGAGTATGATAAAGGAGCATCGCCAACGTCAAGCGAGCATGGGGCAAGAACCAACACATTTTGAGCACATGATAAATTGTTTAAAAACTTTTGAATATTGGTTGCGCTATACTTAAATGTGATAGGTAAGGAGGGGCGTACTTATATATTGTAAAGGACCTTGAGCGACCCGCTCTCGTCTGAAGGACTAAGAAGGCATTTATGTTGGTAGGTAGCTTTAATGCATAGATTATACAGTTTAGAATGAGAGAGGGAAAACGGAATATAGACACCCTCATTGTGTATTGTAACATTAGCATGATTATGAGCATAGAAGAGAAGCAGAGAGCTGTGTAGCAGACCCATGTACATAAGTTCTAAATTAATACAAGAAAGTTGTGATTCAGACTCAGGGTGTTCATGTATTCTCTATGTATGCATATTTAAAGGTCATGCTCATGAATGTTTTACTCTTTTTGTCATGCAATTGCTTTTATGCTATGTATGAATGATTTCTTGTTGAATATTTGAAAACTGAGAGGAAATTGAAGTGAAATGAGTTTCAATTGTTTCTCTGTTTGAGCAAGAGTTCCTGCAAGGAGTGCAGTTGAATTGTCCACAGGGAGTGTGTTGACAAAAGGTTCAAAGGTTCATCTCTGAAATCTCAGGAGAGATAGCGTTTGTTCTCATATTCACACAGAAGTGCAGTCAAGCACAGGAGTCGTGCAAGGAGTGCGCAGGCTGAGTAGAATCTCAGGGTTTTGAACCTGATTAAAGTATTTAGAGATCGTCACTGTAGAGTGTGCGCAGGGTTGAAGAGTGTTTCACACTTCGAGTGGTTGAAGGTTTCCGCAAGGAGTGCTTGCAAGGGTCTTCTTTAAGGCTTGAAGTCGTAAGAAAGCTCAGGAAGGATAAAGCCTTTGAAACTATTGAAGGCACTATAAGAAGTTGGTGTATTTGAGTGACTAGAAGGCATCAGAGGTTTGTGGCATAAGTGGATAAGTCCGGGGAAGAATACTTGGTTCACTTTGTAGAAATCTCCAGGGGGAAGAAACAGACGGTCAGAATTCTCTGTAGAGAATTAGCAAAATCTCGTTAGTCGTCTGATATGATAAAGGAGCGAGGAGGTTACGGCTACGTCTAGAGTTCAAGCTCAGGAGATTGTGAGACATTAGATCCTCACCTTGTTACTCGTCAGTCGTCCGATCTGGCAAGAGTTGTATAGGGTTTAAACCCTCTTGAGCTGAGTGAAGGTCTTGGAAGGTAGCGAGATATCGAGGCGTCAGATTTCGGGATATCGGAAATCCCGTGGACAAGGGATCGAGAAAATCCACAGTGAAAACTATGATACAAATCAGAGCCATCCATCTATTGGGACACATGGAAGGGATTGAGAACCATCGGCATATCGAAAGTTTAGAGACCAAGAGCTTGAGGCTTTATAAGTCCCGAATCAGCGAAAGAATCGCAACCGTTGATCTAAGGAAGGACACATGTCGTGTGATCATCCAAATCGGAGATTCGGTCATTGAGACTCACATAAGTGAGCATTTTGACTTTGCATTTGGTGAGGTCCAAGGTTTGATCTGAACCATCCATCCATTTGGGACATGTGTCAGAAATCTGAAGAATATGGAGTTCGACGTTTCGTGGATCTTGAAGACAGGAAATACTTGCATTTCGGAATTGCGAAGTCTGAAATCCCGAAAGGAGGAAAGCTCCATTTTGGGGCCCAGCTGACGTCATCTCGTCATAACGAAAAATCAGGAACTTCCACGATGAAAACCCCGAAGCAGACGAGGACCGTCCATCCTTGAGGTCACGTGGCAACAATCGTGACTTTTGGAAAAAGTCCCGAAAGAGAAGTCATATCGGGAAATCGGGATTTGAGAGATCGAGAGTCTCGAAGATAAATACATTTCAACGTTTGAAACCCCAAAGTCCCGAGGGAGATCCGGAGCCATTGGTTTAGTAAGTGATCACGGTCGTTGATTGTGTTAAGGTGGAAAAATTTTCCTAGTGATGTCATATCAGGATTCAGAGAATCTAGGATCCTGAGGATGAGAGGTCACATACATTTCGACATCAGAAACCCTGAAATACCGAAAGGTGATAGGACCATGGTCATATAAAGGGGAGGTCATGTGGACCATGAGTCTATCCCAGAAGGATAATTGAAGTTAGAGTATATCGGGATAGTGGAGATCAGAAAATCGGGAAACAAAAGGTTGTGACATCGAGATTTTGAAACCCCAAAACCCAATTTTCTATTTTTCTTGTCATAAAGAGAACAACGATCAGGCCTAGAAGTCGTAAGGAGCAGAAAGGACCTTTGGGTCAATTTTAAAGGAGATTCTAGTGGAGAATCGAAGGAGCCACTCTGGCTCGGGATAAAATTAGAATGATCCTTAAAGACCAAGAGGTCAACGTAGAGACCTTTGCTGAGGCAGAGGGTGGCACTGTGTCATCTATCTTTGAGAATATCTTTGCTCCTCTTAGTTTATCAAAGAGGTCATCGATTCTGGGTAGAGGACACTTGTTCTTTATAGTAGACTTATTGAGTTGTTGAAAGTCAATACACAACCTTAAGGTTCCATCTTTATTTTTGACAAAGAGTACTGGTTCTCCCCAAGGTGAAACACTTGGACGTATGTACCCTTTCTTAAAAAATTCCTCCAANCGAAAGGAAGGAGACAGAATGTAGGATTTTATCAACCATTGCCCATACCTGAGAGACCGTGGGATGCAATCAACATGGATTTTATATTGGGTTTGCCAAGAACACAAAGATATTTTGACTCAATATTTGTGGTGGTGGATATATTTTCCAAAATGGCACTCTTCATTCCATGTCAGAAAACCAGTGACACAACTCACATTGCGAATCTATTTTTCAAAGAAGTCATTCGACTTCATGGCTTACCAAGGAGCATAGTTTCAGATCGAGACACTAAATTCATGGGACACTTCTGGAGAAACTTATGAAAGAAGCTAGGAACTAACTTTTCATTTAGTTCAGATTATCATCCTCAGATGGATGGACAAACAGAAGTGGTAAACAAGAGTCTGGGAGACTTGCTGAGGACCAGGTGACAGAACACCATAGCCAGTGGGAAAACATATTACCACAGGTGGAGTTTGCTTATTATGATTCAATCAATAGAAGTACAGGTCAGAGTCCATTTCAAATTGTCTATGGCATGCAACCAAGGGAAATTTCTGAATTGAGAGATTCAAAACAAAATGCGACTAGGAGTGCTAGTGCAGGAGATTTTGCAGAAGTGATGAAGGAGTGTTTACAGAATTAAAACCAGGAGTATAAGCGGAGAGAAGATCAACACAGGAGACAAATTCAATTTGAAGTTGGTGATTTGATTCTGGCACACCTGAGGAAGGAAAGGTTCCCAAGAGGGACATATAACAAACTGAAGATGAAGAAGATTGGACCATGTAGGGTCTTGAAGAAATTTGTGGCAAATGCTTATGAGATTGAATTACCTGATGGGATCGGAATTTATTCGATATTCAATGTCTCATATTTGTACCCATACAAAGCTAAGGAAGCAAGAAAAAATGATGAACAGTCAAGGGTTCAATGGAAAAAGCAGATGCCAGTTGAAAAAAAGCCACAGATGGAAAGCATACTAGACAAAAGAATTGGCAAGGAGATCAGAAGAAAAAAATACTTTGAATACTTGGTCAAGTGGAAGGGACATCTAGTTGAAGATGCCAGCTGGGAGAATGAAGCAGCGATTCAGAAGCATGGACAGACCGTGCGAGAGCTCATGGATAGGACCCCATGAAAATTTTCAAGCAAGGGAGTATGATAAAGGAGCATCGCCAACGTCAAGCGAGCGTGGGGCAAGCACCAACACATTTTGAGCACATGATAAATTGTTTAAAAACTTTTGAAGATTGGTTGCGCTATACTTAAATGTGATAGTTAAGGAGGGGCGTACTTATATATTGTAAAGGACCTTGAGCGACCCGCTCTCGTCTGAAGGACTAAGAAGGCATTTATGTTGGTAGGTAGCTTTAATGCATAGATTATACAGTTTAGAATGAGAGAGGGAAAACGGAATATAGACACCCTCATTGTGTATTGTAACATTAGCATGATTATGAGCATAGAAGAGAAGCAGAGAGCTGTGTAGCAGACCCATGTACATAAGTTCTAAATTAATACAAGAAAGTTGTGATTCAGACTCAGGGTGTTCATGTATTCTCTATGTATGCATATTTAAAGGTCATGCTCATGAATGTTTTACTCTTTTTGTCATGCAATTGCTTTTATGCTATGTATGAATGATTTCTTGTTGAATATTTGAAAACTGAGAGGAAATTGAAGTGAAATGAGTTTCAATTGTTTCTCTGTTTGAGCAAGAGTTCCTGCAAGGAGTGCAGTTGAATTGTCCACAGGGAGTGTGTTGACAAAAGGTTCAAAGGTTCATCTCTGAAATCTCAGGAGAGATAGCGTTTGTTCTCATATTCACACAGAAGTGCAGTCAAGCACAGGAGTCGTGCAAGGAGTGCGCAGGCTGAGTAGAATCTCAGGGTTTTGAACCTGATTAAAGTATTTAGAGATCGTCACTGTAGAGTGTGCGCAGGGTTGAAGAGTGTTTCACACTTCGAGTGGTTGAAGGTTTCCGCAAGGAGTGCTTGCAAGGGTCTTCTTTAAGGCTTGAAGTCGTAAGAAAGCTCAGGAAGGATAAAGCCTTTGAAACTATTGAAGGCACTATAAGAAGTTGGTGTATTTGAGTGACTAGAAGGCATCAGAGGTTTGTGGCATAAGTGGATAAGTCCGGGGAAGAATACTTGGTTCACTTTGTAGAAATCTCCAGGGGGAAGAAACAGACGGTCAGAATTCTCTGTAGAGAATTAGCAAAATCTCGTTAGTCGTCTGATATGATAAAGGAGCGAGGAGGTTACGGCTACGTCTAGAGTTCAAGCTCAGGAGATTGTGAGACATTAGATCCTCACCTTGTTACTCGTCAGTCGTCCGATCTGGCAAGAGTTGTATAGGGTTTAAACCCTCTTGAGCTGAGTGAAGGTCTTGGAAGGTAGCGAGATATCGAGGCGTCAGATTTCGGGATATCGGAAATCCCGTGGACAAGGGATCGAGAAAATCCACAGTGAAAACTATGATACAAATCAGAGCCATCCATCTATTGGGACACATGGAAGGGATTGAGAACCATCGGCATATCGAAAGTTTAGAGACCAAGAGCTTGAGGCTTTATAAGTCCCGAATCAGCGAAAGAATCGCAACCGTTGATCTAAGGAAGGACACATGTCGTGTGATCATCCAAATCGGAGATTCGGTCATTGAGACTCACATAAGTGAGCATTTTGACTTTGCATTTGGTGAGGTCCAAGGTTTGATCTGAACCATCCATCCATTTGGGACATGTGTCAGAAATCTGAAGAATATGGAGTTCGACGTTTCGTGGATCTTGAAGACAGGAAATACTTGCATTTCGGAATTGCGAAGTCTGAAATCCCGAAAGGAGGAAAGCTCCATTTTGGGGCCCAGCTGACGTCATCTCGTCATAACGAAAAATCAGGAACTTCCACGATGAAAACCCCGAAGCAGACGAGGACCGTCCATCCTTGAGGTCACGTGGCAACAATCGTGACTTTTGGAAAAAGTCCCGAAAGAGAAGTCATATCGGGAAATCGGGATTTGAGAGATCGAGAGTCTCGAAGATAAATACATTTCAACGTTTGAAACCCCAAAGTCCCGAGGGAGATCCGGAGCCATTGGTTTAGTAAGTGATCACGGTCGTTGATTGTGTTAAGGTGGAAAAATTTTCCTAGTGATGTCATATCAGGATTCAGAGAATCTAGGATCCTGAGGATGAGAGGTCACATACATTTCGACATCAGAAACCCTGAAATACCGAAAGGTGATAGGACCATGGTCATATAAAGGGGAGGTCATGTGGACCATGAGTCTATCCCAGAAGGATAATTGAAGTTAGAGTATATCGGGATAGTGGAGATCAGAAAATCGGGAAACAAAAGGTTGTGACATCGAGATTTTGAAACCCCAAAACCCAATTTTCTATTTTTCTTGTCATAAAGAGAACAACGATCAGGCCTAGAAGTCGTAAGGAGCAGAAAGGACCTTTGGGTCAATTTTAAAGGAGATTCTAGTGGAGAATCGAAGGAGCCACTCTGGCTCGGGATAAAATTAGAATGATCCTTAAAGACCAAGAGGTCAACGTAGAGACCTTTGCTGAGGCAGAGGGTGGCACTGTGTCATCTATCTTTGAGAATATCTTTGCTCCTCTTAGTTTATCAAAGAGGTCATCGATTCTGGGTAGAGGACACTTGTTCTTTATAGTAGACTTATTGAGTTGTTGAAAGTCAATACACAACCTTAAGGTTCCATCTTTATTTTTGACAAAGAGTACTGGTTCTCCCCAAGGTGAAACACTTGGACGTATGTACCCTTTCTTAAAAAATTCCTCCAATTGCATTTGTAATTCTTTTAACTTGGGCGTACTCATTATGTAAGGTGTTTTTGACACCGGGGAAACTCCTGGTACTAGATCAATATAGAAATCTATTTCCCTTTTTGGTGGCAACCTTGGTATTTCTTGGAATACATCCTCGAATTCTTTTAGTATCGGGAAATCTTCAAGGCTTGGACCCTTTTTCTTTTCTGGCTCTTCCACATGAGCTGCATACAACTAACACCCTTTTCTAAAACATCTCTTCAGCTAGAAGGCTGAAATATCCCTTATAGAGATCATTCTTGGAACTCCTTTCATAATGCTCTATTTTCCATCTCCATCAAGACATGTAAATGTCTTTCTATGACAGTCTAGGACAACATGATGCTTTTCCAACCAATCCATTCCAATTATAATATCATAAGACCCCATTGGTATGATATATAGATCAACACTAGTATTCACACCATTAAGACTTATGGAACAATTTCTGACCATATCATGGACTCTCTTTTTGGTTCCAGTGTCTAGTTGAACCAAACTTGATTTCCCAATGTTAATTTTCTCCAAATGTAATATATTCACTATTTTAGGATTAGTGTAACAATGAATTTCTCTTGAATGAATTAAAATAGAAACAGACTGATTTACGATCTTACCTTCCACCTCGATCATGTTGGATTGGTATTTTGCTTGTCGACCATCCAAGGCTGCATAAATCCTTCCCATGTCTTCGACTGTTGTAGCCTCTTGCATGTTGTGCATAATCTTCACTCTATCCTTTTTTTTTGGGAAATCCTTGTACAAGTGATTTTCCTTGCATCCCCAACATTGGATCAATGGTTTTCCCCTTTTTCCCAAGGAGTCTTCTTTCTTGGAATCATCCTTAGCATACTGGTGTTGCTGATTTTTATTAGGCTCATTTCTATTGAAAGGAGGTTTGAATCCCTTCATCCTCCGATCATACTTTTTATTCTTCTTGTCCTTCCAAGATTTATGCATGGAATATCTGCCCTAGCCTTGCTCATATAGGTATTTATCCTTCCTAATAGCCTCAGTGAAGGTCTTGAGATCATCATACTGTATCTTTTCTTTATAAAAGGCTGGCAGTCCACTCAAAAACCTTTGTATTTTCACCTTTTCATTGTTTATAAACCCAACATATTTTAACAACCCCAAGAACTTCTTCTCATATTCTTCCATGGTCATGATTCCCCACCTAATTTCAAAGAAATATTGCATTTTATTGTCATAAAAATGCTCTGAGAGGTACTCCTTC
This sequence comes from Picea glauca, assembly GCA_000966675.3. Lineage (NCBI taxonomy): Eukaryota > Viridiplantae > Streptophyta > Pinopsida > Pinales > Pinaceae > Picea > Picea glauca. The sequence goes on from JZKD02S1668464.1 coordinate 114,870, forward strand.
TGGAAATACTTCTTGAATTACTTCCAAGTGATCCTATTCTTATTAATATGATGAACTTGTTTCAGTTGATCCCACCACATTGCAAATTTCCCATGTAAGTGGTAGGTAGAAATTCTGGCTTCTAGATTGGATGAATAATTATGCAATTGGGAATATCTCCTGATTCCAAACAACCATGCTTCAACATCATATTCCCTTTTTCTTTCACCATCAAAGGATGGTGGCTTGAGCTTCCTCATATCTCTATGCAAACTTTCCACCTCATGTCTCCTTCTTTGGTGCCGAATAGGAGATACCTCTGGATTTCTTAAGGAATATTCAAATGAATGAAACTTGCTTGCTGAGTAATGAGGTGAGTGGTGTCTATGAGCTCTGCTAGCACTTTTGGAATAACCAACTCTTCCATGATCATCTCTTCTTTCATGACACCTTCCTTCTTCCTCTTTCTTTGTGCCATTATTGTCTTGATATTGCAACTAATTTAAGCTCCGCAACACTTAAGAATTTATCTAACTTTTCTCTCTCATCAACCTCTCGTTGTCTACCTTGTAGCTTTGCACTTCTATTTTCAGGCTCTTCACAATTTCTAGCAATGATTCTTGCTCCCCTCAGCCCTTGCGCTCGTTGCATTCTGTCTCTACATTTCCAATTCTGGTATTATGGCCTTCGAACTCTTTATTGTGGCTAGTGGCTCCCTCACCTTCTTCTATTTATTCAATACACATTTTGAGCTAATAAACTTAAGTCCCTTAATTCTACAAAATGTGCAAGTGACTATTTTTTCAGAATTAAGCATATGATAAACAAAATTGTCAATAATGCTACAGATCCTTTCAACCCGTGAAGAACATATATAAATAACACTTCCATGTTATCCCTAGGACGATACGTAAAATAATTCTGCACAAACGCTTCCTGCAAACCACTTTCCCAAGTGACCATGGCTTGAAACCACAGGCCAAATCCCTCCGGTTAATTTTCTATGTTAGAATTAATACATTTGATATTGTGTGGTTTAAAATAGATCGAGGGATGAGATCGACAATCAACAGAAGCTCTGAGACTCTAGGATTAGGAGTTCTGGACTACCCACACTCTCAACTCTTCCGGAGTGCCAAGTCTCTCGACTGTAGGATATGTTTCCACGTATTCTATCCCACTCAATGACTAGGATTTCCTTCATAGCTCTGGGCTTCAGAACTTTCCCAAGCACCTCTCCATAGATCTCCCAAAGTGAATAAATATCATAGGTCCTCTCCTTCCTCCACGTATCACCTCTCGATCACCGATGGAGATTAACTCCATCCTTCGGGAGTTCTCGAATCAAGCAAGCTACAACTCAAATCTTCCATATTACCAAGTCTCCAAACCTTGGGATCTTGCGCCATGTGTCTATTGTAATCCATGGCTGAGATGAACTCTGACCTTCAAGATTCCTCGACCCCAACTACTTATGCCTTGAATCCTCTAGAGTGCCAAGTCTCTGGACTATGGGATCTACTACCACATGTCCTCTCCCAATCAACGAAGAGGATTTAATCCTCTGTTCGGAACTTCAAGGGTTTCACCTTCATCACACTTCATTCCTTCAAAATGATGAAATGACGAACTCCTAGAGTATTCATTGGTAACTAAGCACCAAGGGGTGCCACGTGGCTGAAAGTAAGGTGAGAACACATGGCCCTATCTATAGGGTGACACATGTCTCATACTAACTGGCACAAATGGACTTTGAAAAATATGAAACATGGTGACATGTGGTGAGCATAAAGTGTGTCCATGTCACCCTAGATGACATCAGCTCGCGACGTCACTCTAGTGCCTCATGACTTGGGAATTCATAACTTTGAAACTTCGAGAGACTTCTACACACTACACCCAAAATCCCCCAAATGTTGAATCCCTAAATAGGCTGATCTATAGACACATGTCCTTAAATATGAATAGTCCATATTTACTCTAGAGTTTAGGACTTCAGAGGTTTTTTGTTGATCCCCAACCATCGGTCATCGATGATCGGAGATTTTCTTTGTTCGAAAAAAAAGGAAAAATTTACCAGAATCTGTCGATCCCCAACCATCGATCATTGATGATCGAATATTTTTCTTGGTTGAACTTCAACCCTTCACCCAATTCGCTGACCCCCGTCAATCGTCTATCGACGATTTCTGTTGGAAAACTTCCAGACTTAGAATTTTTGATAAAATCACAGGTGAATCTGGGTTGTTGATCTCCCATCCAAGATGATCTTGACCTTTGATTTTCTCCAACTCCCAAATAGCCGAAAAGAATAGGAATCGTCGATGTTCTTCATTTTTCAAATATCCAAATCAATCCTAGCCTCCGATTTGGTAATTTCATCAAACTTTTCCCAGCATTATAACGACCATTAAAATTATAATTTTTCAACCTTCTAAGTCGAATTCGGTTCCGAAAATATGCATATCGACTCCATTAACTTCCTAGACAATCCTGTAATCATTCAAACTGAGATACATTCATGAATTTGGGGGATTTCTGTTAAG
>JZKD02S1668475.1:8843-31036 GCA_000966675.3 Picea glauca
AACATCCACTCTGGGTAAGTTGTGCATCCTGTCAAAACCACACTTACCATAGATCATAGTAATATTTCAAATCATAAATTAAAGAGTAAGTACAACTTATAGCATACAATATCTTTATGATGTCTACGACATCCCAGTTACCTCAATACTATAGTCATTTAGCTATCTCATAGCTCATCATCCTGTAGGTTAGTTCACCAATAACACATATTGATGCAGATACATCACAAATTTATATAAGAATCCATATTTGCATCGACGCTCAATTAAGAAATGTATTCCTATTTACATCATGCATTGCATCTATTATACATTCACAACATAACTTGAATTGGTATACATGTACCGAACTTACTCATTTTAATTTTCATGTTCAAATAATCAAATAACTATATTTGTCATGAGCATATATCATGTAACATACAAATAGGTCTAGAGGTACAGATCTCAATGTCTAACCAAGTCTAACTGACTCCAAAAAAATGCTAAACTTTGAATTATTAAGATTAGTAAACAACAATGGTCTAACTACCTAAGGTCAAAATATGGGGCATTACACAACATATCTTCCAAAATTTGTTTCATTCTTTCTGTATTCGCTTCTTTCTCAAAGTGATATGTTTTACTAAAGTTCAGTTGTGTTCCCAAGGCCTCTTGGGAACTATCCCAAAATTTTCTGGTAAACATCGATCCTCGATCAAGTAAGATTCTTCTTGGTATTCCAAGAAGTCTCACAATCTCGTTGATAAAATGTTTAGCTATGTCTAGCGCCCGATAAGTCGTGCACACAGGAATAAAAAGTGAACTCTTCTTCAGAGTGTCAACCACCATGAAAATTGAGTTGTTCCTCCTTGTCGTCGATGGAAATCCAACAATGAAGTCCATCGAAATGACCTCATATTTCGATTCTGGAACAACGTGTGGTTTTATTAATCCTATCAGATGTCTATGTTCATCCTTCACTTGTTGACATTCTAGACACCTCACCTTGTAGATAACTATGTCTACCTTCATCCCTTCCAGAAGAATAAGGGCTTAAGGTCTGCCCTCATCTTCGTTACTCCTAGATGAGCCATGTACATTGCTCTATGAGATTCACTTAAGATCAACTTTTGAATTCATCATTAGGCAGTATGTAAATATGGTTATTATACCTCATCAATCTATCATGGTCCAATGTATATCCTTCAAACCTGGGGTACCAACATGGAGTCTTCTCTGATAATTTACTTAACCTCTTTACGCCAATCATCGTCAAACTGTATAGTTAGAATATTTTCTCAAAGATTCGTCTGAAGAAGTATCACCGAAAATATGTGTGGTCTCTGACTCATTTCATTTTCCACTCTTTTCATCCCTCACTTAATGTACTTAATCTCAAATCATATTTTCTAAGTAATTATGATGAACTTTTTTTCCACACATTCAAGTCATTCTGTGTAAAAATCGTTGCATTCCTCATTGATCTATTTTTTTGTTCGAATTTCCTTCCATTCAGATAGTGTCTCCACACTCTCCAAGAATACAAAATGTCCAAGAACTCCCAATCATGTGTTGCGTAGTTCTCCTCATGCTTTCATAATTTCCTTGAGATGTAAGCGATCACTCGACCATCTTGCATCAAGAATTTGCCTAATCCTTCCTTGGATGCGTTCGTGCATACCGATAATTCCTCGTCCATGTCAGGGACTTTTAGTATCGTTGTTGTCATCCATAAATCCTTGAGATTTCGAAATTCTTCCACGCATTTCTCGGTCCAAACAAACTTATGGTTTTTCTTCTGCAATTTCATGATCGGATTTTATATCTCCAAAAAACCTTCGATGAACCATGGATAATATCCTTCTAAATCCATAAAGCTACGTACCTTTAGTACGTTTGTTGGTGCAGGAAATTCCATAATATCCTCTACCTTCACGGGATCCACAATGATGCATTTGTTGGAGATAACATGCCCTAAATAATGAATCCTCGATTGATAAAAAGAGCATTTCGACAGTTTCCCATATAATTTTTTTTCTCGTAAACACTGTAATACTAATCGTAAAGTTCATCATGTTCCTTCGTTGTCCGAGAATATATCAATTTGTCATCAATGAATAATTAAACAACTTGTCCAAGTATTCGCAGAACACCCCGTTCATCAAACTTCTGAATACCCTCGGGGCATTTGTCCATCCCATCGACAACGGTAAACTTGTAGTGTCTGAACCTCGTCTTGAATGCGGTCTTAGGGATATCTTCCTCTTTAATTTGTAATGGGTGATAACCTGATCTCCATTCGATCTTGAAAACATCATCGCACCCTTCAATTAATCAAAAACATCGTGTATTCTTGGCAATGGATGTTGGTTCTTGATCGTTGCCTTGTTCAATTGACGGTATTCAATAAAGAGTCTCCACGACCCATCCTCCTTTCCTATGAAATAGCAGGTGCACCCCAAGGTCACACCTTGGTTGTTTAAGTCCCAAGTTCAACAACTCCTTTAGTTGCATTTTCAACTCCTGTAACTCAGGTGTTGACATCCGATAAGGTGTTCTTGTTATTAGTTCAGTTCTTAGTTTCAGGTCAATTGTAAACTCCAATTCTCTTTCGAGAAGAAATCCCAATAACTCTTCTAGAAACACGTCAACAAAATCTTGTACTACCAGAAGGTCTTCCAATCCTTCCAGCTCACCTCGTTCATTTAGAGCCAAGATTGCGTATAACTTGCATCCTTTGTGCATACTCTTCTCTCATCGTAGGGAAAGAATGAACTTCAAGGACATTCCCTGGTTTCTTCCTACGATCACCTTTCTTTGTCCCTCATCATCAGTCATCTCAACCATTTTGTCTTACAGTTGAGTATCACATCATGTGATTCCAACCAATCCATACCGATCACGATGTCATATGATCCTAAGATCATTATATATAGGTCAGACTTTGTTACAAATATCCCAAGATAATGCGATAGTCTATAACCCTTCATCCAACCTTTTGTTTGGCACCCAAAGCCATTTCTATGTACCTAAACTCATCATGTTTAACAACCTTTTTCCTTAATTATGTTGAGTGTTGCAATAGAAATATAGCTCTCTATAGCATCGAGATCTATCAAAATACTAAACTTTTGGTTGGAGATGGTACCTGACGTCTCGAGAACAGTGGACTAGAGCTCGACCTGGTAGTTATTCACCACTGCTTGTATCCTGTGGGCCTTACCCAAATCTGCAATTGTAGTGTTTCATGTTGACCGGACTGCTCTGGCCTTCACAACTAGACAGTCTCATTGGTAATGTGGCCCTCCACATGTCCAACACCATGTCTTTGGTCCAGTACTCGTGGCCCCAAAGTAGAATTTGTTGGCCTACCATCCTGAGATCCTGGTCTGTCTTGCTGACAGGCCTAAACTGTTTTTGTTTTGGATGATGTCACATCTAATGCGGTGGTCCTCTGTAGGGATTTCCTGCTCGGGAGTTGATCATTGAGGTGTTGTGAACGTGGATCCTCTTGACATATCCTGATACCCTGATGTAATTTTGGTTGGTGTCTGATGTTGTTGCGCACCTGGCATCATATGTCCAGCTGGTCTTGTAGGAGTCTTTCCTTGTTCCCCGCTGGTCATATCTTCCCCATCTATGAGGGCCTTCTGGACTGCATCGTGCAACGTCTGAGGAATTAGGTTCCTCTCCTACACATGAATGTTGTATTTAAGGCCAAACAAAAAATGTTTACCTTATCTTCTCATTTTTCAAATGTGGAGCATACCTAAGAAGCTCCATGAATCGGGCCTCAAACTCGAGCACCGTATGACCACCCTGTCATAAGGCATTCAACTCATCGAGTTGGCGCTCGATGATTTCCTCTGATAAATACCTCTCAAGGAACCACTTCGAAAAAAATTCCCATGACACATCTTCGATGACCATGCATAGTTTAGGTAGGCAGGTCTTCCACCAAAGAAGAGTTCTTCCCTTCAGTTGAAACACTGTCATGTTGGAGGTGTATTCGCAAAGTGGAAGCACATTGCCATGTTCTCCAACCATGCCTTGAGGACTGAGTCATCCATGGCACCCACGAACTCAGGAAACTTAACCTTCTCTAGTTCTCTATGAATGACACCACTACCAATTTGAGCATGTTGGGTGTAGGTTCCCTGGCCTCATCTCTATCTAGTATGTTAATCCAAGCCTCTAACATCCTCTGAAAGGACCTCATCAATACGACCACATCCCCCACAACAATATTCTCTTGTCCAAAGACTTTTTCTTCTCCTTGGGGGTTAGACCCCTCTAGCGTGGATGCGAGTGGAGGCGTCGCACCTATGCCCCTAGAACCACATCATCTACCTCCCCGACATTCTCTATCTAGGATTATCAGCACAGACAAATTCAAATTTTAATTAGAGACGTGTTATTTATCAAGTGTTTAATATAGTGGAGGGCGTAATGATTCCCAAGTCGCAGGGTCGAACCTACTGTGATACCATGTGTAACGACCCTATCGTTCTGTCAACCGAACGAGTAAAAGGTAAAAAAAAAATTAAAGCATTATGGAATTAACTCGCTACATCATAATAACAACATATATCAATTAGCATAAATGTTAGCGACACTTGATCGACACATAAACATACATAGCGACGCAGTTCAACACATCACAATCAACCGAAGCAATAATATAATGATCAACCAAAACGTTGAATGATACTAACTACCCGCCCAACATACCCTGCATGGTTAGGACCTCCAGGACACATAAGAAACGCTCAACCCCAGAATTAACCTGATTGATTTTGACCATTTAAGGTCTCAGGGTTGGCTATTGTTCTGAGGAACAAGGAGGTGTCTAATCCCACTATCACAAACAATTCAAAAAACAACTAGCTCAATCAATCAACATCATCACTAATCATGTCACAAGAGCATATAAATACTCGATCATTCATACATCGATATTATTCATGTCGCAAGAGAAGTCTAAATACGCAATCAACCATACATCAATATTATTCATGGTGCATGAGAAATCTACTTTATTTTACATGGTGCAAGAGGTTATAAATGCTTATTCAATCATATAACAACATTATTTTAAGGTGCAAGTGTAACCATAGATTTTATTTTCATGGCCCAAAGGCGAACATCTATTTTATTTCAAGGCGCGATATTAATCAATTACAGAATTAACAATAAATCAACATTATTTATTCATGGAGCGATAGTATATTCCACTACACTTAACTTTTTCAAGTAGCCATGAGTGTGATTGAAAAGGAGGACAAATCACGGGATAATAAAATAAGAGCTTAAAACAATCTTAAATCAACCTTGTAAAAATGCGCGAGATTTCTAGACAATCATATGTCAACATAATTAAAGGCGTAAGACTAATTATTACTTTTATTTTCATGGTGCAAGGTAACAATTTCTAAACAATCATACAATCATATAATTAAAGGCAATATAATTTAAACGCTCAAACAATCATATGTCAATAGAATTTGCAAGGCACGGAATAGTCCTAAAATTTACTTCAATAAGAAACCCTATAGCCTTCTCATTTCCTTTATAATTGAACTTTTAAGAATATAACTTTTAGCAATATTAACCTTCAATTATTTTTTAAAATAAATTTTTCCACATCCCAAGATAATTTATTATTTTCAACTTCAATATGGTTGACATCTTGTACAACCCATCACTTCTTCCATTCTTCCTTTCCCAATGTATGTTGCGTATACATATAAGTTAGTACCATAACATAATTTTTGTTATTCCTTGTATCTACAAGAGTAATCATGAATCTATCTAAGTCTGGAACAAGTAAGGTTTTAGTGGGAATGCTACATATTCCTCGAAATGATCTTAAAATTCCCGAGGTTAACACATAGTAAACTTAATGGTTTAATTCCAAGACCAAAGTTTAATGGTGAAATATAAGACCAAAGTTTTTAATTGTACAAGAGAATTAGTATGCTAAGCCGTGAACCCAGCCCCTCCTAAATAAAATTCCATAAATGATTCCCCAAAATATATCATCTGCTCTCGCACAGTTAAGATTCCTTCCTAAAACCTGTTGAACTATGGTGTACTTAACTGCATTGGCTAAACAAAAACCAGAACCTAGATATTTTGCAAGGATACTTCTCCCCAAAATCCTACCACTCTAATCCAAGAAAAATCAATTAGTGCAACGCTGATTCAGAGGTAGAATAGAAATGCAAGCATGCGAAACCGGACTTAAACGCAAGGTCCTTTTCACTCAAGCCAAGAATGAGAAGCTCCATTTGTTTGAACAAAAGAGCTCAGTGGGAAAATAGACTCAGCTCATGGAGACAAGATAGTCATAGGGATGAGACAGGCATAGGAGGTATCCCCACTAAAATCTAAGGTCCACCGGTAAAATCGTCAAGGAGGGCGCATGCATCAGTTTAAATGAGACAATGCTGCCATAGAAGAAACTACCAAAAATTTTCCCCAGGAGAAGGGCACGCTTAAAGGTTTCATGAACGAATCTATTGGAAGAGGAATCGCCACAGGAGATTTCCGTTGGGGAGGTGCAATACAATGCTAGAAGAAAGATGTAGGGTATCCTCCAGATAAGACCACAGGTATTAAATATGGCCTCTCAGAAGAAGCGAAGGGAAAAATGTTATGTCCAACTACTTAGTTGGAATTTAACGTGCGCCCTGTGAAGTGAGTTTCAGTTAATCTATTCACCTCGAACATATATGTTGATGGAATCGAGGCACGGATTTTAACCTTTACAAGGAAGGTTGACCTTGTTGTTTCAAGGACACTGCGAGCACAAAAAAATCGGGGGCACCCAGTAAGCAGACCCTACACCTAAGCGGGATCCCCCTTCATTTTCTGACACCGATCTCGGTTATGAGCAACATAGGGATGATTAAGTGAGAAACCAGGATAGGTTGTCCGGCTGGGAGCGACCACAGAATTAATCAAGATTAAGGGACTGGGAAAAATATAAGACAGAGTAAGTTGGGTGGTGGATCCTTTCTACAACAGAATAAACCCAAGAAGGTTCATCTATTGGATGAGTGGCAGGTTGCACACGTAAATTACGTTATTAGAATTTAACAAGCAGTGTCATTAGTATGAATAGGTTATAGGTACAACGATAAGAATTATGTGATAAATTCTCATAGGTCGGGAAATCGGCTTACAGTTAATTCCGTAGACTAAAATTTTGAGGGTATAAAATAGGTATCGTAACCAGATGTAACACAACATTCATCTCTCCAAAATAATTTAATGAGCCATCTATGGCATTGGCGCAACTATATATAAAAATGATAGATAAATCTAAAACGTTGATAAGCAACCCAGTAATGGCAACGCCCAAGAGTTTTTGCATACCATACAACTAGCTACCATTACTCATTCATGAATTTGAATGGTGATACAATTACCAAAATTTCACCTTTCACACTATACGACCATTTATAAAATACAATGATAAAAGAAATTCCAATGTAAAATTTACAATAAATGCCAACTATATCTATGATCTAATCCGTTACAATAGACAATTCTCAAGTAAAAATACCGTAGCCAATGACAAAGGGATTGAAATTGATCTTTTGCAAATGATGCCCTTTCTAATCTCCACCCTGTTAATTTTCGAGCTTTCATCGGTACCTCCCAGTCAACACTAGGGGTACTCTTCTTCCTTCTTATCCCCCCAAGCCGCAAAGGGGCCACACACACACAACCAGAAATCCTCTAGCTCCTAGCTCGCTTCGGAAGGTAGATCCACCACTCTTAACTCAAAATTTGTTTTACAAAATTTCCTTAGTAACACCTTGTCATTTGCATATTTAATTGATTTTTTTTTAAATAATTAGGAATTATTCCCACCATACACTTGTCACCCATTCCCTTAGTTGCACAAGTAAGTCCACAATTTAATTTAATTAAAAGTCAACTTCCCTCACCCATCCTAAAAGCGCTCATAAAATCACTCCTAGTTGTCCCTTTATTCCCTTTATTTCCAATTAATGAATGACGCATTTCTAAAATTGAGTTGAGTTAAAATATGATTGTTCTCTAGTTAGACTAGCATTAACTAGACTCTAGATACATTTCTATGCTTACACATTCTTTTACTCTTTATTCCAATTTTACCCTAAATTTCAATTTGGTAATTACTTGCACAATGTGTATTAAATAACTCTTTAGATTTATTTTATTTTCATTGATTTCTTAAATTGATTTATTTCATCCCCTCATTATTTAATTTATAAAATTAGTTTTTTTTCCACTCATTATCTTTGACTTAGGCTTATTTAAATTTTTATTTGCAAAAGCTTAGACCATTAGGGATTATGATCAATAAATTAAGTCTTTAATTAATTAATTAATTCGGTAGTGCTCAAGATTTTACAAGGTTTAACATTCGCTCAAATTTTACTACACCGCCTAGATTCATCGACTCACCCTTTTTAAATACCGTGATGTGCCCTTCAAGATGCACTCTATGCTCCAAGTGTGCCACTCGCCTTTGATTCAAATTTTAATTATGCGATGTGCCCTTTCAGACGCACTCCATGTTCCAAGGGTGCCACTTGACTTTCACTAGTTTTGGTAGTTGTCCAACCCTTGGATTCAATACTCCATTCAGGCAACCTTGTGAGATAGTAAGGGCTTCTAAGGAATGAGACCCTATCTTATTGTCTACCCCTTAGAATATTCTTGAGAGATTGTCTCAGTCTTCCCTCAGAGCATCGTGGATCTCTCGAACTAGGTAATAGTTAACCTACAATTCAAGCCATGATGAGAGTGCTAGTAGGCTGTGACAGGGATGTTTCCACAGCTCTCCCTCAATATTTGGTTGTTATGCATGACCCCTTTAACCTTTATGTGAGTCATATTGGCAAGCAATCGTCAGCCTACATCCATCAACAAAACACTGTCAGTTATCCATAAACAACATCATAATATACCCAGTCATATCTCACATATGCATAAATGAAATACTCAAACCAATACAATCCACTCCCTGACTCAATTCGAAGTCCAAGGGGGAACAATGATGCAATCAACATCCTCAATCTATCAAGTGTCTTGCACACTCAGAGGAAACTCGTCAGTAACATCTGTCAATACATAGATATCAAGCCATAAATCATAATCCATCAACATCATCATAAGAATCCATAAGCGAAACAGATAACCATATACTATAACCAGATCAGTTGCACACATGTATTTTCAAAGACTAAGTCAGTAACATGTTCTTGCAAGAGCAGGATGTTACATCTTCATTACCAAAAATCATGTTACCATATTAGTTAATGAAATAATTATTTTCTCTAATTGACTTAACATGCCTTTTGAGTCTTCCTTGTCATGTACTTCATGAGATGTCCCCACCATTTTTGGTTTTCTACTCCTCCTTAGGCCTTGCAGCACTGCTTCTCCACTTTCTTGGTATCCACTATGGGAGTTTACCTTACATGTCGTTCAAAATTTTCTTTTGAACTTGGGATTTGGTACCATATGATTCATAAATGGTAGACCAATGGCTTGTCTATCTTGCTAACACAAATCTCTTACTGTAAAATTAAAATGTAATGTCTTTGCAATTCACTATCAATATGAGTTCAATCTTATTCAATATGAATTCATACCATGAATTGATATCTCTATTTAGATTTGTCACCAATGCTTAGTTTAACTATATTACAATGCCAAGACCAATCCCATTTATGAAATTTAGTCTACTCCATTTCTATTTAAAGTTGAATATTATACTTTGTATAACTAAATGTGAAAAACTCTTTGCTTCTGATTCCACAAGCTAGCTAACAAGCGCATTCTATTTGTGTCATAACGACAAAACAATACTTCAAATGTTCACAATATTCAAATGCAAACTCAAAATATGATTTGTTTATATTTGTCTTCAAGCATTAATTCACTTGCTTGCATTGAAACTCCAATATCAATTCCAAACTATGAGATGCATTCACTCCACTTATGTGGTTCTAACAGGACTAACATACCCTATATATGTTCAATATACCCAAAGCCCAAGATAAAAAAAAAAAAAAACATTCATTTTTGTCTATTGCTTCGTACATACATATATGTATGTATGGGTGGTTGTAGATTAAAATGCTACACAAGTGCTTGGTATATGGAAATGTTGTGGCCTTGATAAATATTTTGGATCGATCAAAATGCTTAGTGTCTTCTAAGAAAACAACAAGGAACATCTATATTTGAATCTACAGATCATTGTGTTGTATGTTTTGCTCCCAATTATTAACACAATTGGGAACTTCATGTGAATTACATGTACTTGGAAATCATGGAGAAAGTATTTGTTAGGTAGTTTTGATTGTGTTTGTATTTAGGACTTAGATTCTATTTTCCAGGAGTTTGTTTGATCTCCCTAAATGAATGTAATCTTATAAATTCATGTATCTTTGATTGTTTAAGGAATGAAGTAGCAGCGTTGTTCAGAAGCCTCTAGATGTAGCTTGTATCACCTGTGATTTGCAGGTTCATTCATTTTTCTTCTTCCTATTTTTAAGTTGGTATTAGAGATGCAAGGTTGTAGACAAAGCGATCCATTATGACCTGTGTGAAAGAGTGAAGGCACTCCAAGCTTGTGAAAAAGCGACGAAAAAACACTTGTGTGTGTGACCAACTGTAATATGGTCTAATTTGTTTATGGTGAATAATCTGATAAGAAGATTGTGTGCAACTGTAATAGAACGTTGTTGGAGATCATTATTGTTTCCCATTTGGAAGATAGGTTGTTGGACTATTTGCAGAGGTTTCCTAAAGTCCGCGTGGAGAAAAGGAAAAGCTCGGAGATCAATTATTTTTGCATTGTGTGATACTGATTGCCTTGAGAAGATATCGTCGCACTATTGGAAAGGAGATCGTTGCAGTTAAAAGGACGTTGGATCTGTGTGTTGGAAGTTTGAGTATCTCGTGTTGAAGAGAGATATTTGTAAGACAAGTCACTTCCTATTATAAGACTATGATTGTGCCATCGGTGAGCAGTGAGGGACCTTGTGTGAGGTGTCGTGTTGTGGAGCTGCAGGTGATAGATGGGCATGTTGGTTGCCTAGGCACGAGTTCTTTTTCAGATTTGTTTGGAAGTAAGAAAGGATATGAATGAAAAGGGGAAAAAAATAGAATACTTTTGATTGAGATGGCTAATCCACTTGCATAAACCTATCTTAATGAAGACAATAAATTGGATGGATCTAATTTTGGTAATTGGAAATTCAAGATGCAGACCTTGATGGAAAGTTATGATGCATGGATGATCACAAAAGGAGATGAAGTGAAACCTGATGTGACTGCAAGTGAGACAACATCATTGATCCAAGATTGGGACAAACGGGAAAACAAAGAAAATACACTATTAAGAATGTCTGTAAAAGATAGTATAATTCCTCATATTAGGGATTGTAAGACTTTTACTCATACCTGGAAAACATAAGGATTTTTACGAGACTAAAATACAAATCAAATCCTTTTCCTGAAAAGTAAACTGTTGAGTATTAAAATGGAAGCAAATGAATTTGTTAGTGCTTTTTTTGCAAAAAATAAAGAGTTGAAAGTCAATAGACAAGTTGAAAGATATAGGAGAATCAATATCTAGTATTGATCTTGTTACAATTACTTTAAATGGAATGTTAGAAGACTATCAGGTGTTTATAACAGGTATTGCAACAAGGGATAAGGCTCCCACTTTTGAAGAACTAACAAGTATATTGATGCAAGAAGAAGAGAGGTGCATGAATTTGAAGCCTCAAAATCAAGACCTAGCACTATGGAAAAAGAAGAAATTCTCTAGAGGGAAACATGGAGAAGGAAGTAAAGGTGGAAGTCCATTTCATAGAAATTCATATCCAAAGCCAAATCAAGGTATATCATATAACAAAAATTAGCCTAAGTGTTTCTATTGTGGTAGGACTAGGCATCTTGCTAGAGAATGTTATAAGAAGAAAAGTCATGAGGCTAGGCATAAATACAGAAAACATTCAGGACACTTTGTAGGAGAAAACTCGAATTTTGATTCAAAGGATCTCAGATTGATTGTTTCTAATGTTGCATTGTCTGCTAAAACTGATGATGTCGACGCATGGTTTGTGGTACTCTAGAGCCTCAATCCACATGACATGCAACAAAAAATGGTATGTGAACTTCAAGGAAACAAACGATGGTGCCAATATTTATCTTAGAGATTATTGTGCATATCATATCAAGGGATAAGGAGACATTCCAATAACATTTCCAAATGGAACGGTCGGGCACATTCGCAATGTTGTGTATGTGCTTGGGATAAAAAAAAAATTGATCTCTTTGTCCACAATTATAGATTGGAATCTGAAGGTCAAATTCTTTAAGATGCATTTCATAGTGAAGGACTTACTGAATCATTATCAACATGTTTCTTCAAGAGTCAAAGTTGGAGGCTTGTACAAACTTGATGTCACCAACAAGAATCATCAAGCATTGACTTATGCAACCATGTCAATAGAAATTCTTTGGCACCATAGGTATGGTCATATCAATTATCATGATTTCTTGAAAAAACAGAGTATGGTTGAAGGACTCCCTATGTTGAACAATGATTATGTTTCTTGTGAAGGGTGTGCATTAGGAAAAATGCATAGAGATGAACTCCCCTGTATTTTCGATAAGATAAAAAGAGATGTATTAGAACTTGTGCATACTGATGTTTGTGGACCAATGCAGACAAGGTGTTTAGGAGGTGCTTATTATTTTTTGTTGTTTATTGATGATTGCACAAGGTACATATGGGTGTACTTCCTTAGGAAAAATAGTGATATTTTTTAATACTTTAAGGAATTTAAAAACATGGTGGAGAAGCAAACAGGGAAGTCCATAAAAATCCTTCGTTCAGATCAAGGGGGAGAGTACAGATTGGGGAACTTCATCAAGTATTGAAAATAACATGGAATAGTACATCAATTTACAGTAACACACACTTCACAGTAGAACAGAGTTGCAGAAAGTATAAAACCGAACTCTGGTGGAGTGTGCACAAAGTATGATGAAAGGTAAGAATATCTCAATTTGTTTTTGGGTTGAGGCTATTAGTATTGTTGTTTATTTAAATAATAGAATTCCAACAAGGTGTCTTATTATAAAATTCCTTTCGAAGCCTTGTATTGTTCCCAAACAACAGTTCATAACTTGAAGGTATTTGGGTGTAAGGATTTTACACATATTCCAAAGGAGAATAGGAAGAATATTGATGCTAAATCCATCAAATATGTTTTTATAGGGTATTGTTCAGAATTTAAAGAATATAAATTGTTTGATCGACATACTCACAAAGTGTTCACGAGTAGAGATGTAATTTTCCATGAGCAGGAAGAAGGAAGTAATGAAAGCAACAATCATGAGGGATGACATGCTCTACTTGAAGATGAAGAGGTCAAATAAGAAAACAAGTAGCAACAACAACAAGAATATGGATCCAGTGACATGGATACATCTAGCACTTAGAGTTCACCCAGAGGTCAAGATGGATCTTCACAAAGTGACGAAGAAGACAACCAATTAACAAGATCAACATGACAAATTCGCCTACCTGAAAGGTACACAGATTATGCCCTAATGAGTAGTGTTTTAAATGTCATAGAACCCATGAGATTTAATGAAGCTAATGAACATGAAGAGTGGATAAAAGAAATGGAGGAAGAATATGATTCTATAATGAAGAATAAAAAATTGGGAATTGTCTAAATTGCCTAAAGATAAAAATCCCATAGGACGTAAATGGATATACAAACCTAAATTTAAATCAGATGATATTATAGACAAATACAAGCCATATTGGTGGCAAAAGGGTACTCACAAAGGAGGGTATTGACTATGAAGAAACATTTTCACCTGTAACTAAACTAAATACTATCAAATTGTTAATTGCATTAGCTACAAAGTACCATTGGAAGCTTCACCAATTAGATGTAAAATATGTTTTTCTGAATGGTGAGTTAAAGGAGGAGGTTTACATTACTCAACCAGAGGGGTTTGTGAAAAACGGTCAGAAACATTTAGTATGAAAATTAAAGAAAGCCTTGTATGGGCTAAAACGGGCACCTAGGTTGTGGTATGAGAAGATAAATTCCTTCTTTCTTCAACAGGGTTTTATGAGGAGAAAAATTGATCCAAATCAATATACCAAGTTTGATGAGAAGGGGCATGTTGTACTGATTTCATTATATGTTGATGATTTAATTATTACAGGAAATTCTGACAAATTGATTAGTGGAATTAAGGAGAATATGTCACATGTATTTGAAATGAAAGATCGTGGCGAATTACATTACTGCCTAGGTCTTGAAGTTTGGATAAATGTTGGTCAAACTTTTGTTTCTCAGGGTAAATATGTCAAAGAAGTACTTAAGAAGTTTAAAATGGATCACTGTAAAGTTTCTTTTGTTCCAATGTAGCAGAACAAAAAACTCTCTTGTGATGATGGTTCAAAGGAGGTAGATGGTACAATGTATAGATAGATGGTGGGAATCTTGAACTATCTCACTACAACTAGACCTGACATAGCATATTTTGTTAGTGTGTTAAGTTAGTTTATGGAAAGACCTCTAGAAATCCATTGGAATGCAACGAAATGGGTACTCAAGTATCTTAAATGAACAATTGATTATGGTATTAAATTCATTGATTCATTTGATGTTGAGCTGACAGGTTACTCAGATTTAGATTGGGCTGGCAATCTGGATGATCGAAGATCTACTATGGGTTATGCTTTTAGTATTGGATTTAAGATTGTTTCATGGAGCAGTAAGAAGTAGCCTACTATATCTTCTTCATCTAGTGAGGTAGAATACAAAGCTTTGTGTGCAGCAACTTGTGAAGTTTTTTGGTTGAGAAGACTTCTTCGAGATGTTGGAGAAGAACAAAGGAAAGCTACAGTGATCAGATGTGATAACCAGAGCTCAATCAAGTTGGAAAATAATCATGTTTATCATGCAAGAACAAAGCAGGTTGATGCTCATTTTCATTTTTTTCCAGAGAAGATGCAGTCTAATGATGTTTCTTTAATGTATTGTAATACTTGTGAAAATGTTGTTGATAGATTCACTAAGCTCCTTGGGAAGATAAAATTTGAATTTTTTAGAGAGATGTTAGGTGTGGAAGTCAACCCTTTCTCCATTAAGGGGGAGACTTGGAAATAATGGAGAAATTGTTTGTTAGGTAGTTTTGATTGTGTTTGTATTTAGGACTTAGATCCTATTTTCCAGGAGTTTGTTTGATCTCCCTAAATGGATGTAATATTATAAATGCATGTATCTTTGATTGTTTAAGGAATGAAGTAGCAGCGTTGTTCGGCAATCACTAGGTGTAGCTTGTCTTGCTTGTGAGTTACAAGTTCATTCATTTTTTGTCTTCCTATTTTTAAGTATGTCTAGATGAAATTGTGTATCATTTCAGGGAGTAACAAAATGTTCAAACTTGGAAATCATCACAATTATCATTTATAGAATTGGGTATATGCATCTTGGTTACATCAAAATAATTCTCTCAAGAAAAAATCAAGTTGTAACATGGGATTTACATAATGTATAATCAATAAATCAAACCCAACAATCAAGCAAATGTTAACATTAATAATAATCATACTAATGAATAAAATATAGAGACAAAATCTATAGATCCAAACCATCAATGCAACAAAATCTATTCTCAATACACCCAAACCACCAATGGAACTATATCAATTTTAATGGTGTGGGAGTTGATTGGAAATTAAATTTGTAGGATGTTGAAATCAATTACCACGTAAATGAAAACAAGGAAACAAAAAGCCACAATCATAACAAGTAAACATAAACATAAAGTTTACTCTAAAGAAAACTACTAAAGTAATTTATTTAAAAAAAAATACTTTAATGTTTTTGTTGAGAGAATCATAACAAGTAAACATAAACATAAATTTTACCCTAAAGAAAACTAAACTAAAGTAATTTATTTAAAAAAAATATATACTTTAATGTTTTTGTTGAGAGAAGAAACGTTTTTATTTATTAAAATTTTAAATTTAATTAAAAATCAAATTTAAATTTAAATGATTATGCATCCATCTAAACAAAACAAAGCTAATGGTGTAAACCTAAAAATAGAATATAAGTGTTCTTTAAATATATGTAAAATATTTTGACATGTAAATTTTTCAAAATTTTGATTGATTTGGTGAGTTTTAATTTTTTAATTTTGACTATTTAATTAACCAATGACCAAAACCTCCAACCAAAATCGAAGTGATACCCTAATTTCTTCATAATTGCATTCGATGTTATGCCTTTGAAAATACTTTTTACTTTCGATTTGGTGCCTTTGAAAATTTTTACTGCATAGAAGAATATATAGTATTATTTTAATCTATTTTTAGTAATCGTTATGGTAATAGGAACTATAGTGATCAACATGTTGTCTTTTGTTTTTTCATTAACATTAGTTTAAACAATCAAATCAAATTAAATATCCTAACTTTTGTGTTTTTGGTTTATGTAAATCGATCAGATACTTTGTCTTGTTATTTGGCTTCATATAATGAAATTTAAATTTAAATATTATGAAATATTCATATATTAAAAGTTGGTTTATGTAAATCGATCAGATACTTTGTCTTGTTATTTGGCTTCATATATTGAAATTTAAATTTAAATATTAGAAAACATTCGTATATTAAAAGTTGTAAAATAGTTTTTGAAAATATTTATAATTTTTTTTGTATAAATTTGAAAATAAATATTCTTATAAATAAAATATAAAAAACACATTCATATTTGATTAATTGAATGTTGCATGTTATTCTATAATATGTAGAAGTTATGAAAAGTTAATTGAAATCGTACATAGGAGAATATATTTATTGATGATTATTGATACACTCTTAGGATACAATGTACACATTACATTACAATTAAGTGAGTAAAGAATTTCAAAAGGCGGGTGATTCAAAATATTAATGCTAATTTTGATCCATTAAAAGAGCACAAATGGAATAGTGTTTAATGTGTTCGAAGGTATTGCAATATAATATATGATTAATTTATATAGCTTGAGGCTTTATGAACAGAATTCCGGAATTCATATATATTAAAAATAGTTAAATATTTATTTTTATATGATTTAACCATATTTATTTATTATAATTTTTAGTTTATTTATTTAAATAATAAAAATATATTTGTTTATATAATTAAATGAATTATTTTTATAAATCTAATAAAATTATTATTAATTATTAAATAAAAAATTAAGCTAAATTATATAATCCTTTAAACATGGATAAGTAAATATATCATTGTTTTAGATTTTTATGAACATTTGATTAAAAAAATATAATTATATTATAAAAATTACTTTAGTATGTGAAGGGAAATAATTATATAATTTTGAAATAAACAATCTTCAATAGTAGTGATTCCCTCCCTAAAGCTTAAATTAGTTATAAATTACATAAGAAATTTTAGAGATAATGTAAAAAAATAAGAGGATTATTGTTTTTTAAATCAATTTCTCAATTTAATAAATTTATTATAAGAAACATAAAAATAATGAAAATTGTTTTTTTTAGTATTTTTCAAATTTTATTAAGAATAGAATTGTCAAACTAGTGTAAATTTGTTAGAAAATCCATTACATATATCTATAATGAGTCTTTGAACTATAATAAGATTAATCAATACAAAGCCTTGATTAAAAGAAAAGAAAAAAAAAATATTTTGCATTTTTCTAAAGTAGATCCAAAAAAATTGGAGGCAAATTTTGACTAGCAAAACTAAAGAAAATGCTATGATTTCCTCACAGAGTGCAATTCCTACCTTAAAAACATTTACGAATTTCGTAACGCCCTAGAAAAAATTTCTACATAATATGATTTTTTTTCTACAGAAGACATAAAGTTTGGGGTTAAGCGACCTGCAAATGGGAAATCTAAGGATATTGAGGGATAAAGATAAAATATTAAAAATTAGAGGTCTTGTTCTAATCCCTCACATACACAAGCTCTTCAATTTAGCAGTCAAGTAGGGATTCCTTACACTTTGGACTCAAAGTCTCACTGTACCTATTTTTAAAAGTGGGGATAAAAGTGATCCCTCTAATTATAGAACCACTATGATTAGCCCCATTTTATCCAAGCTATATGGAAGTATTTTGGAAAAGAACATAAGCATATGGATAGAAAGCCACAAAAAAAGAGCTAAAGGTGACATCGGTTTTAAAGGTCATCATTCAACTATAGACCACCTTATCACACTTAGGATCATTATAGAGGAGTGTCACAACAATAAAATCGATCCCCTTTGTTGTTTCATTGAATTTAGAAAGGTTTTGATATTGTGCCTAGGACCAACCTTTAAATAGGTTAGAAGAGCTAAAAGTTCCCTCCAGGTTGAGAGTTGTTATAGTAAGGTTGTATCTGGACATTATTGTCAATTTTAGGAGCACTGAGGGTTGGTCAGAAGAAATTAACTGAAATAGAGGAGTCAAGCAAGGTTTTCCCCTTTCCCTTAACCTTTTTGGCATTTACATTGACAAGTTAGAAGATTGTTTGGAAGTCATAGGTTGCATTGGCCCAACTCTTTCTAGTATAGTCATCATCATTCTTCTCTATGTCAGTGATATTGTTCTTATGGAAAGGAATCCATATGACCTTAGTAAGCAACTTAGAATCCTCAAGGGCTTCTTCTCTAGTATAAGCATGACTGTGAACACTAACAAAATAAAGGTCATGATAATTAAATCCAACAAGATCACTTATGATAATTTTGTATATGACAATAATATCTTGGAGGAAGTTCTTTCGTACAAGTATCTTGGAATCAATATTCATTAGAATCTCAATTGGGACTATAACATTGAAAAAAGTATAAATATAGGGTGGAAAGCCTATTATGGGCTTGAAAATAATTGTAAATTAGCAAAACTTTGGTTATGGGATAAGAAAAAAATCTTGTTTGAGACTATTGTGACTCCCATGATCTTATATAGATGTGAATTTTGGGGATGTAGTATCTCTCGATAATTTTGGAGAAAGATAGAGTAGATCCAAAAGAATTTTATAACTTATAATATCAAAATTAAGGGCAATGCACCCTATCCTATCCTCCTCGTCAAAGAAATTCTTTCCCCCATTGAGAGCACAACTATGACTAGGTAATTAATGTACAAGAACAAGATAAACAACGTGGATAACAAGAGACTCCCCAAAATTGCTTCAGAATCTAGCCAAAATCACCAACGACTCAAGTGGGGATGGCATAATGATGTCAAGTATTGGCTAAATCATTAGGAAATAAAAGAAGAAGTTATTTTGCATAATACTGATGATATTAAAAATAATGTACAAGCTAAATTTAAGGAGAATCTACAATGTGATAAAGAATTAGAGGATAAAAGGAAATTAAGATATTATAAGAAGGTGGTTAACCCTAACCTTAAATATCAAAATCATCTCTTTGTATTGACTAGCATAAAGAAGAGAATCAATATTTCTAAAATAAGTACTAATTCTCATGAGCTTCATAGTGAAATCGAGCATTGTACAATCCCCAAAATAGCATGGAAAGAAAGAATTTGTCACCTTTGTGAGACCAAGAGGGTTGAATATGAAAAACACTTTCTTCTAGAATTCCCTGTGTATACCCAAATTAGATCCCAGTTTCCAAATATTTGTCACAATAACGACCTTCCTAGCCTTTTAAGTCATAAAAAATTTAGTGATCTTGTAATACTTCTCTTAATGTTTTTCAAGCATTGAAATAATATTTTAAAGAAATCCAAGTAGTCTCTTGTTTTTATTAAGGTCTAATAGACCAATTCTAGTGTCATTGGATGTTAACCATCATCATCATCATAAAAAAAAAATTTAAAATCATAGTTTTTTATATTTTTCAAAATTCATTATATTTAGAAATATTTTTACAAAACTAAAAAGGTATAGATTTGACTTTTTTTTAAAACGTGAATGATTTTTTTTTAATATTCTTCCATTTTTCTTTGTTGATTTTTGAAAATCCATATGTACTAAATATATATTTAATTTATGAAATAGACTCTAAGAAATATGCATCACTAAATAAAATTTAAGCAAGGGTATAATAGTATTAACATGGCTATATGGTCTCGTAGATGGGGTGACACATGCCGAGCAATTGATCCATGACAGTCTAGCAATGAGTGTAGTTAAATCCCCTCACCACCAACCTCCCCCTTCGTCAATCCACTATGCCTAGCATTCATTCTAGCAAAGAGTCAGTGCATTGGGATAGTCAAGGAAGTTTAATGGTGCATCGGGCTTGGCCATCCAGAGCTAGTACAATGCAGCAAGGCAACATCACCTCAACATTCATGGCTCCCAAAAATATGATTTCTCTTGTCATCACACATGTAATCTCTTTATGTGGTACTTATCTCCAATGTTTTTCCTTGGCTTCACATTTTCCACCTACATTCTTTGTCAATTTTATTTCCCCTGCATCCAGCTTCTCCATCAATTCCTCTCCCAGTGGTGTCGAAGTCATGCCTCGTGAGAGAGGTAAGTCCAAAAGCGGGCCGACCTACTACAGTCTGGTAGTTCGGTACTGGCGCACAAGCTCACCCTCTCTTTTTCCCAATCTTGGAAGTAGCTATGTATGTTATCCTTATTCTCACCAAAGTTGGCGCGATGATGCCCATCCTGAGCCCCATTTTCTTGAACCTGAGCTAAATTATGGAGGTTGTATAGTGGAAAAGGAGATTCCCCCTAACTAGGAGGAGGACATCACGGTGCAAGAAACACTAACCGACATTGTCCTCCCCTTGAATTATCTGGATATTGTTGTTGGAGGTTGTGTGGTGGAGGAGGAAATCCCTCCATAGAAGCAGGACGACTTCATGTAAGGAGCATCCCCCACTTTCATCGGACCGCACAATGAAGCCCCTAGGATTGATTGGGATGATTGCAGGGTCGAGGAGGAGACCCATAGAAAGCAGCATACAAGCGAGCCAGACCATCCGACCTTGTCACGCCACCATTTTCCCAGTCCTCATAGGCTTACGAAGGACCATTTAAATATGATCTTTGAGATGAGACAAGATATGGCTAACCAACTTCACAGCCGACATTCCCTCAACAGACGTCTGGACATGTTATTTGATTCCCTGTCAAGCGAGCCTCCGAAGAGTCAATGCCCAATATGCTGCCAGTCGCTCACCTTCACTGTCTGCAATGATGGAAGTCTGGGTTCACCTCAATTTTAGTTTTTTTGCTGATATGTTATCATTTTTAGCTAAGATGCATTTATAGTCCAATTTTGTTGAAAACAAATTATGATATACTGGCTTTCCTGTGAACATTACAGGCCACTTGTTCTGGTTTCCATACATGCGGTAGAACAGGTGGCAGGTTTTGATGTATGTTTGGACATGTGTCACTTTTTTGACATCTTAAGGTAATACAAACTCTTTTTTATTTACAAAAAAAAAACATGGTTGTATGGTCATACTAGTTATCATTATTTCAAGATATTGTTCTTCATACAAAACATTTTGATAAACTTTAAAAAAAAATCAAATTTCTCTATCAATTCTCCAAAAGTTATGAGTTTAAACCAAAATAATAATCAAATGTAAGAAAATAATTTATCCTTTAATTTTGTATAATGATAACACCCTTGAAGAATTAGTACTAATTCAAGCTCGAATGAAAAACGGCTCTGCAACTAGGGTTTGAGCTCTGACAGCCGCAGCGGACTGTGGCCGCTTGACAATGGCCCCGCAGGGGCTCCCGCAAGGCCAGGGGGAGGTGCCGACGGGCATCCCCTACAGCYAGGTTACAGCAAATACAAACACGGAAACCAGAGGGCAGCGACCAGCCTTCGAAACGCCTTCTGAAATGCGCGCAGAACTGCTAGCTGAAGGCACATTCAAAGATCGGGACACGGACATGGATCAAGATAAGGAAGATAATATTGCCAGAAATTCGGTCCCTTGGATCCCCGGTAAGTGTATTCCGCAAGCCCCAATAGCCCCAAAATATGTCATAAATTCTCCCCGTATTGAAGTCCAGAAACAATACATGCAAGATCATGCTTTAATCGGAAAGTTTTTGGGGCTCTGGCCCTCAGAACGCGATCTTATCAAATGGGTACAGTACTGGTGGAGGCCAAAAGGGCACTATG
>JZKD02S1668475.1:61596-73694 GCA_000966675.3 Picea glauca
ATTTCAAATTGAAGTTATAATGCTATGTACATTATTAAGCAATAATGTTATCTGCATTGGTGGGTTAATTATGGTGGGCTAATCTCAATTAATTAGTGCTACTAAAACATAATTATCTATGCCTAACAACTTTTGATGTATAGATTTGAATTCATGCATACTTTTGAATTATAAAATTTGCATATTACCATTTTGAAGATACATATAGCAATATCAAAATTGCATTATACTATGTTTATAAAAATAGTGTTGTAGGTGAAGTGGTCTGGCATTACTTATCAAAATATCTTAAAATATTTTCATAATAGCAATAAAAATTATACTAAAACCAACAAATAATGGCAGTCTTTTGTTATAATATAAAACAACAAATTTCTCATAAATAAATTGTCAACCAATTATTATTAATTATATAAAATAAATAATCAATAAAATTGAAAGGAGATGTGCTAAATAAAAAATATGTCTATATAGATCTGAGGTTAATATTAACTTCTGGAATTATAATGTTATATGTTAAATTATTTATGAAAAATGCAATGATTATGTAAAAGATTGATAAAATTAATGAATTGTTTATTGTGCCACCTAAACTAAGATTATCACACATAATTAATAAACTTAATAGTTACAAAGGTTAACATATTACTATAAAGTGAAGAGATTTTGTGTTTAAATAGAAATATAAGCTCAAGTAATCATCCACTTATCAGATTGTTATTATCTTTTTAACTCTCTAACGCTATTGGATAATGACTCAATAAATTCGATAATGTAACTTTATTCCTAACCATATGAATAAGGACCATACAATTATTTCTTCATATTTTAAAATAGTATGGTATTTGACTTAGCTACCATTATTTTAGTTTTATATAATATTAATTTAACTTTAATTGTATTCTATTTTATTATTATTTATGGTTACTTAGTCTATTTTGTATAGATTTTGTAATTATTAATTTTTTTTACTATGTTTAAATTTTGTAATTGTTATATATATATATATATATATATATATATATATATATATATATATATATATATATATTTCACATAATCTAAAACATAATCACTAATTTCAAATTGAAGTTATGCACATTTACTAGAAGAAATATATCAATAACTAGTTTGGGATAATTTTTAACAAGATGCGCTATGATAATTTACAAAAAGTTGAGACCAAACCTTTAATATATATCATTACCATGTTCAAGAATTTGCAATCAAAACATATCATTACCATGAGCATGGATTTACAATCAAAACTGTTGCAATGTAATTAGTGCTTTAAAAAGGGCCAAAACTTAATTGAGTAATCCACTTCACATTTATACACATACATGTCATTGGATTGGTTAAGCTTTGAGTTTGCATTCATTCATTATGCATGCATCCAACTTCATTACCATGAGATTGAATCATGGTCGATTACTATTTAAGATATCACAACCAGTAAGAGAGCGAGAAGGCAATGATGGAACTCCATTCATGGATGGTTTACCAAGAAGTGATATGCACAACTAGTAAGAGAGCGAGAAGGCAATGATGGAACTCCATTCATGGATGGGCTACCAAGAAGTGATATGCACAACCATCTATGTGAGTTATAGAGTTATAGATATGGTTTGGGTGGGGTATAAGATAGGAGAAAACTCCTAAAATATATTAGTAGATAAGAAAAGTGGAGATGAAAAAAAGAGGCTAGGCAATCCTTAAAAAAATATTATGAAAAAATAATTGCAATTCATGATTTATTTCACTAACATGAATTTAATGACCTCAATGAATACATGTCATAGTTATCTAAGATTACAACTCCAAACTTAGGTTATCTATGTTTGAAAAAAAATTGCATTGTCTGCATGTTCAATAATTAAAACTCAAAACTTAGGTAAGATTGAAAATTCTCTTAGAGCTATCCCAAAAGACATAGAAATTGTCAACCAATCAAATGTGTGATAAAAGTAATTTAAATATTATGAAAAAAAAATTATTTTATTGAACATATGTATAACATTGGACAACAAGAAAAATATTTATATTTAAAGGCAAACTAATGAATGATCAAAGATGAATTGAATGATATATAGCAAAGACTAATAATTAAATATGAAGACTAAATTAGGAAACTAACTTTGATTTTTCCTAATTAGTAAGTGAAGTTAATTTGGTATCATATTGAAAGTTTTTTATTATAAAAAAAACATTTTTTTTTGGATTAATTTTTTTTAAATAATCTATTTTAATAGTGAAAATATATTAATTATTTATTATTAATTTATATATATTAATTATTATGAATTAAATTTAAATAAATATGAAAAATAAATTGAATATTTTTATCCCATTATAATTATAATTATAATTATAATTATTTAATTATAAATAAGATGAAAAAAAACTAATAAATAATAACACCTAGTATATTATACTATGTAATAATTGGAGATATCAAAAAGATAAAACTCCCTTGTAACTGAACTACCTAAAACAAAGTAAATATTTGATTATAATAAACAATTGTATACTCAATATAATATTTGATTATAATATTTGATTCGTATACTCAATATCTTGAAATTTGTTAGGTGAGATGATTGTAAAGTAGTAAAATTTGTTAGGTGATTGTATCGTAAAGTAATAGATATAACCATTTACATCATTACCATAAAATAATAGGTTATAATTGTGATAATATTATACAATTATTGTAAGTATAAAAAACAATTATGTTATAATTGTGATAATATTCTATTATTGTAAGTATAAAAAACAATTATATATAAGGATGGTATTATTATTGTAAGTATAAAAAACAATTATATATAGGGATGGGATTAAGGAATTGATGGTTTTTTAGGAAAGGCATTAGAGTTGGATTTTGGTAATTTGATGATTTATTTTTTTCTTGATGGGTATATAAATGATATTTCTCATGTATTTTGGTTATAAATTTTTTTATTAATAATGAAAAAAACACAAAGTTTGACTTGGCTTTTATAACTATGTTCAACAATGTTTTTGTTTGTTGATACACTTTGAATAGGTTTGTTAATGTGACAAATTCTTTCAAAACCTACTTTTAAAAAATGTAATCTATATCCTTTTAAGTCAAAAAAGTTGTTTTTATTGATAATGAAAAAAACACAAAGTTTGACTTGGCTTTTATAACCATATTCAACAATGTTTTCGTTTGTTGATACAGTTTGAATAGGTTTGTTAATCTGACAAATTCTTTCAAAAACCTACTTTTAAAAGATGTAATCTATATCCTTTTAAGTCAAAAGAAATTGTTTTTGTTTTGAATTAACTCACATAACACTTTTTTTTGAATAAGTGACATTGTAATTTTGTTTAATAATATAAATAAAATTGCAAATTTTGTTTTGTTGAATTTTTTTTTTTAAATAAATTAATTTTAAAAAATGTAAATTAAATAATTAAATAATTAATATTTAAAATTAAAATAAAATTGTATTAATTTTTTAATTTATGAATTTTATTTTAATTTAATTTATTAAAATTAAATTATTTATTTTATTGTATTGTATTATATTTAAATATAAATAGTTCTTTCCTTACAATAAATTATTTGAAACAAAATACAAAAATTATTAATAAAATTTAATATATTTTATCAATGCATACTTTCACCTTCCACTACTTTGCCATTTTTTGAAGTGAAAATATATATTTAAAAATATTTTTGTTTAGTTGATAGGTGTTTTTATGGTGGATAATATTGGAACTTTTGTTATGAATAACATTGGAAATTTTAAAGTCCATGTGAATAATATTGGAATTTTTGGGGTGAATATTATCCAATAATATTGGATAATGTGGGATGAATAATATTGGAACTTCTATGCTAGATAATATTGGAACTTGTATGCTATATAATATTGGAACTTTGTTTCTTAACCATGTGGATTCAAATCCTAGGTGAACCAGGTACACAGGTTCCTTCTGTAGTTTTAATTAATTTATTTATTTTCTTTGTTTTCTAACACAATGAGTAATTCACCCCAGATACTAAAAAATACCTTACAAAATAACCCTAGAAATTCTATATAAATATATAGAATTAATAGAAAAACTTAGAGAAGAGAGACAAGTCAAACATAAAACAGTGTTGGAAACAATGTTTCATAACTAATTTAAATCCTTTGAAGACAAGATTGAGACAAAGATAAAAAAATATAATCTTAGGGTTGGAGAGTGAGTTGCACAAATTGGAGGCTAGATTACAAGAAATGGGAAAATAAAGCCAAGAAAAAAAACAATCAATCCAGGAGGAAAAGGTCATAGAAAATTGTAATCTTAGGGATAAGATTGTAGAGCTAGAAAAAAAATCTAATTAGCAATTTTTATATACATCTTTTGAAACCTAAGTTGGATATCAAACCCATCAAAGAAGAAATGAACAAGCTCATAGAATTAGACCATGAACATAATAAAAGATACTTGAACCTCATAATTTTTGGTGTAAAAGAGCATAAAGATGAGGACACCCTTGCAATAGTCAAGGAAGAATTAAAAAATAAATCACAAATTGAGACAACTTTCCTCATAAAAATAATCAAACATAAATATAGGTTGTTTGGGTTAAGTTAATCTCTATTGACCATAAATATGGTGTACTCAACAAAACTCCAAGCTTAAAAGGGTTTGGAATATTTATCAATGAAGACCTCATTCCAGAGAACCAAGTTGAATTAAGGAAGGAAGTTCATAAGGTGAAAGAAGGCAGAACTAAAGGGAAATGTGAAATCATTCGGAATCGAAAGGCGATTGTTAGGGATAGAAAAGATAATGATAAATAGAAATTTGGGACACTCTGGATCCTCTTTGGGAATTGTGGTGGTTTTCCATGGAGTAAAAGGCCTATACTACGTTGGATCTCAAGTGACATTAACATTATTCTATTGGTTGAAAATTGGGATCATGAAGAATGTAAACTCTCTAATATCGAAGGATTGTGTTTTTGGTCCACATGGAAAAAGAAGACCTCTCGTAGAGGGATTGGAGGTATAGCATGTTACATTAAAATGAACATCTCTTCTCACACCCAACTTCATAAGAAAGATCATCTCAATCAATACATATGTACAAAGATATATGATATTAATACTAAGAAGAGTTATATAGAAATATGTTATTTCACACCTATTAACTCTACCTTTTATACAAAAAACAATCTATATAAGAACTGTGCCTACAAAAGCTTCGAGCAAGATATCTACAATATGAAAAATGAAGGCAATATCCTCTTGTTAGGAGACTTTAATGTTGTAACTTCATCCAATCAAGCTATTATTTTAAGAAATGACTCCAATCCTAATCCTCTTTGGCTAGATGAGGACCTTGTTTTAGCTAATGTTGATCACTATAATTGTTTATTAATTAAAACAATCAAGTGTTACATAAATTGTCAACCCAAGGAAGTCTGTTTATTTCAAAGACAATCACACACTGTATATGCTCAATCTCAAAAGCAATCTAAAGTTGTAGTAAAAGTTACACTAATCACACCTTGCTTTGAACAGACTGAAGTTATACTTTGAATTACAGTAAAAGCAGTCTATATATTGTAGAGTTTAAGATTCAAAGGAAAATAATTATCAGAAGAATCCTGGATTACATTAAGAAACAACAATCTAGGGAAAAGGAACCTTTCAGCATACTGCAAAGAAGACTAACTATTCTATAACAGAGAACAAGACCCTATTCCCCAAAGTAGGAATCTTCAACACCTGTCTCTGACTATCACACTTTCATAAACTCATTCTACAAACAGAATTACCAATCAAAATGATCAACAATTACCTAGGAATGAATTGTATGAAAACGATGTAACAATCAGTTGGAATAGAGTTTTAGCAAAACAGAGTTTTAACAAGTTATGAATAAAAACAATACTAACACACTACATAAACTAATGGGTGAATCTTGTGAAGAAGGTGGGCCCTCTCCTTCTCACAAGATTCCCCAGAAATGAAAGGAACTAAGAAGAAATGTTCAGAATGATATTTTATTCATTTGTCCAATGTCGCAAGTTACAATGTCAAAAGTGAACATGCTCCTTCTCTGTAATTTGCTTCTATCTAAGCCTTATATAATCTACTTTCTAATGATGATTTCTCCCCTATTTAAAGAGGAGAGTCCTCTTAATACAATTAAGCATAAAATTACATGTGTACATACAAATCCTATTCTTAGTCTGATCTAATCTTCTATGCTGGAATAGGATATTCAGATCTTCCGTAGAAAAATGTTGTTACAATGGTTGTAATGGTTTTGGCTTGAGGTATAGTTGTCGTGGCCGGTGTAACAGCTCCTTTAATTATCTTTTCTTGTTACTGTTGTATGTGAAATATTGTTTCAGCATCGCAAATCACAGACTGTTTCAACAACGTGATTTGCGTACTGTTTGATTGTTTCATCAACGTGGTCTTCAAGCAGCAATGATGGTTTTAATGGTGTTGCCTTGAGGTACAGTTGTTGCGGCCAGTTTAACAGCTCCTTTAATTATCTTTTCTTGTTACTATTGTATATGAAATACTGTTTCAGCATCGCAGATCGCAGACTGTTTCAGCAACGGGATTTGCATACTGTTTGATTGTTTCAGCAACGTGGTCTTCAAGCAGCAACGATATATTAACTGCAATCTTCAAACTGTTTTAGCAACTATATATTTCTAAATGGCTAAGTATGAAAGTAATGTAAAATTACATGTAAAACAAATTAAACATATAACAAAGAGAAGAAAGGTTATATACCTTTGGAAAAATAGATTAAGGTGATAATGTAGGCTTAAATATGAGTGGGAAAAGGATGTAATGATAGCAAAAATTATGAGCAAAAAGGTACATTATAGGGTCCTAACATCCCTCCCAACTAAAAAGGTTGCATGTCCTCAGGCAACTTCAATCTGAATCAGAATCCGGATACTGACTCTGGGCGTGCAAATTACTTAAGCAGTAGCTGTAGAAAGTACTGTCTGTTGGGGCTCTGAATCCTTGAACATGTTGTAGCCTTTTCCAGGCTATTGTTTCAACCTTCTTGGGCAACCTATTATGAACTTGATACTTCTCTACTGGCATCCACAGAATGGGAAAATGGAATTGACATCCTACCCAATTTTCATCACATTGCTGGACACATTTGATGTAACTGGGTACCCAGAAGATTGTTTTCTCAAGATTGGTAGGACTAAAGGGATTGTGCTCCTTCCTTTTCTCATAAGATTGTTGCCAAAACATGTTATTTTCTTTTAGGGTAGTAGTCTCTGTGGATTTAATAAACTATTGACAATCCTGAAGTATTGTTGTCTGTAGTTGCCGTATATATTGAATCATCCCTAGTTACTTCAAAAATTGATAATATTCTGCAACAAAGGTGGCAATGTTATGTGGTTCTGGCCGTATCCAGAGGAGACGGGTATCTTCATTATGCTTGGCAGCTAGAAAATCATTCTTCCATGTAATCTAGTTGGCAAAGAAGGAGGCGAGTGCCCAAATATGGATATCACCAACAAGAGGATTAAGATTAAGCTGTCTGTTCTCAGGAATGGCTTCATTGTGAAGATATACCTCACATAGTAGATGTTGATCAATAGTAGAGGCTTCTGCAAAAGTTTGAACAAAATCTTCTGGTTTGAACACTACATAGGGTCTTCCTTCTTTGATTGATTTTATCTGAAAGAATGCAAGTCGTTCTATAAGGAAAATAGAGTAATTTGAGGGTGGTTTCCTAGCAGCCAACGATTTTTGTACCAAATTGAACATCAGGAGCAATTTTCTTTCTAACTCCTCATTCTGCTTCTTATGGGAACGAGATTCTTTTCGTGTTTTCTCTAAATCTTCCTAGTTTGAATATATGTGGTTCGGCCAAAGTAGTATGCGCTCCTGCAAACTTTTGTCCTATGTAATAGCAGACTCTTTTTTTCCATTTGTTCATTATTACCTTCTCATTCCATGGTCGAGTTTGTGTTTCAGCATTGCAAGTGGTAGGCTGAGGTAGATTCTAAGTGGTTTGTTCCACAAAATTAGGGGTACTGATCTTGCCAGGAGGGGCAGATTCATCAATAGGCAGAGTTTGAACAACTTTACTAATGAAAATAGGAGCTTCGGATTTAATAGTTGTTGTAGGCCAGAGTTCCTGTATATTAGCTTTTCTTTTTGGAATTTTTGAAGGTCCTACTGGTTCTTGTGTAATAGTAGGGCATTCCTCTTTTTTAACTGCAAAAGTCGTAGTTGCAGGGGAAGCTCCAGGCATTGGAATTTGAACCACTTTGTAGCCTTCTTGATCATAAATATCCCCACATTGGTTGCACATATACTCTCTGTATTGATCATCTTTTGTGTTTTTCTCTTCCATGGCCGCTACGCGAGCTAAGGTGTACAAATTAAGTTCCCTATCATAGGCTTCCTTTGCCATTACCATCTCTTACTTGTAAGCTTCTAGTTCTGATCTTAGAAACTCATTCTCTTGTAAGAGAGAAGCCATTGTTGGTTCTGGTTGTTGATCTGTCATAGGTGTATCAAGAGGGGTGACTGGTTTTTGTGTATCGATTACAACCTCAGTAGCTAGTTCTTGTGGATCAACTACAAAATTGGCAGGTGATTCTTGTGTTTCAGCTACTTGATGTAAAGAAAATAGTGTTGCATCACCCTGGGCATGTGATTCTTGAATTTAAGGAATAAAGTCAGCAACTGGTTCTTGTGTTTCAGTTGTAGTTGGTTCTTGTGTAATAGCTATAGCTGGTTCTTGTGTAACAACTACTAAAGGAGTAGTTGGTTCTTGTGTGACAACTATTGTTGCAACACCTTGGGCATTTGATTCTTGTTTTTTAGGAATGAAGTCAACAGTTGTTTCTTTTGTTTCAGCTATAGTTGGTTCTTGTGTAACAACTATAGCTGGTTCTTGTGTTTCATCTACTGAATGAGTAGCTAGTTTTTGTGTGACAACTAATGAATGAGTAGCTGGTTCTTGTGTGACAACTACTTGATGTAAGGAAAATGATGTTGCAGCACCCTAGGCCTCTGGTTCTTGTGTTTCAGTGCCCATGGGTTGAACAGGTAAAAATTCCAGGATTTGGGAGGGTGGAGGTGTATGGGATTTTAGCAAAATGGGTTGGGGGTTTAGGGTAGTGGCAGTAGTGGTTGTTTTTGTTGAATCCTTTGTTCATTTTTTAGGTAAAGAGGAAGGAAAAGTAGTAGTTTACTTCTTTCTTTTGCGAGTGGGTTTTTCCTCAGTGATGGATCATGGAGCGTTATCAAGTTTATCTGCTTCAGAATCATCGCTAAGGATATGAACAGTAGGAGTAGATGATTCTGGTAAATTGTGGGGCGGACTTGGTATGGTAGGAGGGCTAATTGGATCAATTGGATCTGTAGGTGGATTAATAGGTATTTCCAGAGGGTCATGAAGGTTTTGTTGTTTCTCTTCATGAGGATTTACAGGATGTTTAGCAGCTTCCTAAGGGTTTATGGGTGGATTGTTTAGGAGAGGGTTTTGTTGGGCAAAACCCTTTTGGATGAGTAATTGAACGAGACGGTGATGGGTGAGGGAAACGATGGGATTTTTAGCCTGTTTATAATAATGCAACATCTTTCTAAGACATCCAAGTAGATAGTAAAGAATATTCACTAGTCTAGCATGTTGTAAATGAGATAACAAGACAAAGTCATACTGGTAAACTACTTGGTATCGGCCTTCATAGGTAAGGTAGTGCTTGACAAACTCCACAACTTTCGACCAAGGAGGTGGCAACGAGCTAAGTCGAACACCCCGGGCTTTAGGCTCAACTTGTTCTCTTGGCAAGAGAAAATCCTACTAGGCATTAAGAATAATATGTTTGTGGATGAACCAGTGAATGCCAGTGATGGGAAGACCTGAAACCTGTGTTATATCATCCTCTATGACTAAAAGTTGAACCCCTTGAATAGTAGAATGGTCTTCTTGAAGATTCTGAGTAGATTGAAGAACCTGTTGTTGATCAAATCCTTGGAGCCTCTGAAAATAACTCAGCCAGCCTGCCTGCTAAAGGATTTGGTAGACTTCTGGACACAATTCTAGCAGGGTTGTCGTGGCGGGTTCATATCCTATAATAGGACCTCCCATAGCTATTCAGCTCAGTAGAATGCACAGTCATAGAGTCAAGTAACCACACCCAAATAGAGTAATTTTTGCAGATGAGGGCATGTAAATGATGGTGAAAGGATGAGATAATGGGTAAAAAGAAGTGACGGTAGTCAGTTCATGTGAGATGATGGCATAAAGTTTCGATATTCTTCCCCCAACTATGGCTAAAATAGTGACTTTAAGTGTATGGTAATAATGAATTGAGATCTTCTCATTAGCCATAGTTCAATTATATTTACATATAAAGTTTACATACCTCATCTTTACCTTTGATTCATACTTCGAAAAATATAGTGCCTGTTCATAATAGATCTGCAGTAATCATGGGAGAAACTTTGGATTTATGTGAGAAATTGTATCAAGGGTTTGTTTAATCATTGGAGAAGGTAGTGAAAGGACAGAATGTAGTATGAAAAATAGGAGAAGTGAGAGTGGAAGAGCTGAAGAAGATGTTTTTATGATAGGAAATGTTAAAAAAGTGGTGTTTCAGTAACAGGGAAAAGAATGGAAAAAAATGTTTGTTGAGGAGTGATGTTTTAACAATGGAAAATATTGTTGTAGAAATGGTGTTTCAACAATGAGAAAAATGGGGAAAATGTTGTTGAAGAGTGGTGTTTTGGCAATGGGAGAATAGGGAAAAATGTTGTTGAAGAGTGGTGTTTCAACAATGGGAAAATGAGGAAAAATGTTGTTGAAGAGTGGTGTTTTAGCAATGGGGAAATGGGGAAAAATGTTGTTGAAGAGTAGTGTTTAAGCAATGGAAAAATGGGGAAAAATGTTGCTGCAAAGTGGTGTTTTAGCAATGGAAAAATGAGGAAAAATGTTGTTGAAGAGTGGTGTTTCAGCAATGGGAAAATGAGGAAAAATGTTGCTGAAGAGTGGTGTTCCGGCAATGGGAAAATGAGGAAAAATGTTGTTGAAGAGTGGTATTTCATCAATGGGAAAATGGAGAAAGAGATTGGAAAGGAAAGGAAATAAAAGGAGATGAATGATGGGAATTTTGAATGGGAAATGAATGGATTGAAGAAAGAGGGAGCAATGCTTCACAAGATGAATCTTGGAGCTACTTGTAGTAAGATTGTCCTTTCTTGGTAGGCCCTTTTCTGGATCGATAATCTGCAAAAGAATCAATTGTAACATGCCATCCCTTGGTAGGGATTATTAGTAAAAGAAATTTAATCTAATACTAAAGAAATAAAATTTAGAAAAAATAAATGCAATGAGGGGCAAGAGGCTCCTCTAAAAAGAGATAATGTGAATCTGCCACACATGTGGCCTTAAAATCTTCTTTCGGAATGGGGCGCTGGTACAGACAGAGTCGATGACCATTCACTAATAACAATGTTTTAGGGTCATCAATTGTTAGGAGCCTTACTGTTCCATTGGGGAAAATAGTATCCACTTCGTAAGGTCCTAGCCATCTTGTACGCAGTTTCCCTTGAAATTCTTTAAACCGAGAATCATACAATAAAGCCCAATTACCTTTCTAGAATTGCTTATGCTTGATGATTTTATCATGCCATTTTGTTCTTTGTTGTTGAATCATAGTTGTCTGGTGAATGGCATCTAATATTTTTTCATCCAATTCATTAAGTTGTTGCAACCTGGTTGTCTGTGCATCAGTCAAATCAAGGTTAACAGCTAAAGTAGTCCATAAGGTTTTGATTTCAAATTCCACAAGAAAGACAACACTTTTTCCATAAACTAATCGATAGGGGGAGAATCCTGTAGTATTTCTCCAGGTAGTTCTGTAAGCCCATAATGCTTCAGGGAGCCTTTGAGACCAATCCTTCCAGTTTTCCTTCACTATTTTTGTGAGAATGGCTTCTATTAATTTGTTTGTGCTTTCCACCTGTCCATTGGCTTGGGGGTGGTATGGTGTAGTCATTCTATGATGAATATGATATTTTTGAAGGGTGTCTTTAAAACCATGAGAGGTGAAAGGAGGT
>JZKD02S1668475.1:74058-87143 GCA_000966675.3 Picea glauca
AAAGTTCCCCAGGGGCTAGTAAAAGTGGTCTTATCTTGGTCTTGGGGTGCAATTTTGATCTGGTTATACCCACTGAAACCATCTAAGAAAGAGAAGAATTTCTTCCCTGACAAACAATCTAACACCAGATCAATTAATGGTAACAAAAAGTGATCTTTTTGAGTGGCTTTATTTAAGGCTCTATAATCTACACACACTCTCCATTTCCCATTTTTCTTAGGAACTATTACCAATGGGGAAACCCATTCATTGTCAGATATAGGATATCTAAACCTTGCATTAAGCAATTTTTGAAGTTCTTCTTTAAGAATTTCTCTTAAATTAGGGTTTATTCATCGTTGAGATTAGCAGATCGTTCGACAATATTCCTTGATATAGATATGATGAGTACATAATTCAGGAGAGATTCCCTTCATATCTGTATAGTCCCATGTGAATGTTTCCTTATGTTCAAGAAGTAACTTCATTAATTTCTGTGTTTTAGCAACTGTCAAGTTGGGGTTTATATTCAGTGTTTTGCTAGGTTCAATTTCTACTGGTATAATTTTAGAAGAGATGGTAATTGATGTTTGAGGTAGGTCTTCAGAGTTAAGGTTTTCCTAGGTATCTAACTCCAAAAGTGCATCTAGTTGATTATGTGTTTCTGGAGTCACAAAGGAGGGTTCACAAATAAAATTATTAATTACTTCATCCTCAGTGGCATATTTAAGGCTTAAGGCTTGTTCGATAGTCAAGATAGGTTGAGTAGTTTGATCATCATAGTCCACCCATAAGGAATTGTCATTATTAATCAAGGGTGTAGCATGAGGGTAGAGGGCAAGATTTTTGGTATCATATCCATTGGAAATTGTCATTGAACCATATTTGCAGCTGATAAAGGCATATGTTGTGGCTAGCCAAGGCCTGCCCAAAATTAGAGGATGACCCCCCAATTTTGTTTTAGGTTGTAATACTACAAAGTTAGATGGATAATTCTAGGACTCAACTGAGATGATTAGGTCTTCAATGAATCCTTCTTGTTTGTTTGTAGAATGGTCAGCTAATTCTAGAATGGTTGGGGTATCTCTGATTTCATTCTTCACTTGTTATAGTTGTGAAGTTTCAAGAGTCATAATATTGATAGCAGCGCCTAAGTCTACCAGAACTCGAGGAATTATTGTTTTTCCAATTTGCATTGTGACAGTAGGATGGCCGGGATCACCATATTTAACTGGAGGAGCTTTACCTGACATTAGTGCAGACAGATCACCCATGACATGAACTGTGAGGGGAACTTTAGTTTACCTACCAGGTTTCTTAACACAAATGTCTCGCATAGTTTTGGCATAAATTGGTACATCTCTTAGTGCTTGTAATAGTGGAATTTTTACATAGACATTTTGTGATTCCTCTAGAAGATTGAAAGTAGGTGGCTCAGGAGTTTTATTCAAAACTAAACACTCAGGGAATGGTGGTTCTGCTATTTCAACAATAGTATTTTGAGGGTGGTTGTACCTCTTCAGGTGAATCGTGCTTTTTTATTTCTTCTTTATCAGAATCAGAAGAGGTAATATCATCAATGATAGATTCTACTATTTTCCCAGATCGTAAATGAATATCATTGCATTGTGCAGGGAAAAGAGAAAGTATAGGCTAGTTTTGAATATCAATACACTTCATAGCCTTATTATTGGGGTTAGGGTTAGGTTGTACAGGTAGTTGGGGCCGCATCATTTTATTATTCGGTGAAGCACTTGATGGTAAAGGGAGTGGTTGTTGAAATTGTGATTGAAATTGAGGAAATTGATTTGGGAATGGGGGTTGTTGACCTCTCCAATTTGGATTCCATTGGTTAAGGTAAGGTTGTTGTTGTGAAGGCCAAGGTGTCCATATTGTTGGGTCTACAAAGGGAGGGTTTGTTTTTTGCATGGGTGGGTAATTCATTTGATTGAAGGGTGGGTATTTCATTTGGTTAAAGGGAGGGTAATTTGCTTTACTAAAAGAAGGATAATTATTCCAACGATTAGAAGATGTAAATGGCATATTAGGATTCATACCTTGTCCCCGTGGTTGCCATTGCCTTCTTTGTGTCAACAGATAGATAGCTTCAGCTTCTTCATCATTTGGTTGTAATGCTATTTTGATTCCTAGTAAAGAAGGGCATTGTTGAGTTTCATGATCCTTATCACAAAGGGTGCAAATTGGTTTTTTGTCCAATGGGCATTCCCTTAGTGGGTGCTTTTCTCTGCATTTGGAACAAATGATGCACATAGTTGCTTCTACTTCGGCTTTTTTCTTTTTAATCTGCAAGGTGCCAATTTGTGAAGAAAAAGAACTTAACATTTCAGTTTTAAAATCCTCAAGTAAATTACCTATTTCGCCTCTTGTTACTCCTCCACTGGATGATTTTTGAACTCTTGAAAATGTGGTATCCCTGCTGTTTGATCTATTCCTTGCAGCTCCTCTTGAACATCTTTTATAGAGGTTAACAATTTCATCATATCATTATTTAGATATGTCCCCTTTTCCAAGCATATTCATCATATCTAGACAGTCATCCCTTACTCCTTTTAATAATATTGTTTTAAGAATATCTTTACTTACATCAGGGTGACTGGATCTTTGTAGATTATATTGTAGCCTTTCCACAAATTCCTCCAGATTTTCATCCTCTTTATGTATCATCTTGAATAGTTCCTCTCTTTTTTCTCTTTTTCGGCAATAGTCTTGATATTTGTGCAGAAATTTATGTTTCATTTGATCCCATGTTGTGATTACATGACCTCCAAGATTCATGAACCATCTTAATGCATTTCCCTTTAATGTTGTTGGAAATAGCTTTAACTTTTGAGCATTGGAAATGTAATCATAACTTCTGCATAATATGTCAAACTCGAAAAGGAATTCATCAAGATCTTCAGAAGATAAACCATGAAAGTTGGGTAAAGCTGAAAGTGGAATATTCATCGTTGGAGCTACTCCTCTAGGAAGATCACCAATAGGAAATCCTAAGGTAGAAAAAGAGTTTTCATCGTTTACCTCTCCTTCAAGACCTACCTGTTCTTCATGGTGCAATTCTTCATTATGTCCATCCATGGTTTCTTCTGTTTGTTCCCCTACTGCACTTGCTTGATCCTCAATGTTGTCTATTGGTTTTTCAACTATCTCCATTTCAAAGTTCGCTTGAAAGGAAGGTTGAGGCTTTGGTTTTTAAGAGTTTGGTCGTTGAGGAACAATAGATTCAGATTTTGATATAATCTTGTCGATAAAAGTATTTCTTCCTCCTCTTCCTCTGCCCCTGCCATCTGTAGGGTCAATTTCCTTGGGGGGTCTGCGTCCTCTCATGAAATCTGTACATTTGAAAGAAAAACATAAATGATTTTGAAATCTATAATTGCCTTCCCCGAAAACGACGACAAAATGTTGGTCACTATAATTGTTTATTAATTAAAACAATCAAGTGTGACTAAATGGTCAACCCAGGGAAGTCTGCTTATTTCAAAGGCAATGACACAATGTATATGCTCAATCTCAAAAGAAAACCAAAGTTGTAGTAAAAGTTACACTAATCACACCTTGCTTTGAACAGACTGAAGTTCTACTTTGAATTACAATAAAAGCAATCTATCTATTGCAGAGTTTAAGATTCAAAGGAAAATAATTATCAAAAGAATCCTTGATTACATTAAGAAACAACAATCTAGGGAAAATGAACCTTTCAACATACTGCACATAAGACTAACTATTCTGTAACAGAGAACAGGACCCTATTCCCCAAAGTAGGAATCTTCAGCACATGTCTCTAACTATCACACTTTCATAAACTCATTCTGCAAACAGAATTACCAATCAAAATGATAAACAATTACCTAGGAATGAATTGTATGAAAACGATGTAACAATCAGTTGGAACAGAGTTTGAGAAAAACAGAGTTTTAACAAGGTATGAATAAAAACAATACTAACACACTACAAAAACTAATGAGTAAATCTTGTGAAGAAGGTGGGCCCTCTCCTTCTCACAAGATTCCCCAGAAATGAAAGGAGCTAAGAAGAAATGCTCAAAATGATATTTTATTCATCTGTCCAATCTGGCAAGTTACGATGTCAAAAGTGAACACACTCCTTTTCTGTCATTCGCTTCTAGCTAAGCCTTCCGTAATCTCCTTTCTAATGCTGATTTATCCCCTATTTAAAGAGGAGAGTCCTCTTAATACAATTAAGCATAAAATTACATGTGTACATACAAATCCTATTCTTAGTCTGATCTAATCTTCTATGTTGGAATAGGATATTATGATCTTCCATAGAAAAGTGTTGTTATAGTGGTTGTAATGGTGTTGGCTTGAGGTACAGTTATTGCGGTTGGTGTAATAGCTCCTTTAATTATCTTTTCTTGTTACTGTTGTATGTGAAATATTTTTTTAGCATCACAAATCACGGACTGTTTCAGCAACGGGATTTGCGTACTGTTTGACTGTTTCAACAATGTGGTCTTCAAGTAGCAACGATGGTTGTAATGGTGTTGGCTTGAGGTACAGCTGTTGCAGCCAGTGTAACAGCTCCTTTAATTATCTTTTCTTGTTACTGTTGTATGTGAAATATTGTTTCGGCATCGCAAATCACATACTGTTTCAACAACGGGATTTGCATACTGTTTGACTATTTCAGCGATGTGGTCTTCAAGCAGCAACGATGTATTAACTGCAGTCTTCAAACTATTTTAGCAGCTATATATCTCTGATTAATGGCTAAGTATGAAAGTAATGTAAAATTACATGTAAAACAAATTAAACATATAGCAAAGAGAAGAAACGTTATATACATTTGGAAAAATAGATTAAGGTGATAATGTAGGCTTAAATATGAGTGGGAAAAGGATGTAAAGATAGCAAAAAGTATGAGCAAAAAGGTACATTATAGGGTCCTAACAGCTAACAATTACAAAAGAAACTTTGAAGACATGATCGATAATGTTTTTGGTATTGAGTTACTCAAGATCTGTAGTTATCAATATTTAATAATTTGAAATGGTCTACAGAAGTGGTTGAATTATAAAAGGATTATTTATATCTATGGGTTGGGTAGTAGTGTTATTGATTATGTAATAACAAATATCCCCATACAAAACCAAATAATAAAATTTGATATTTTAGATGACCACGCACCTGACTCTGATCATAGACATATAACTTGTTCGACAACACAGGTATTCCCACAGAGGACGAACAACTTCGGTAACCACTCACACAACCAGATCAAAAATCAACACACTGATGTTTTGACGTGGTAAAACCCCTATGGGGAAACATCCACGGCCCTAGCCCATGCGACCACTTGGAGCAGTTTATTAATGCAAAAGAAAAAGATTACAAAGAGATTTTACAAGAGAGTTTCTCACAATCGATCATCGGAAAATGACCCTCCATGCTATTTAAATAGAGATCATGGACCAATCGAGTGTTAAGACATGGATCAATGATCGTTAAGATAGAGGAGAATATGAACCATCAGATCACTCTATGTTGGGAACATATCGTGGCCGTCAGATTTCCTAACTACAAATGTATACAAATGCATACCAAATAAATACAATAAGAAACACACTTTTACCTAACGACACGTTAGACCAAGTAGATATTAACTAAATCCTAAGTGTCTAAATATCCTAACATCCCCCCCTTAAGAACAACTTTGGATATGATTGAAGGATTTACAATACTGACACAATAGGAGAAGGAAGGAGGCATTAGAGCCTATCCCCCTTTAATGGAAACCTCCTAAACTCCTAACATAGATCGAAGTTTGGAAAACTTCGCTTCTGTAAGATACTTTGTGAAAATGTCTGCAACTTGATCTTCTATAGGGAAAAAGAGCACTTCAATAACTTCATCATGAATGAGTGTTCTGATGAAGTGCATGTGTAGCTCGATGTGTTTGTTTTGATGATGTTGAATTGGGTCTTTGACGAGCTTGATGGCACTCTGATTGTTGCACCAAAGGCTAGTCGGATGCTCCTGCTTGAATCCAAACCCTTAAAGGATCTGTCAAAGCCATAAGGCTTCCTGAACTGCATTTACCATTTCTCGGTACTCTGCTTCTTCTGAAGAAAGTGAAATAGGTTGTTGTTTCTTATAGGTCCAAGTGACAGGTCCTAATCCAAGGCTGAAAACATAACCCGCAGTAGACTTCTGATCATCAGGGTCGCTGACCCAATCTGAATCAGTGAAACCAACCAATAAAGGAGTCCCCCCTGAACTGTAATGTATCTGGAATTGAACTGTACCAC
The DNA here is from genome assembly GCA_000966675.3 of Picea glauca. Lineage (NCBI taxonomy): Eukaryota > Viridiplantae > Streptophyta > Pinopsida > Pinales > Pinaceae > Picea > Picea glauca. Next base: position 80,327 of record JZKD02S1668475.1, read on the forward strand.
GAACATAGTGAAGTATCCTTTTATCTTCTTTCCAATAGAATTCATGGGGTGTTTTCATATACATGGAAACAAGACCAACAACAAAGGAAAGATCAGGACGGGTATGAGTCAAGTATAAGAGAATACCAACTAACTGACAGTAGCATCAACTTCGAGAGAAATACATGTGGAAATAAGCTTGACTCTAGACTGGAAAGAAAAGTTCCTTCATTACTTTGCAAAACTTGGAGGCCAAGAAAATAGTGCAAAAATTATAAGTCTGTCATTTCAAATTTCTTCTTAAGACTGGTTTTCACATGGTTTAAAATTTTAGAGTCACTACCAGTAAGGATAAGGTCATCAACATAAAGGACAAGGATTATGATATAGCTTCCTACTTTCTTGGTATATACATTAGGATCAGAATGGCATCTAGAGAATCTAGTGTCAATAAGAAAGCTATCCATTTTGGCATACCAAGCTTGGGGAGCTTGCTTAAGACCATAAAAAGATTTCTTAAGGTGACAAAAAAGGCTAGAGTCATTCTAGACATAGCCAGGAGGTTTTTCCATGTATATTTATTCTTTCAAATCTCCATGCAAGAAGGAATATTTAACATCCATCTGATGGACCTGCCATTTATGTGAGGTAGAAAGGGAAAGAACAAGGGCAATGAAATTCATTTTGGCTACAAGGGAAAAGGTTTCATTATATTCAATTCCTTCAACTTGGGAAAATCCTTTGGCAACTAATCGAGCCTTATGTATTTCAACACTTCCATCTGATGCATACTTAGTTCTGTAGACCCATATAAATCTAAAAAGTTTTCTTCCTTTTGGAAGAGGTACAAGATCCCAAGTATTGTTTGCATTAAAGAACGATACTCTTCATTCATTGTTGTGTCTCAATATGGATGACCTAAAGATTCTGCAAATGTCTCTAGATCATGAGTCTCTGAAGCTTGGTCCAAAAAAGAAGAGTCTCGTTGGAATTGTTAATGTGTTCGATGCTGATCTGAAGGATCATTGACAAGACCACCAACTGCTTCTCATGTTGAATGGACCCATCTAGGAAGCGATGGAACTAGTGCTGGTTCATGTTCAAAGGACTCATCTGGAGGAAGGTGAGCAGGCGAAGGTGGATTTTTATCCTCGCTGTCATCATCTGAAGAAGAAACTAGGATAAGAACAAAACAAGGCACAAATGTTGAAGATGTCTCATAGGATGAAGAAGGCACAAACGTCGAAGATGGTCACAGGCCAAAGAAGGCACAATAGCTGAATTAGGCTCCCAGACCAAGAGATTTTCATCAAATTTAAAATCTCTTCTAATAATAATTTCATTACAATGTGGTTGAAGAAGTCTATAACCTTTGACATTTTCAGAATAACCAACAAATATACACTTCTCACTTTTAGGTTGTAATGCTTTTATTTTCTAATAAGGAATGTGAGCCCATGCTATGTTGCCAAATACACAGAAGTGACTTACATCTGGTTTAATTTTAGTCTAATCTTCTTCCGGTGTTATATTTTTAAGATCCTTTGTGGGAGTGTGATTAACTATGTAATTTGCATAGTTGATTGCTTATGCCCAATAATTTAGACTTAATCCCTTAGATTGGATCATACAATTATCCATTTCTTTTAGTGTGTGGTTCTTTCTCTCAGCAACACCATTTTCTTGTGGTGTATATGGAATAGTGTGTTGCATTTGGATGCCCTATGTAGTACAGTAACTTGTAAAATGATTGTTCGCATATTTGCCTCCATTATCTATTCTTAACCTTTGAATTTGATGTCCAGATTGCTTTTCTACAAGGGCCTTATAGGCCAAAAACTTGTCAAAAACTTCACTCTTAAGTTTTAAGAAGTAAACCCAAGTACGTTTGTAAAAGTCATCAATGAAAGTTAAGAAATACTTGCGCCCAAAAAAAGGAGGAGTAGAAAGTGGACCACAAAAATCACTATGAACAAGCTACAAAGGGTCCAAGGCATGCCAAGAGGCACATTTGCCAAAATTGTCTCGATGATGTTTGTTGAGAACACAACTAGCACAAACACCATATCTACATGAAACGGGAAGAAGACCAATCACCAATTGTGATTACATAGTTGTTGCAATGAGCCATAGTTTAAATGACCAAACCGCTCATGCCAAATTTTGCTCAAGTCATCGCTATGAGAAACAAAAAATGATGAAAAATATGATAAACCAAATTTGTCAAACTTGTACAACCTCATAATATCATCAATAATTCTAGTTGCAAGAACATGCTTAGGATCTTTTAGATCCTTGATTACAACTTGGTGAGGTGAAAACTCTACGGTTTTACCTTCACCTAAATGAGTGATTTGATATACTGATAGAAGGTTACAAGAAAGAATTGGAACACATAATACATCATTGAAATGACCATTATCTACTTGAACTGTTCCAGATCCTACAACACTAAGAGATCTATCATCACCAACAAATATTTTCTTGGTGTTACATTCATTAGAGAAGAAAATATGTCTTTATCCTTGGCCATATGATACGATTCTCCAGAATCAATAAGCCACTCATCAAAAGAAGAAGAAGAAGTTGTATTGAAGGAGAAACTAGAAGAAGAAAGTGCATGTCCAGAAGAAGAAGAAGTAGAATCAATATTGATGTTGTGCTTCTTCATCGCAACTTCTAAAGCTGTCATCTTCTTGAAACATTTGGACTCATCATGACCATCTTTATCACAAAAGTTGCAATGTCTTTCAGTCTTCTTATTTTTATATTTTTCTCATTTGTCACCATTAGGAATTGAAGCTGTCTTAGTGGGTTTCGGACCCTTATGTTTCTTTTTTTTGTAGCGAGGATGTTGCTTCTTGGGATACTTGGGTTTATCTTTCTGTTGGGAAACTAAGGCTTTGTTGGAGGTAATTGCAATGTTGATCACTCCAAGTTGTATAATCTTATCTTCCTCTCTAATCAAAGCAACACAAAAGGACTCAAGAGTGGGTTTTTGATAAGATTTCCCTAGAGCCTCTCTCATGGTATAAATGGTAGATACAAACATAGAATATGCACTACCTAGCTCAGAAAGAATAAGATAGATGCAATTCTCTTCCTCCATTTTTATATCACATTCTTCACATAAAATTTTGAGTGTTTTAAACTTAGATAGATAGTCTCCAAGGAAAGAAAAAACATTTGTACTTAAGGTCAGTACTTGATTTTCTAATTATTGTGCTCAAATAATATTGAGTTTACCAAACATAGATTCAATCTTTTCCCATGCTTCATTGGGGTCATCAATTTATTTAAGGTGGAACCTTAAATCAGGAGAGATGGACATTCTGATTAGTCCACGTGCTTTGTCACTCCTATTATCCCATTTGACTTTCTTATCATCATCAGTGGGTGATTTTTCCTTTCCCAAGGTAATCTGGTACAAGCCTTTACTTCTTAATAAATCTTCCATATGAGATTTCCATTGGAAGTAGTTGGTTCTAGTAAGCAAAAGATTACTGGAAGAAGCCATATTAAATCTGCAGATAATATGGATTTAAAAACTGAAACTAATGATCTGGATGGAAAGATCTCAAAAATTTATGCGATTATAAAAAAAAAACAGCACTGAAAACGGACTTCGGATGTGAGAGTTATGCCATTTAAAAAAAAGGCATAAATAGTAACCAAAGGACCACATGGTAGTTTCTTTATGAATTGACCCACTTTTATAAAGAGAAGTAGGGATCATTTTTACAATGAAGTTACTTTATAAAAGAAAAGCTACATGAAAAATAAATATCTCTAAAATAAAATATTAAAGCTACTTATAGTGATTCACTTTTATACTTGAAGTGAAATACACTTTACAATTTCAGCATGATCTTTTTCAAAAAAAGTAACAAAAGAGAGACTTGAACTCAAGACCTCTTACTTAATAAGAAATTTTTTAACCAAATGGTCTAGAAAAGCATATTATATCATTTAGAAAGAGGATTGGGAGTGTTGTTGCTATTGTTGTTGTTGTTGTTGTGGAAGACAACCTTGGAGAGCATGCTAAAAAAAAACTATTTTTACACAAGTAAAAAATTTTGCTTCTTGATGACAACAAGGGTTAGATCTCGGTTAGCTTACTCGAAAGATGCATCTTTTCCTATATGTTTCTAATTTCCGAGATCACACAGGGCACGGGGAAAAGAGAATACGCAGATCTAAAAGGGTATAAACTTGGAAATAAATAATATAAAACCAAAATAATACTCTGCCAAAATTTTAAAAATGTGTATGCATGCTTTAGACCCTTGGATCTGACTAAAATGGTCATATCTTGGGAAAACATAAACCTTTTTGAGTGAAACAAAAAAATTTCCTGACTGAAAAGAGCACTCCAGACCCAATGGAACAATCCTCTCATCCCATAAATGTACGAAAATGAAAGAAAATGGAGATGAGGCAACTCGGCTTCACGATTTCAATCTACAATAGGAGAAGGTCTTCAAACAAGCTCTAATACTATGTTCGACAACACAACTATTCCAATAGAGGATGAACACATTCTGTAACCACTCACATCACCATATCAAATATCAACACACCGATGTTTTGACGTGGAAAAAACCCTATGGGGAAACATCCAAGGCCCCAACTAACCCAACCACTTAGAGCAGTTTATTAATGCAAAACAAAAAGACTACATAGAGATTTTACAAGAGAGTTTCTCACAATTGATCATTGACAAATGACCCTCCATGCTCTTTAAATATATATCATGGACAAATCATGTGTTAAACCATGGATCAATGGTTGTTAAGATCGAGGAGAATATGAACTGTCGGATCACTCTATGTCAGGAACATATCGTGACCATCAGATTTCCTAACTACAAATGCATACTAATGCATACTAAAAAAACACACTAATAAACACACTTTTACCTAATGACACATTAGACCAAGTAGATCTTAACTAACTCCTAAGTCTCTAAATATCCTAACATAACTTTAGGTATTAACTTTACCATTTACAAAAGCTCCATTGAGGAACACTCTAACAACCAAAGGCACTTACTTTTTGACAAACAAAAATTCTATCTCTTCTTAAAAGACTTAAGCAATTATTTAAAACTCATATCTTATCAGAACAATATTGAAGCTAACTATCATAATTTTACAACCCTCTCTACTTCAATAAACAATTTATCTATTGAGGTGCTACGTAAAAAGAAAAACAATACAACTAACCCTTGGTATGATAATGAATGTAAAATTGATGGAAAATCCATTAGGGATGCTTCCAATTCATCTTTAAAATCTGATAAGATAAATAGATGCAAAACATTAATTAAATGAAAAAAAAAATGTGTATATAAATAAAAAGCAACAGAATCTTTTGCACCTATTTAAGATAGATCCTGGGAATTTTTGGAGGAAAATTCTAACTCGTAAAACTAAAGAAAATAATAAGATTCCCTTGAAGGACTGGAATTTCTACCATAAAAATTGGTATGCCTCCCCTAATGTCATGGAAAACATACCAAATAGCTCTCCAAAAAATATAGTGTTTTATATAGAAGACATTAAGTTTGGGGTTAATCAGCTCTCAAAAGAAAAAGATAATGACATTGAAGGTTACCAAGATAAAATATTAAAAATTAGAGGACCTATCCTCATCCCTCACATACATAAGCTCTTCAATTTAGCTATCTAGCAATATTTCCCAAAACCTTGTGTTAGAAAAATAGGACCGTGGAGCAATAAAATAAAAAAAATGCAGAAACAAAACACAGAAGATACACAATACAATAGAGACACAGATTTGCGTGGTTCACCTAGTGTGGGCTACGTCCACCAGAGAAATTCCCATGTCTTTCCTTTATTATTATCCAGCATATGAAGGGATACAACCTACAACAAACCCACTGTAACTTCCTCTTCTCTCTCTCATAATATCCTATCTCATAATACAATATTCACCATCAACCATAGTCGCAATACATTTCCCTCATAAAAGAGGGTTGCCTTCTAGGGAAAAAACCCTAACCTAATCTCTATCGTTAGATCTGCGACCTTATAATGAACGGTCCAGATGTACAATGAAATTACAATATACATTTACAAGGAAATTTTTCCCTCGAGGGCTTCGCCTCTGAACCCCCATCGGGGGACGCTACCCCCGAACCCTCGATGGGGGCCCACTTGCCCCGAGACCCCCTAGTAGGGGGGATAGCCCTCCTCGGACCTCTCAGAGGGGGTAGCCCCCCCTACACTCCCCCACGTGGAAGAGTGTACATACTTCTGGGGTGTAAATACTTCATGGGGTATAAACATGGCTAGAAGTAAAAGACCTCTGAATCAGGAAGATAATCAGGCTCCACAAGCAACAATCTCCCACTTGGAGACTGATCTCAACAACTCCACTGCTGTTGTATATGCTGGAATTTGAGCCTTATTGGACCTGGAAAATTTCTCATCTTCATCTTCATTATTGAAGACCAACTGAAACTGACCAGGAACTCAGTTTCTCCCTGGTTACTCCCTTTGTTAACATGTCTGCAAGATTCTAACTAGTGTGTATCTTTTCCAACTTCAAATGTCCATCTTCCAAGGCGGATCGTATGAAGTGGTGCCTCAACTGTATATGCTTAGTCTTCGAATGGAAGGATGAGTTCTTTGCAAGATGAATGGCACCCTCACTATCATAATACAACCTGTTATTCTCTTTCTTCTTTCTTAATTCCTTCATAAACCTCTGTAACCAAATCATCTCTTTACTAGCCTCTATAGCAGCAACATACTCTACCTCTGTTGTTGAAAGTGCAACAACCTTTTGCAGTTTTGAAATCCAACTTACTGTT
>JZKD02S1668486.1:14500-25490 GCA_000966675.3 Picea glauca
TGCCAAGTGTGAAGAATGAGAGAGTGTGGGTGCGCCACCTCTCAAGAGGTTGGCTGCCCCATGTGGGAATGCGCCACCTCTCAAGAGGGGCGCACCTCCTCTTTGGCACATGCTTGAAATCAATAACACACATGCCCACTTTATTACTTTGACCAATGAGAGTCATCTACTTGCTGCCACATAGCCGTTTGAGGCTTTATTTTGTCTCCAACATGTCCCCACATGTTTCCTTGATTTTTGCTTTTGCTGATTTTTCTGGTTTTATTTTGACTTTTTTGGGTTTTTTTGAGCAAAAATGACTTTTAAGTGATTAAAATCACTATTTTTGCTCAACCAAGTGGAAACTTAGGTAATATGGGTGCTCTAGGTCCAAAAATGAGCACCCCCATGGCATATTAAGTCCCCTAGTACTACTTTTTTAATACATTTTTATTTTTTAATTAAAAATTGCCAAATTCTGACAAATTTTTAATTAACTGAAAAAATTAAAAAATCCTAAGGGGGACTTAGCACATTTCCATAAGGCGCTAGGAGTATGTTTAGCATGGTAATATATATTAGACACTAGGATTAGATCCATGATTAGGACTAACCATGGGCATATCCTCCAACTTTGGAGGGATTGAGTGAAAAAAACTAATAAATTATAAATTCTCTGAAAACGACAAAATATAATTAATAAGTAAAAGAAATACTCCAGAGTACAACTCATGCTTAAGACTTAAGGTGGCTAAGACCTTTTACAAGTTCATCATGCAACATCTCTTATTACAATTTTTATGGAAATGTAAAAAAGGTTGGTCTTAATGACCGGCTGAACTTCTGAACTCTGAATTTTGAACATGAAAATGTTCAATCTTTGGCTGTTCGCTGGAAATCCATCTTAGTGCAACTTGGTGGATAACATCCCTAAAAAGTGGGGATAACATGACTCATGGCTGAAAAGTAACTCGAAAGTCTCTTTGGTCTCTTTCTCTCTCGGAATGTGCCTTGAGGAGCTGTATGTCCCTCTGCCTCTTGCAGAGTTTGTCAAGCCTAGGCATGCCTTTTATGGCCTACTGCAATGTCTCTGGGAACATCAACTGGAGCAATAGGATCAACTGCATCGACTGAATCAACTGGAATAATGGTTGTCTCCCTCTTAACTACTGAAGGGGGAGAAGGTACTGTCTCACTGTCAATCTCCATCTGAGATTCTCTGGATCTTTGAAAGGCTATCTCTTCTTCAAAGATAACATCTCTGCTTATCTCAATCTGTTGCTAACCAGGGATGTAGATCCGATATGCTTTCGAAGATTCACTGTATACCACAAATGTACCCTTTCTCCTTGAAGGATCTAGCTTGGATCTCTTCTCTTTGGGTACATGAAAATATACTGGGCACCCAAATATCTTGAAGTGTCCAATCTCAGGCTTCACTCCGGTGAAGGCTTCTTTGAGAGTTATGTTCTTCAAAATCTAGTGAGGACTCCTGTTCTGAACATATACTGTTGTCATGCATGCTTCTGCCCACAAAATCATAGGAAGACTCTGATCATGCATCATTGCTGTGGTTGCCTCAATGATGGTTCTGTTCTTCCTTCTTCTCAAATAGTTTTGACTCCCTCTAAGTCAAGTGAATCCCTCTGAAGTCAAGTGACTCCCTTTGAAGTCTGAAGGATAAACATCTTCCTTTGTTGTTAACCTGCCTGGAACAAGAAAACAAACAAAAGGAAACAAAACAAGAATATCTCCTTGAGGAGAAAAATGAGTACATCTCTAGAATCAAAACAATTTAAGGATTGTTGTCACAAATACAATACCTACTTGTAGTGTAGCAAACTTAGAAATGTAGGTTAGAGGCATGATAATTAAATCAATCAAACCTGGAGTCTTCACTTCCAGTGTGTTGTTCCTTTGAATGCACTGAGATCCCTCTGGATCTATGATTGCATCAAGGGTTCCTTCCTCCTGCAAGTACCCTCATGACAATGATACAAATAATATATACAAGTGCATACTTGGGGGTGATTATATGATTTCTCCAATGGCAATTAGCTGATCTCTGACATCTTCATGATGAAGATAGCAATGGTGTCACCTTTTGTTATCTTGATGTTTTGAAGCTTGGCCCTTCAATGTAAGAGCTCTGGGGGTGTTGTCACTCTCAAACATATTCTTCAATGCCTTGACTTCATCTTCTTCCTTTCTTCCTTCTCTTCATTGGTAGTTGTCTCTGGTAAACCTTTTTTTGTATCACCCACAATAAGTCTTCCTTTGAAATCTTGACTTCCAGGAATTGAAGTTGGTTGATCCATCAAGCTTATCTTCCATCATAGTTTTGTTCATCATATTTTAAGATTCTTCACAAACCCTTGTCAACTGGGCTAGAAAACCTAACAGCTAGGCTAGGCTAGCAACCCTAGGTTTTGTTGGGCTTATGACTGCCAACAATAAGCCTTGAAAATTAGAAGAACACTGGTGAGTTGAAGAGCTCCTTCAATGGGCTGCAGAAACCCTAAATCTGAAATTTCTGTAGAAAATTGCGAAACCCTAGGGCCAAAAATCCAAAATGCTCGGAGATGCAATCTGAAGCTTGTTGGAGGTACACTGAAGGAGGCCGTACACTCCTGTACAACTTTTAGCCCCAACGTCCAAGTTTAAGGTGTTGAAACACCTTAGAAAAGGAGGTCCGTACAGAATTGCAGCAAACCCTAGAGGGTTGTATGAAACTGCAGAAGAAAAGGATGGCTAGCTTTGAATGCTTGTGCAATGGATTCTTCAAGACCTATGCTCTGATACCATGTTCAATTTTCACTAGGCTAGGCTCAAGCATGGAGTTTATTCCAATTTTAGCATTTTACTTGAACCATAGACAATTGCAGTTACACCATAAACAATTTTTTGCAGTAACCAAGATCGCAAGAAGAAGTACCATGCAAAAGTACACAAGAAGTATCTTGGGAAACCCTTCTCAACAAGGGAAGAAAACCCAACCAATCCTTTGCTATATTCTTCAAGAGAAAGACCTCCCACACCATAGACCTCGCACACAAAAGGGTGCTCACAAAGCCAGAAGGCTAGCGCCCAAGAGAGGTGCGCACTTTAGCCCTAGAATAAGTACTTGCTGAAATTTCCAAAATCATATGTGCGTTGTGTTTCCTCAATGGGGAAAGAACCTTTATTTATATTATACTGGACACACCAAAAGTGGTGTCTATTGGCACAACAGGGCCAACCTCAATAACTTAGAATATAATTAATAATTACCATATTAATTATCTTTTACGTTAATTATCTTTCACTTTATGGTGGGTCCTATCTGTACCCTTTACATCACAATTAGGGTTACAGGTAAATCTGACTCTTCGACAATATAGCAAGGGATCTCACACACCCACTCGCGCTTAGCCACTAGGGGCACGTCCACCTGTGTTTAGCCACATGGACATCCAAGTCAACATATCTCTATCTCACTGCGTCTCACAGGAGAATCATCTGGACACACACTCACTAGTGCTCAACCACTAGGGTCACGTCTACCTGTGCTCAGCCACATGGGCATCCTACTCAACAAATCTCTATCTCACTGCGTCTCACAGGAGAATCATCTGGAGTACCACATCGTCTCAACTCTCTACATAGAGGAGAACAATGAACCCATCACATGGGCTCCTTCACCCCTCACAGGGGTACACATCGTTTCATCTCAAACGACACACCCATTTCATGGGCATCTTCCCTTCTTAGGGGCACACGACGTTCCATCTCCGTCTTAAAGAGAACGACACACCCAACTCATGGGCATCTTCCCTACACAGGGGCACACAACGTTCCATCTACGTCTTAGAGAGGAACAACACACACATCTCATGGGCACACCCAACTCATGGGCTCTCTCACAGGCCGACTCACTCAGTCCGTGTCCTGGAGGATGTCTCACGCAACTGTAATCATCAACAATTTCCAGATTTGATTTTCAGTTATATATGTTGTTTATGCATTGTTATTCACATCCATATACATCTTGCTGATTTGTCATTAGTAAAATGACAATTCTTAAGTGATTTGACATCTAGGTGAAGAATATAAGGAGCTAATTTTACCATTGTCATATTGTTGATGTACTGTTGTTTCTACTCTTCTGACTTCAATATTTTCGAAGGCATATCAAGAGTAGTTTCAGGCCTTTGAAAGACAAGGTTTCCACTCTTGCAATTTTAGTATTTTCGAAGACGTATCAAGAGTCTCGGGCCTTTGAAAGACAAGGTTTCCATTATTGCTTCAGTAGTTTGGGTGCCATAAAATCCGTGGAAGTGTGAAGACCTTGGAATTTTTGTCAACAGAGACGGATCAAGGGGTAGCTAGCTTAGCACATTGAAGAACCAAAAGGATTTTATTTGCCTAGATTTGCCTAGATCTGTGTGTTTTTGGGTTGCTTTTAACCTTCACCTATGGCATCTTTATTCAACATTATGTTGGAAGGGAGTCAAAGGTTCACAAGAGAGAACTACAAAACATGGAAATAGCAGATGCTAACTTTTTTTGAGTATAGGTGTCTCGCGAATATTGTCCTTGGTAAACTTACCTGGCTTGAGGTTGCAGGTAAAGACTAGGATAAGTTTGATGAGAGAGACAGAGAAGCTCTGATGTTGATTAAGTTGTCCACGATAGATGAGATGCTTATAGAGGTCTAGATAGGGAGGACTTCGTTAGCGGTCTGGACACATTTGAAGGATTTGCATGAGACTTCGGACAAAGGCAGAGCCTTCCTCTTGGAGAAGATGTCATTTTCGATGATGATGGATGAGCATGCATAACTCTAGGAGCATTTTCTCAAGATCAAAGATATCCGAGAACAGTTGATGGCCATTGATTGAAACATGGAGGAGGAAGACATGGTGGTAATCACACTAAAAAGTTTACCACATGCTTACACGCACTTTATTGAGACCCTAAACATCACTTCCACAGATGTTGATCTGGAGTTTGATGAGATTTACAATAAGTTCTTACTATTGAAGTTTGAGTAGCTTCGGAAAATATTATTATTATATTCATATTGTACTTGACCAAGACAAAACCCTAAAGATTAATGTTATATTATATCTGTTAAGTCTGCCCTATTGTGCCTTTGTAAAAGTTGGCCCTATTGTGCCTTGATAGGTAAAATGTAAATTAGAAGAATAAAGTGACAGGCCAACCCTGACCTAATTTTTGGGGGGCCCAACTAGTATTTATAAGAGGCCTAGCGCCTTATTTGGTGACACATACAACTAGCTCTCCCATACAGTGCGCAAGTCTTAGAGAGTGACGCACCTACATAGAAAGAGTGACGTTGCTACAAAGAAGGAGTGACGCAGCTACAAAGTAAGGGTATCTCGGTAAAGGGTTTTGGTTATTTGGTGAAGGACTATCTTGGTCTAGTGGTGCTCTACTCTATTCAAGTTAGGGTTTCTGGTGGATCTTTTGCTTTGGTGAGATCTCTCTTAAGAGAGACATTGTACTTGTTGAAGACTCTATATTGAAGAAGTTTGCTAGGTTTTTTCCCCCACGAGGGTTTCCCATGATAAATCTTATGTATACTGTGGATGTCTATCTTTCAGTCATCCTTATGCATGCAACTATTGTTTTAATAGACTAATGTTAAAGAATACTACAAACTTAATTGTTTGAGAAGACTTTTAACGTGGTATCAGAGCGGGCCTAAAAGAATCCATTTGCACAGTTTAGAAGAGATCACTGGGGAAACTAAGACTATAAGGATACTCTCCCAACCCTAGCGCATCTTTCCTTGGAATTATATTCTCAGTTTGACAAAGTTTTGTAAACTGCAACTAGTGCTGCAATCGCTGCAACTGCATAAAACCCTAGGAGGGGTTTTCACCCACTTTTTAAAGGACGCTGGTCAAAGTAAGATCACCAAGGAACTCGCCTTAGGAGGGCGCACCTTTCCCTCAGACAAGAATTCTAAAATTCATATTTTGAAAAAATAGGGTTTCCTCATAAACCCTAGCTCAAGACGTCTTGGCAGCTGCAGAATTGAAGCTGAAATTGGTCACCTTGGCATATCACTCTCTGGTAAGTACAAAACCCTTATTTGAAAAGTTTTATTTTTCTTATTGTATTGTCCAAGCACAGGATGACACCTAGTACCAAGCTTGATGAGAAGCTTGAAGGTGCTGATAACTTCTGAGCATAGAAGTACAGAGTGATGCTCATTCTAGAAGAGAATGACCTAGAAGATTTCATAAAAGAAGAAGTTCCAGAACCTAATGAAGATGAAGGATGTATTGTATATACCTGGTTTGAAGAAGAATCTCCTTTCTATCTCAGCTTTAGATGAGAAAGGATTCAAAGTTGCTTTTAATGATGGTGGAGCCCTCATATGGCCTAGATGAAAATCTATTGATGATGCCATAGTGATTGGGGTCCAAGAATGAGGCTTATACAAGTTAAGAGGACATTCTATTTCAGCATTAGTACACAGTACAATTACTTCAAGAGAGCTATGGCATAAGATGCTTGCTCATATACATTATACATTAAGACATGTGAACTGATGTCAGCCGCTTCACTTAGCAGGTATGTATATGTTTAAACTGTATCATTATCTTAAGGGTATTTGCAGGAGAAGGGATATTTTTCCCAAACAACAATCGTAGATCCAGAGGGATCTCGGATCTAGCACATTCAGAAGAACAACACTCTCCAGGTTTGATTGTTTTGATATGCCTCTAGTTGTTATAGCATTATTATGATCTTATGAACATCTAGTTGTATTTTGATCTATTGAAGTTATGGTTATCATACTAACCTTTGGACAAAGTTAAAGTTATAAGCTGACTCTAGTCAAAATATTAGATTGATTAAGATTAGGATTTTCGAGTTTACTTGCATTATATTCCCTAACTTAGATTTCTGTTAGGAAAACATATTGTCTTAGTACAAGGGACAGGTTGGAGAGAATACTTGTCATCTTGAGTGAAGGAGACCCAAAAGAAAAATAACAACACTCATTCTTGAAGATAAGACTTCTGGTTCCAGGTTTGATTTTTTAAATTGATAAGTTTCCAGTTTGCACATATCAAGTTTGATAATTGCTACAATACAAGTAAACACTATAGTTGTGACAACAATCTTTGAAAGGTTCCATTACTACTAGATACAATGAATACTTGGTAGCATGTGAGTACTATTGAATATAAATGCTTATTGTACTTGTTTACAAGATGTAACTAACATCTCATCTAGGAGATACTTCTTGTTTTGCTTCCTGATAGGTCACCTTGATAATAATATGTTGATTACCATGAAATTGTCTTTTATTCTTGTTAACATAGATATGTTCTTATGAAAATGCTATTAAATTGGAAATACTTTTGCTCTTGTTGCTCTTTTCTAGGGAAGGTTATCTTGTTGTTCTTGTTCAAGGCATGTTACCATGGAGGAATGATTGATCACAACACTAGAAGAGTGTTGTTCTCATTTCTTATTATTGTATTTCATATTTTGGCTCTTGTTCCAAGCACGTCACAAGTGATAGCTCTGAAGTGTATTATTCTTGTCTATTGTTCCCCTTGTTGTTCTTGTTCTGGGTAGGTCACATGTGATAACTCTGAGGGGAGCTATAGTGACGGTTGCAAGAGGCAACATATTAGATGGTCTCTAGTTTGAGACATGGAGCAGACTATCCAGATAAGAAGTTGTATACATGACCGTATACATCCATGTACTGAAGAAGACAAAGAAGGGTATTTTTGTGGGATATTGAGTATCACATATGGAAATTGATGGCAAGGAGTAGAAAGCTCCAAAGATGACTGAACAAATTCCTCTAGTTCGGTTAATCACTCTTCAGATCATCAAGAAGAGTTAGTAGAGCCAGAAGGGCCTGCCCAGAAGCATCGTAGTAATGAGGAAGAGACCAAAACGGTCCCATGATACTTTGCAGGATGCAAAGATATATAGGCTTGATGAGCCATACCATGAGGAGCAGATGGCTCCACCAGTGGTGAGGCAGGAGGCCCCACCAAGTACTAGCATAAAAGGAGCTAGAGTTCACAGGGAGTCAACCCTCACGATCCCGTAAGGAGGAGCAGCCTCCCCAGAACCATTCATAGGAGACTTCAGAGGAAATCATCACATACAGATGGAGTATATGGCTCCAGAGATTATAGAGACTCAGAGTGAGCTTGATCTCAGCGAGAGTCAATGGCTTAGAGACTTTCATTCAGAAAGTATTCCTCAGACTCAAATGGGAGAGAGAGATGTATTCCAGGACTGAAAGATATGTTCCATGACTTGAGGAGGCTAGATCGAAGCTTCAAAGGCTTTGAGGAGATTTGAGATCTCTTGGGAAGATTCCCTAGTTTCAGTGACAGAGGAGGAAGCCAGTTAGAAGGACTGGGATATGGATCTTTTTCCTTGAAACCAAAAGGGAAGTCAGTGATGACTTCCAAATTGATCTACAAGATCAAACATGCTGCTGATGGCAGCATAGAGATGTACAAAGCCTGATTTGTGTCCAAAGGATTCTCCCGGCAAGAGGGAGAAGAATACGATGAGACACTTGCTCCGCTTTTCAAAATAAGTATACATAGAGCAACCACAAGATACATGAGAATGAGTCTCATGTCTATAGATTGAAGAAAGCCTTGTATGGGTTGAAGAAGGCACCCGAGACATGATATGCTAGATCAGACAGTTTCCTGATGAGCTTGGGCTTTACCAAGAGTAAAACAGATTCCAACCTATACTTCAAGGTTGTGGATGGTGGACCAGTGATACTACTATTGTATGTGGATGAACTGTTTCTAATAGGAGACGAGAAGCTCATCACTGAGAGTAAGAGGAAGCTTGCTGCATAGTTTGAGATGAAAGACCTAGGCATGATGTATTATTTTTTAGGTCTGGAGGTTTGGCAGAAACCGAGTAAGATTTTCCTTAATCAAGGAAAATATGCTATTGAGATTCTAAAGAGATTCAAAATGATGGATTGCAAGGCCATGCCTACACCGATGGTGACAAACCTGAAGTTGTTAAGCAATATATCTTCAGAGACAGTGGATGCCACCATGTATAGCAGATGATTGGTTTGTTAATGTACTTAACGAAGACGAGGCCAGACATGTGTTTTGCAGTGAACACATTGAGTCAATTTATGGTTGAGTCGAGAAGTGTTCACTTGGTTGCAACAAAACATGTGATGAGGTACGTGAAGGGTACAATTGATTATGGATTCATATATGCTTCAGATAGTGAGATAAGCCTGCAAAGCTTCATTGATTCAGATTGGGCCGGTAGTGTTGCAGACCGAAAGAGTACATCTGGATGTTGCTTCAGTATGGGATCAACTATGATCTCATGGTTCAGTAGGAAGCATACTAGTGTGGTGCTCAGTACAGCTGAAGCATAGTACATAGCAGCTTATTCAACTAGCAGTGAAACATTGTGGCTTCAGAAGCTTCTTGCATGATTGTTTGATCTCAAGTTAGAGTCGACTTGTATCTGGTGTGACAACTAGAGTTGTGTGAAGTTGACAGAGAACCTAGTGTTCAATGACAAGTCCAAGCACATCGAGATCATGTACCATTATATCAGAGATATGGTGAAGCATCAGTATGTCACTACAGATGAGCAGATAGATGACGTGTTGACCAAGCCTTTGTCGAAAGTGAAGTTTGTGTACTTTAGAGACAAGCTTGGTGTGGTCCAGAAGGACGTTCCTAGTAAGAGGGAGTGATGAGTTACAATTGAGATTCAGGGCAGTAGCTTCAGCATGTGGCAGAAGCTATAGGTTTTCATTCACTGGCACGTTACGGCTACTCCAGTGAAAAATCCTGGTACGCCGAGTTACTGCTACACCAGTGATAAAGCCTGGTACGTAGAAGGCTACTCCAATGATAAAGCCTGGTATGCCGAGTTACTGCTACCCCAGTGATAAAACATGGTACGCAAATGGCTACTCCAGTGATAAAGCCTAGTACGTCGAGTTACTGCTACACCAGTGATAAATCCTAGTACGCAAATGGCTACTCCAGTGATAAAGCCTGGTACGTCGAGTTACTGCTACCGTAGTGATAAAGCCTGGTATGCAGATGGCTACTCCAATGATAAAGCCTGGTATGTCGAGTTACTGCTACTCCACTCTTAAAGCTTGGTACGCAGATTGCTACTCCAATGAAATAGTCTGGTACACAAAGTTACTCACTGTGGCACCAGTCAGCATGACCTCGCACAAGGTCAGTGGATGCCATGCCTTCAGGGTTGGTTAGTTACCCGACTTTTAAGTTGGTGGGCCAACCTGTGTGGTTGAAGGTGTTTCCTAGCCTTGGGCTAGATGGGTAGTGTGTGCGCACTACGTCGCCTAATCCTCATGATTAGATGCCTGATCATTGTGGACCAGTTGCCTAGTGTGCCAACCATAGGTTACTAGTTCATTGTGGAACTAGATGCTAGATTCTGTGTGAGTTGGCGAGTGAAAGCCTCATGATGACATAAAGCCCGGATGGATGATGAGACCCTGGATGTTGATGTAGTTACAAAACTTCTTCAATATAGATTTGTGAAAATTCAACAAGTCAATGGTCAAGTGTATAGAAGAGCAAAAGCAGTCGTGATACTCGTGCTAGAAGAATACCTTCCTTGCTAAGAGGGAGTGTTGAAGTTTGAGTAGCTTCGGAAGATATTATTATTATATTCATATTGTACTTGACCAAGACAAAACCCTAAAGATTAATGTTATATTATATCTGTTAAGTCGACGCTATTGTGCCTTTATAAAAGTCAGCCCTATTGTCCCTTTATAAAAGTCAACCCTATTGTGCCTTGACAAGTAAAATGTAGATTAGAAGAATAAAGTGACAAGTCGGCCCTGACCTAATTTATGGGGGGCCCTGTTATCGCACGGTTTGTAGGAAAGGTCCAAGAGCTTGAGTCAGGGCTTAGAACCGGCGTAACAGGAGCTTCCCCACCCACTGTCACCTCGATGGGGAGCTCTTTCTATTTA
>JZKD02S1668497.1:0-32687 GCA_000966675.3 Picea glauca
AATGTATGGGCAGGATAACAAGTCCAAAATATTTCAAGAGAACTAAGGACAAGTGGACTGGTAGAACTCCAGAGGACCCCAAATGGATTCGGAGTTTGCAAAGCACTGAGACCAATTGAAGACAATTGAACCTCAATAAGAACCCCCAATATACAATCTGACTACTATGACGGTTAAACCATAGAGGGATAATCTCCGTAACTCTCACGAATGCGACCTCGTGCGTAACCCCTGTGTGAGAGGGGGATCCTAGTAAGATTAAACGAAAATTGGATTTTCTCTCCCTATCGTAAGATGCTAAGTTTGTTTGACATCTTTGGAAATTTATCCTTTCAACCTATTCCAAATCCCTACACCTTAAGCTAATGTAGGTTTGCTAACAAAAATGTAAAAATGTCTGATAAATTTTAGTTTAGCGCTTGATTTTAAGGCTGTTGTTTACTCAAGAGGAAAATGGAGTGGACTAAATGATGTTTTGACCGACTCTAAACAATGAAAAGTAATGAGAATGCAAATATTTCACTTAGATGAAAGCTATATTACGAGAAGGAGAAAACATTTATCATTCACAAATGCATAACGTCCTGAAATGCCAAAACCATACAATTTCGCTACTTCAAATGAAAGCTAGTTTCCACTACCCATAAATAAGAATGAATTTATCTTCTTTGTTTGATTCTGATGTATACAGAAATTAAATACAAACCTTCAATGCTCCACTACTTTCAATCATGAGAAAGAGTCATATTCAGATGCAAAAGACACGAAGCAAAAGGGCTACAAACAAAGCATGCACTCAAGGCAGTGAGGTATGAAAGAAAACAAGGAGAAATGTGTTATGAAAAACAAGAACACAATCAAGGATTATATAACCAATTGAGCATTCAAGGAGCACAACAAAATGCAGAGAATAATCCAATAAATGATAGGGAGAAAGATAAAACACTCAAAATTGTCCCGAGAAAAAACGTAGCTAGAAAAAGCGATTTCATATTCCTGAAAAAAGATTCAATATCCAATCAATACAAGAGGGAGTGATAAGCATAAAAAGCCATCAAAAACCAATCCAAACAACTTCACAAACCAACCACGGACTCTGGGTAAAGAGCTCTGCAAAACAAGCTGCAAAAGACTGAGCAAAAGAAGGCAAAAAATCTCAAAAAAGAGACTAGCACTCCCCCAGAAGGGTGCACAGAGTGTTTCAACGCTCCCTAAGACACTGCAGGGGAGCGTTGGCACTCTGGTATGGCCTATAGGGGGGAGTTGGTCCTCCAAAAAACTCAGAAAAAGAGCCAAAAACCATGCAAAAACTCATCCAAAATGCATGAAAATTGGTGAAATTGCTAGTGAAGGTAGGAGAAGGTTAATGGATGATGAACAACCCATAATTGCTTGGTAAAAATACCTCAAATATCAAATTGAATAGTGCATATATATCTTATTTTCCTTACAATAACTTTCATACCATCAAATAAAGGAGAAAGCAGTAAATCGACTCAAAATCTCGAAAGAAGAAGAGTGACTCAAAGTAAAGAAGAAATAAATGTTACAAACCCAAACAAAACATCATGAATTCTTAGAAATCAAGTTGTTGGAGGCAAAAACAAAGACACACTGGGATGGTGATAACCCTGAGTAGAAGAATCAACAAAAAATAGACTCAGAGATCAACTCCTAAAAGAGTTTTGAGCAGAAAAACACTGGTGCTCTGGTGTCAAGGGAACCAGAGAGTTGCAATGCTCCCTGGGAGCCTACAAGGGAGTGATAGAACTCTGGTAGTAGAGGAAGGGGAGCGTTGGCCTCTCAGAGCTAAAAAAATTGCCCAGAAATCAACAAAAACTCAAAAAAATCCAAAAATCCAGTGTGTATGGGATGAATCAAAAGCCAACAACACATCCAAGAATAAAAAACATAGCATGAATAAGATCTAAAGGTGAGAAAAGGTCAAAAAAATACCAAGGAAGGAAACCAAAACTGAAAGATCCATCCCCAATGGAGTCGCCAATTTTTGTTATAGGAGAATCCCCCTGTGGACAAATGGATTCCGTCTTGGATACTAGACCCCTATAACCAAGACAGAAAGGTGCAAAGGTTGAACACTGACATTCCTTCTAATGAAGCTAAACTAGTCAAGGAATAAAAAGAAAGGAATATAAATACCTTTAATAACTTGTCCTTGCTCGATCCAGGATGAGCTTGATCTCCAAGTTCTTCATAAGGTACTGAAATCGAAGGAACAACAACGACAAAACATACTTCCTATTCCTATTATGATTAGCTCTGAAATAGATCGATAAAACATAAAAAATTCATGAAACATACACGAATTTTAAAGGAAACAGGCTAAGAACATATTTATATTAATGAAAACAAAGCAAAGTGTTTACAACCATAGATGTAGATGCAACAGCTTCACCAAGCTCTCTTTTTCCAGACCCTTTTCTCAAATGATCCACCAACATAATGCCTATGCTTCACTGATAATATTCCTTATGAGATCATAAGTTTCATGCCTTCAATGTATCCTCTATACCATTTCTCATGAGCTCATAAGTTAGGTATCTCTCTCAATCTCCATATGCCTTTCACCATGAGAAGGCCTCCTTTTATAAGCTTGGAGAGAATAAACCACCTTAGAGATTCTTGGGATAGGTTAAGGATCTTTCTCCTTTAGTTGTGGATCTTCCCTAAGATCGAGCCTTGACCTCAGATTCAAATCAAGCCAACTCTAGAGATGAAGGGGATTTTTCCTTGATTTTCCTCAACAACCCAAAATTTGCTCAAACAAGCCGATGCTCCCCCAAAAGGGTGCACAAAGTGTTGCAATGCTCCCCCAAAGAAGGGTAGGGATCGCTAGCACTCCCTAACAATGGGTAGGGGAGCGTTGCCCTTCAAAATTCATTTTTAAGTGGTTTTCTTCATGGAAAAAGATTTGTACTCCTCATCAGATGAGTTCTCCTTCTTAAACTAGTCTTTGAAGGTGTCTTAAGTGTCCTTATGATGTCGTTAGAGACAAGACATAGGCAAGATGATATTATGATTTTTGTGACACTTGCGACACTGTGACATTTATGACACTTGTAATGACAACAATAGGTCATCATGGAAGTGAGTAATTTTGATGTGTAACAGTACCTAACATGTCCTCCCAGTGAAAAACAACCTTGTTCTCAAGGCTTGAGATGTGGAAATTGCTGAAGAATGGTAGTTGGTTCCCAAGTGGCATCTGCTGGGGTTGTATATTTCCACTCGACTAAAACTTCCTTGATGGTACAGTGATGCAGGCGACGCTCACGCTGGTCCAAAACTGCTTGTGGATGTAGCCAAATGGAGCCTTCTTCGTCCATCTTGGGAAGGTTGGTTTGAGTTTGGCACTTAGTTCCAATCACCTTCTTTAAGCAGGAAACATGAAAAACATGATGTAGCTCAGAATTATTGGGCAAAGCTAATTTATAGGCCACATGTCCCACACACTTGAGAACGATATAAGGACCATAAAATTTGGGCGCCAATTTCTGACAATGGTCATCCTTGAGTGAATTTTTCTTGTAAGATTGTAGTTGAAGAAACACTTGATCCCCTTCTACAAATTGACGTTCAGATCGACCTTGATCTGCTTGTTTCTTCATGCGATTCTGGGCCATGATCGAATTCTTTTTGAGGGTACAGAGAATAGCCCCTCTAACTATAAGTGTTTGGTCAATCGCCTAGACCTTCAAGACACCAGGTAAATATGAGAGAACTGAAGGTGGATTTTGTCCATATACCGCTTCAAAAGGAGTCATGGGGGTAGCTATATGGTATGAAGTGTTGTACCACCATTCAACTAGTGGTAACCATTGAGCCCATTGATTTTACTTTTCCAATGCAAAAAACCTCAAATATGTTTCCAAACACTTGTTGGCAACTTCAGTTTAACCATCAGTCTGGGGATGATAAGCTGTGCTGAGATGCAATTGGGTGCCTTGTAGCTTTAACCGTTCTTGCCAAAAATTTCTAGTGAAAGTTGGGTCGCAATTAGAAGAAATAGAATGTGGCATGCCATGAAGCTTGAAGACCTGATCCATGAAAAGTTGAGCCATAACGGATGATGTAAATGGGTGTTGAAGAGCACAGAAATGAGCATACTTGGAAAGGCAATCAACTACCACCATGATGATGGATTTATTGCCTGATTTATGTAAGCCTACAATAAAATACATACATATATCCCGCCAAATAGCAGGTGGAATTAGAAGCGGTTGTAGTGTGCCAGGAGATTTGATTGTTTCACCCTTGTTGTGTTGACACACATCACATTCAACCACAAAATTACGAACGTCCTGTTTCATACCATCCCAAAAAAAAGAACGTTTGACCCTGTCATAGGTTTTGGTAAACTCAGAGTGCCCGACTGTGGGTGTAGCATGAAGCTCATAAAGTACCATGGATTTAATTTTTGATTGTTTACTTAAATACAAACGACCTTTGTATCGAAGCTCATCATGGAGCTAAGAGTACCCTATGGAAACTAGAGAAATGGACTGCAATTGTTGTATCAGATGCGAACTTTTGGGATTGTGTACCCATTCATGGTGAACGACTTGGAGCCAATTTGGTACAATGAAGGAGAGAGAAAAAATGGACCTTTCATCTTCATATTTTTGGGAAAGTGCATCTGCAACCACATTGTCTTTTCCTCTATTGTAAATGATACCATAATCATATCCAAAAATCTTAGTCACCCATTTTTGTTTCTTTGGGGAGGAAATGCATTGTTCCAGAAAATACTTGAGTCTTTGATGATCTGTCTTAATTTGGAAGCGTTTCCCCAATAGATAAGGGCACCAAAGATCAACGACATGCATAATAACCAACATTTCCTTTTCATATATAGATTTTCCCAAATTTCATTCAGACAATTGTTTGCTGGTAAAGGCCAAAGGCTGACCCTCTTGCATAAGGACAACACCAATTCCTTTCCTTGAAGCGTCACATTCTAGGACAAAGGTATTTGTGAAATTAGGAAGGTCCAGGACTAGAGTTGTGCACATGTCCATATTCAAGGTTTGAAAAGCCTTAGCAGCTGCTGGAGTCCAAGTGCATGAATTCATTTTAAGGAGTGCAGTGAGAGGTGACACAAGCTTTCCATAATTCTTAACAAACTTGCAATAATAACCTGTTAAGCCCAGAAATCCACACAATCTTTTGAGAGTCTTTGGGTGAGGCCAGTATTGCATAGCTTCAATCTTTTTAGGATCCACCTTGACATCATCCTTGCCAAGAAGATGAACCAAGTACTCAACTTCTGAGGCACCAAATCACATTTATATTGTTTCAGGAAAAGTTGGTGCTGAGAGAGTAGATGGAGAACTCTATCCACATGAGCAAGATGGCATGTCTAGGTTTTTCTATAGATGAGGATATCATCAAATAAAACTAAAACAAAATGACAGAGAAAAGGATGAAATACATGATTCATGAGGCTTTAGAAAGTGGAGGGAGAATTACACAAGCCAAAGGGCATGGCCAAAAACTCATAGTGGCCCTCATGAGTTCTAAAGGAAGTCTTAGGAATGTCTGCCTCTTTCAAACAGATCTGGTGATAGCCAGAATGAAGATCAAGTTTAGTAAAGAACTGGGTGCCATTCAATTCATCCAAGAGGTAATCAATGACATGAATGGGAAATTTATCTTTAATGGTGAGTTTGTTGAGGGTGGGGAAGTCAGGACACATGCACTAAGGACCTTATTTCTTCATGACCATGTCCACATGAGAGGAGTAGGGGCTCGTACTAGTGCGGATAACACTTTTGTTAAGCAGTTCTTGAACCATTTTCTCAATTTCATTTTTTTGGGAAAAAGGGGCGACGATAGGGACAAATATTGGGAGGAAGGCTTCCTAGGACAAGGGGAATAGAGTGATAATGAACAACATGAGAACCCTAGGGAGTGGAAAAAACCACTTGATGTTTAGAGAGGATGGATTGGAGGTCCCGCGGCACAAAGGGTGTCTCAGTTGCTTGTATGACATGGAGTTGGGAAATAACACCATAATGACCTTTTTTGAGCATATTTTCCATGCAATGGGAACTAATGATATTAGGGGAACTGGCAGTGATGCCTTGGAACTTATATTGTTGTCCCTCCTGGTTGAATTGCATGGTTAATTCCTTAAAATCCATGAGAATGGGAACCAAATTCCTTAGCTAGTTTTCACCCAACAAAATGTCAGAACCACCCATGTCGATAGCAAACATATGATATTTCAGGTGGTAGTCACCATTTTGGAGACACACATTGTCACATCTCCCTCCGCATTTCATGGACCTGCCATTGGCAATCATGATTTGGAAATTATTGACTGCACGGATATAACAATTAGCTTCTTGGGCAATGCGACGATGAATAAAATTATGGGTGCTTCCACTATCAACAAGAATGATGACCTTCCTATTCTTGATGTAGCTAATTAGTTTGAGGGTTTGGGGAGCAGAGAAGCCAGTGAGAGAATTTAGGGAAATGACCGGTTCTACTTTGGGAGGGTCTGAGGGAGGGGTTATGTCAGTGGGTTCAGGTGACACAGACACAAGGGGGAGGTTTGACATCCTCTTCTGAAACATTCTCCGAGATGGCCATAAAAATATTTTGTTCCTTACACTTGTGTCCTCGAAAATATTTTTCATCACAATTATAACAAAGGCCTTTGAGTTGGCATTCAACTATTTCGACCTTGTTCAATTTTTGGATCTTTAGTGGAGTAGAAGGAGGAGTGAGATTTATTGGTTTAGTGCGAGGAATACAGGAGGGTTTATGGTTTTGAGAAGAGACAAAGTGTTGTGCTTCCTTAGCTCTTTTAGTATCCTCCACCCAAATTTGATGTCGAGCTATGAGGACATGGGCACAAATCTCATCCTTGAGGCCACTGATAACAAATTCTCGGAAAAAAAGCATCAGACATGCCCTCTATATGAAAATCTAGTCGCTCAAAAGAAACTATAAAGTCTTCCACTGTGCCATATTGTTTCAACTTTTTTAAATGGCCTAAATGGTTGGTGTCAGTGTTAAAGCATTCATAAAGATCTGCCACAAAGTGTGTCCAATCAACATACCCTTGACAGGAATTTTTTCACCATTGCCACCATAGCCAACATTCTTGATCTAGATGGAGAACATCATACTAGAGTTTGGCCAACTCATCTGTAATGCTGTACACAGATAAATAATGTTCCATTTGAGTTACCTAACCAGTGGGATCCGAGCCATCAAATTTGGTCACATCCACACACGAAAGGCGTAGGTCACACTGAAAGTGATGGGGCTGAAAATTATGGGAATGAGAGGAAGTTTCAGCTTAGGTATGCAAAGGTGGGTCAGATAAAGAGGGATCTGCAGGGATATGCAACTTGGTGTAGATCATCGAAGTGATAGATTCAATATGGGTAGTAATGTCTTGTTTGAGGTCTTCTTTGAGTTCCTCGATTGAGGCAGCGATGGAGGAATGCATGTTTTTATTGATGGTGGCAATATTGGCACTAAGCTGTCTCACTTCTTGTTGGGTCTTTGTGAAATTAGATTGTAAGGTATTGAAGCAAGATTCCAATTCTTGGCTATGGGTGTGGGCCATGATGACGAGGGAATTGAAAAGGGGCAGGTGGGGTCAAAATATTTGCTGAAAAAATGATAGGTATGAATGTGATAAGGGAGAAGAGATAAATCCAATGGAATAGGTCTAAAATAATGGTGTAACAAAATCCAGCCTTTTTTTTTTTTAATTTACACATGCGGAGTTATACTCCGGTCTGAAGAATACTACAGTGATGAAATGCCCAAATTCTTAATCGGGAAGAAATGTATAGTGATTTGGCAACTCGAATGCAGGAGATAGTTGTGTGTCAATAACTCTTGTTTGTTTTGTTTTTTTGTTTTCATCCCCAAAGGTTAGGTATTCAAGGGTTCTACAGACAAGGGTTTGCCCTATGTTATAACTCTTTGATATACGTGCGCGGTCCAACAATAGTACTCATCCCAATATCTTAGGGCACCAACTAAGGAGGATAGACTGTGCCCTTAGCCATACTACCCGACTACCCAGGTACTAGAGAGTATCTTCCTGAGTGTTTTTCTCGGTGGAACTATAGCATTCAGGTGACCGATCGGTTTATTTAAAGAGGGTTAAAAAAATCTAGGTCGATCCATATACAAGTGTTGTCTGATGCAAAACCACTCGAAGGGGTACCAACAAGGGTTACAAGGGTGGCCAACATATTTGTTCTTAAGTACCACTTGTATTTCCTGTGTGTATAAATCCCCGACTGCGGGTTTATGCACGTAACGACAAATGTGACACCTTGTTTCCCCTAGTTTGTAAATATAACTATAAATGGCCAAAAGAGTATGGCACACTTTATATGTGTGAATATCTATTCAATGGACCTTTGTTTGAAAGGTAAACGAATGTGAACCTAATTATTTACTAAGAAAATGGACAAGTGTTGCATGACTAATGGAAGGGGGGTGTACTTAGAAATACCATGAATGTTATACGAAGAGAGGGTGAAGGGGACCAGGAATGGTTGCGTTAACCTTCACCAAGCCAGTGCTTACTGGATTTAATTGCTCAAGACCAGAACCGTCCTCTGTCCCATAAATGAATTATAGTCAGGCTCGTGGGTGGGGAGACCTCCTCAATAATTAATGAGGGATGGGGTGTGTAAGCACTCATCCGTAAGGCTTCCAGACTTGACCGCTGACTAGGAATTCGGGCCACATGTGACCCTGCTGAAAGAGGTGCGAAGGGAAGGTGTGGTGGGCAGAGGGAAGAGCATGCTTGCGAAGAGTGAAAAGACAGGAAGTGAATCTTAGGGATTCAAGGAATAATGGAAAAAATAAGTGTTCTGGACATAGGAAATGGCAGAGAAGGTTATGATACAAGCTGATAAATGAGGCTAGTCCTCCTTGCTTGGTATCATATAAACCATTGCCAGGATCCCGCGGGAAGAGAGGAGTAACCTCTGTCCCTATTGTGGCTAAGAAAGAAGAAAAGGTTGTGTTGAAGAGCATCGTGGT
This sequence comes from Picea glauca, assembly GCA_000966675.3. Lineage (NCBI taxonomy): Eukaryota > Viridiplantae > Streptophyta > Pinopsida > Pinales > Pinaceae > Picea > Picea glauca. Next base: position 9,049 of record JZKD02S1668497.1, read on the forward strand.
CTAGCTCGGGGGTGGCTAGTGTAAATCCATTTGGATTGACTGAGCCTATGGTTGGGTGGAAATGGGAACCCCTTAATTGTTGAGTTAGAATGATGAATGATTTCTTGGTTTTTACATATATATATATATGAACATCTCGGTGCGAAATGGCTATGTTATGTGTATGCTTCCATCTATCTATCTATCTCTATATATATATATATATATGAACATCTCGGTGCGAAATGGTTATGTTATGTGTATGCTTCCATCTCCTTGGGAACTCATAGTTCCCACTAATAATATTTACGCCTAGTTTCACTCCAGAGGGATTCTCGGGCATACGTCGTAAAATGGTCGAGATAGGAAATATCGTGTAGGCTTGAAACCACCCGTCTGAAGAGAATACTCTCCCCTAATCCTCGTTCCATGTGAATCTCCAGTCCCAAGTCCCTAACCCATTCAGGGTGAGAACTCAGGAAAATAGTGATAGGAAAATACCGAAAGGGAGAGGTTTTCCTTGTCTGAAGGAGGGATGGACGAGATCCATTTGGAAGGAGACAAGGTCTCTCATGGCTGTTGGATATGGGAAAGAGCATGAGATTTAACCCCTCTAGCCCTCAGATCCACGAGTTTTGAGTTCACGTATCGGGAATATTATGAGTTGGTGTGACAAAAAAATCCAAAACCTAAAGTCGCGAAGTAATGTGGACCGTTGATCTATGGATCCTTCGGGACCCACCTCGACCATTGTATCTGGGAGCTCAAAGTTCACGCACAGTGAGAGAGCAGATCCCGTTCGTCGGATCTATGCGCAGAGGACCATAGCCGTGAGATCCAGAGGAAAGTGCATGAGGTCTAACCCTTTGAAAGTGCACATGAGAGTGGGATTTTGTGAAGTCCCGAAGTTTCAGAGTTAATCGGAACCGTCAATCATCAGAGGATAGGTGGAAGCAAACCCTAGAGTTTGAGGATTCAGACCTTGGAATATTTGCAAGGAGCAGAGGCGAATACTCGAGGAATTTGGAGCCGCAACAATTCTAGCTGTTTGTCGTGAAGGGACACGTGGCGAGAGATCAACATTTTGTTGACTTGCAACTTGAGAAGTTAGAGATAGGAATTGTGAGAACTCGTGAAGTCCGAGTTCACTATTTGATCGCAGTCGTCGATCGAAGGGAGGACATGACTGTTGATTGTCCAAGAAGATATTGAGGATCGGGAGAAGGAAGGTGAGCGACCCTGCATCTCTGTGAAACAAGAATCCTCGATTTGCGAAGAATCGATCTAAGCCGTTGGGTCGCGAGAGATTGTGGAACATTGATCTGACGTCGAGAGTTAGGATTTCAGGATTTCGAGGAAAGGACATGGACTAATCTCCACCTTCGTGATACGTGAAGTCCCGAAGCGCTTGAGGGTTGGGCCCTGAGTCATAACAAGGGGTCACATGGATGGAGGTTAAGGAACAGAGCTAACACTGGGCTAGGCTCTTAGTTCAGGAGTTTAGGAGTCGGGTGAGTCAAGTTTGTCTCATATGTGAATACTCGATGATAGGAGTCACAAAGTGCCTTTTAGTTAGGCTTGTGTTCATGAGTAGTGGTCACATGGAGGGGGCTTGCGCTTGGTGCCTGTTCGTGCAGGAGAACAAAAGATAAAATTTAGAGGCTTTACACTATAGAATCTCCTTAAGAAGGATGGGTGTGCTACAAAAAATCTCTGTAGCTTAAAGACGTCGGAATACGTCTCTACCCTGAAAAAAAATTAACCCACAATTTTTTGCCGAGGAAAGTGCTCTGATACCACTTGTAATATTTCAGATATAAAAAGTATGCAGAACATAAATAAAATGTTAGAAATGGCTGATGAACAACAATATAACCATAAAAACACCACAATAATACCAAAATGATACCAGAATAACACCAGAAAGAGCACTTATATTACTAAGAGATATGTTCACTTGCCTCTTCGAGGGGGAAACCTCCAGCAGAGCATAGCTTTATTACAATAATATCCAAGAAAAAAGTTCTCATACCCTCGACTCCTATTTATACTAAATATGTCTATCAAAAGAACCATCTAGAGGAAGATCCTTCTAGAAGAAAAAGCTTCTATTAGGTCTTCTTATATTCGACTTATTCTTCCTTATTGTCAGGCCTTATTAATATTGACATTTATTACATCAGAATATATTATTCTACCCACATGAGGGGTTAGGTCCCTAACAAAAACTAGGACTGTAGTGCTTCTTGCACAACTTCTCATCCAAAAACTAAGGGCCCAACAAGCTCTGACCACAAACCTTGACTCACCCTCGAGTTAAGTACTCATCTCTTTCGCAGCTTCCAGGAGCAACTATTGCTTTCCCTTGTCCTCCTTTTCCTCTTTCGTTTTCTCTTTTTCTTGCGCTTTCTCTTCTTCTTCCTCTTCAAACGAAGGGCCCAACTCTGGGACCAACTCCAAGGCTCGCTTCTTAACTTCTTGAAAGCTTCCAACTTTATCCTGCCATTTCCTGGCAAGGAGTGATGCCTCTGCTACAAACTATTGGGTTGCATTTGTAATACATCCCTTGGGCTTGGATGCGACCAAAGAGTTCAATTCAGAATCTGTTGTTGCATCGACTTGATGCATCTACATATAACTGTCTAAATGATAGGCTAGAAGTCATGCAACTCCTTCTTAACTATGAATTGCACCTCAAATAGAGCGTTCATCTTGTTGTCCGCTTGTTGAATTTGATCAAACTTTTATTGTTGCTCCAACAGATCCATCGTAGCCACAACTTCTTCATTTAGCACTTGGATTCTAGTGTGAAATTCCTCCAAGGTCTGGTTGCACCTAGCGATGATGCCCATCCAACTGCTGACTTCTCTAAAACTCTTTGTGCACTCAGATGTGTGATTATGTAGTGCTACTCAGGAATTGTTGCCTTCTAGCACTATATTCTCCATCTACTCCTGCAGCTTCCGAGGCTGTTTCTCTTCTTCCTACTGAGTTTGCCACAACTGTACTTCCATATGTTCGGTGTGAATGGCCAATTGTGACCATGCTCCTTGGATCACTTCAATCCGATGCTCTGAATCTCCTGCATCACTGGATTCAGGAAGTTGGGGTGCAACCTTCTGAATTTTAGGCCAGGCTTCAGCAAGCCTTTCCTGAACTCTTTCTAGTCTGTGCTTGACCTAGATCTTTGCATGTTCTTCTCATTTTCTGCATGCTTGCGCAAGGAGCACTTCCTCCCTTGCGAACTCTGCACACCTCTATGCCTATTGGAGCCTTTTCTCCAGTTGATTAGTTGATTCTCTAATTATTCCAACTAAGTGATTTCCTAACCACTGTGCAAGGTTAGCAGATGAAGGGATTGTGTCCCTGGGTGTTTCGACCTGTAGTGGAATTCCATTGGCCATTGAATGTTCTGAGGGGGTCTCTACCTCCTCCTCTCCTATCGACGGTCCTGGCACAAGCCTCAACCTTAACTTTGATGGCAGGAGTGCCAAGACCTCTGTTCTGTCCAGGCACAGTTGCAACAACTCTACGCATTGCTGAGGGTTCTAGAGAACCAACTCCATCTGTTCTTGTGTGGATGTTGCGCTTTGCCCGAAGGTTGACTCTGGTTCCTTCTAAACCTATGGTAGCTCCTTTTCTTTACTTGCGTTTGCTTCCAGAGTTGCGCTTCCCAGGGAACCCTCAACCTTGGTCATTGAGTAAATGTGCTAGGGGATTTGAGCTTGCGGCTCCTCTATTGTTTGAGTCTCCTTCTGCTGCACAAATTGCTTGCTCTACAGAATTCGAAAATCGCTAAGTGCTTTATGAAAACAATGTGTTCTATGGTGAGTTCTCAGAGCCTTNGCTCTGGTGTCAAGGGAACCAGAGAGTTGCAATGCTCCCTGGGAGCCTACAAGGGAGTGATAGAACTCTGGTAGTAGAGGAAGGGGAGCGTTGGCCTCTCAGAGCTAAAAAAATTGCCCAGAAATCAACAAAAACTCAAAAAAATCCAAAAATCCAGTGTGTATGGGATGAATCAAAAGCCAACAACACATCCAAGAATAAAAAACATAGCATGAATAAGATCTAAAGGTGAGAAAAGGTCAAAAAAATACCAAGGAAGGAAACCAAAACTGAAAGATCCATCCCCAATGGAGTCGCCAATTTTTGTTATAGGAGAATCCCCCTGTGGACAAATGGATTCCGTCTTGGATACTAGACCCCTATAACCAAGACAGAAAGGTGCAAAGGTTGAACACTGACATTCCTTCTAATGAAGCTAAACTAGTCAAGGAATAAAAAGAAAGGAATATAAATACCTTTAATAACTTGTCCTTGCTCGATCCAGGATGAGCTTGATCTCCAAGTTCTTCATAAGGTACTGAAATCGAAGGAACAACAACGACAAAACATACTTCCTATTCCTATTATGATTAGCTCTGAAATAGATCGATAAAACATAAAAAATTCATGAAACATACACGAATTTTAAAGGAAACAGGCTAAGAACATATTTATATTAATGAAAACAAAGCAAAGTGTTTACAACCATAGATGTAGATGCAACAGCTTCACCAAGCTCTCTTTTTCCAGACCCTTTTCTCAAATGATCCACCAACATAATGCCTATGCTTCACTGATAATATTCCTTATGAGATCATAAGTTTCATGCCTTCAATGTATCCTCTATACCATTTCTCATGAGCTCATAAGTTAGGTATCTCTCTCAATCTCCATATGCCTTTCACCATGAGAAGGCCTCCTTTTATAAGCTTGGAGAGAATAAACCACCTTAGAGATTCTTGGGATAGGTTAAGGATCTTTCTCCTTTAGTTGTGGATCTTCCCTAAGATCGAGCCTTGACCTCAGATTCAAATCAAGCCAACTCTAGAGATGAAGGGGATTTTTCCTTGATTTTCCTCAACAACCCAAAATTTGCTCAAACAAGCCGATGCTCCCCCAAAAGGGTGCACAAAGTGTTGCAATGCTCCCCCAAAGAAGGGTAGGGATCGCTAGCACTCCCTAACAATGGGTAGGGGAGCGTTGCCCTTCAAAATTCATTTTTAAGTGGTTTTCTTCATGGAAAAAGATTTGTACTCCTCATCAGATGAGTTCTCCTTCTTAAACTAGTCTTTGAAGGTGTCTTAAGTGTCCTTATGATGTCGTTAGAGACAAGACATAGGCAAGATGATATTATGATTTTTGTGACACTTGCGACACTGTGACATTTATGACACTTGTAATGACAACAATAGGTCATCATGGAAGTGAGTAATTTTGATGTGTAACAGTACCTAACATGTCCTCCCAGTGAAAAACAACCTTGTTCTCAAGGCTTGAGATGTGGAAATTGCTGAAGAATGGTAGTTGGTTCCCAAGTGGCATCTGCTGGGGTTGTATATTTCCACTCGACTAAAACTTCCTTGATGGTACAGTGATGCAGGCGACGCTCACGCTGGTCCAAAACTGCTTGTGGATGTAGCCAAATGGAGCCTTCTTCGTCCATCTTGGGAAGGTTGGTTTGAGTTTGGCACTTAGTTCCAATCACCTTCTTTAAGCAGGAAACATGAAAAACATGATGTAGCTCAGAATTATTGGGCAAAGCTAATTTATAGGCCACATGTCCCACACACTTGAGAACGATATAAGGACCATAAAATTTGGGCGCCAATTTCTGACAATGGTCATCCTTGAGTGAATTTTTCTTGTAAGATTGTAGTTGAAGAAACACTTGATCCCCTTCTACAAATTGACGTTCAGATCGACCTTGATCTGCTTGTTTCTTCATGCGATTCTGGGCCATGATCGAATTCTTTTTGAGGGTACAGAGAATAGCCCCTCTAACTATAAGTGTTTGGTCAATCGCCTAGACCTTCAAGACACCAGGTAAATATGAGAGAACTGAAGGTGGATTTTGTCCATATACCGCTTCAAAAGGAGTCATGGGGGTAGCTATATGGTATGAAGTGTTGTACCACCATTCAACTAGTGGTAACCATTGAGCCCATTGATTTTACTTTTCCAATGCAAAAAACCTCAAATATGTTTCCAAACACTTGTTGGCAACTTCAGTTTAACCATCAGTCTGGGGATGATAAGCTGTGCTGAGATGCAATTGGGTGCCTTGTAGCTTTAACCGTTCTTGCCAAAAATTTCTAGTGAAAGTTGGGTCGCAATTAGAAGAAATAGAATGTGGCATGCCATGAAGCTTGAAGACCTGATCCATGAAAAGTTGAGCCATAACGGATGATGTAAATGGGTGTTGAAGAGCACAGAAATGAGCATACTTGGAAAGGCAATCAACTACCACCATGATGATGGATTTATTGCCTGATTTATGTAAGCCTACAATAAAATACATACATATATCCCGCCAAATAGCAGGTGGAATTAGAAGCGGTTGTAGTGTGCCAGGAGATTTGATTGTTTCACCCTTGTTGTGTTGACACACATCACATTCAACCACAAAATTACGAACGTCCTGTTTCATACCATCCCAAAAAAAAGAACGTTTGACCCTGTCATAGGTTTTGGTAAACTCAGAGTGCCCGACTGTGGGTGTAGCATGAAGCTCATAAAGTACCATGGATTTAATTTTTGATTGTTTACTTAAATACAAACGACCTTTGTATCGAAGCTCATCATGGAGCTAAGAGTACCCTATGGAAACTAGAGAAATGGACTGCAATTGTTGTATCAGATGCGAACTTTTGGGATTGTGTACCCATTCATGGTGAACGACTTGGAGCCAATTTGGTACAATGAAGGAGAGAGAAAAAATGGACCTTTCATCTTCATATTTTTGGGAAAGTGCATCTGCAACCACATTGTCTTTTCCTCTATTGTAAATGATACCATAATCATATCCAAAAATCTTAGTCACCCATTTTTGTTTCTTTGGGGAGGAAATGCATTGTTCCAGAAAATACTTGAGTCTTTGATGATCTGTCTTAATTTGGAAGCGTTTCCCCAATAGATAAGGGCACCAAAGATCAACGACATGCATAATAACCAACATTTCCTTTTCATATATAGATTTTCCCAAATTTCATTCAGACAATTGTTTGCTGGTAAAGGCCAAAGGCTGACCCTCTTGCATAAGGACAACACCAATTCCTTTCCTTGAAGCGTCACATTCTAGGACAAAGGTATTTGTGAAATTAGGAAGGTCCAGGACTAGAGTTGTGCACATGTCCATATTCAAGGTTTGAAAAGCCTTAGCAGCTGCTGGAGTCCAAGTGCATGAATTCATTTTAAGGAGTGCAGTGAGAGGTGACACAAGCTTTCCATAATTCTTAACAAACTTGCAATAATAACCTGTTAAGCCCAGAAATCCACACAATCTTTTGAGAGTCTTTGGGTGAGGCCAGTATTGCATAGCTTCAATCTTTTTAGGATCCACCTTGACATCATCCTTGCCAAGAAGATGAACCAAGTACTCAACTTCTGAGGCACCAAATCACATTTATATTGTTTCAGGAAAAGTTGGTGCTGAGAGAGTAGATGGAGAACTCTATCCACATGAGCAAGATGGCATGTCTAGGTTTTTCTATAGATGAGGATATCATCAAATAAAACTAAAACAAAATGACAGAGAAAAGGATGAAATACATGATTCATGAGGCTTTAGAAAGTGGAGGGAGAATTACACAAGCCAAAGGGCATGGCCAAAAACTCATAGTGGCCCTCATGAGTTCTAAAGGAAGTCTTAGGAATGTCTGCCTCTTTCAAACAGATCTGGTGATAGCCAGAATGAAGATCAAGTTTAGTAAAGAACTGGGTGCCATTCAATTCATCCAAGAGGTAATCAATGACATGAATGGGAAATTTATCTTTAATGGTGAGTTTGTTGAGGGTGGGGAAGTCAGGACACATGCACTAAGGACCTTATTTCTTCATGACCATGTCCACATGAGAGGAGTAGGGGCTCGTACTAGTGCGGATAACACTTTTGTTAAGCAGTTCTTGAACCATTTTCTCAATTTCATTTTTTTGGGAAAAAGGGGCGACGATAGGGACAAATATTGGGAGGAAGGCTTCCTAGGACAAGGGGAATAGAGTGATAATGAACAACATGAGAACCCTAGGGAGTGGAAAAAACCACTTGATGTTTAGAGAGGATGGATTGGAGGTCCCGCGGCACAAAGGGTGTCTCAGTTGCTTGTATGACATGGAGTTGGGAAATAACACCATAATGACCTTTTTTGAGCATATTTTCCATGCAATGGGAACTAATGATATTAGGGGAACTGGCAGTGATGCCTTGGAACTTATATTGTTGTCCCTCCTGGTTGAATTGCATGGTTAATTCCTTAAAATCCATGAGAATGGGAACCAAATTCCTTAGCTAGTTTTCACCCAACAAAATGTCAGAACCACCCATGTCGATAGCAAACATATGATATTTCAGGTGGTAGTCACCATTTTGGAGACACACATTGTCACATCTCCCTCCGCATTTCATGGACCTGCCATTGGCAATCATGATTTGGAAATTATTGACTGCACGGATATAACAATTAGCTTCTTGGGCAATGCGACGATGAATAAAATTATGGGTGCTTCCACTATCAACAAGAATGATGACCTTCCTATTCTTGATGTAGCTAATTAGTTTGAGGGTTTGGGGAGCAGAGAAGCCAGTGAGAGAATTTAGGGAAATGACCGGTTCTACTTTGGGAGGGTCTGAGGGAGGGGTTATGTCAGTGGGTTCAGGTGACACAGACACAAGGGGGAGGTTTGACATCCTCTTCTGAAACATTCTCCGAGATGGCCATAAAAATATTTTGTTCCTTACACTTGTGTCCTCGAAAATATTTTTCATCACAATTATAACAAAGGCCTTTGAGTTGGCATTCAACTATTTCGACCTTGTTCAATTTTTGGATCTTTAGTGGAGTAGAAGGAGGAGTGAGATTTATTGGTTTAGTGCGAGGAATACAGGAGGGTTTATGGTTTTGAGAAGAGACAAAGTGTTGTGCTTCCTTAGCTCTTTTAGTATCCTCCACCCAAATTTGATGTCGAGCTATGAGGACATGGGCACAAATCTCATCCTTGAGGCCACTGATAACAAATTCTCGGAAAAAAAGCATCAGACATGCCCTCTATATGAAAATCTAGTCGCTCAAAAGAAACTATAAAGTCTTCCACTGTGCCATATTGTTTCAACTTTTTTAAATGGCCTAAATGGTTGGTGTCAGTGTTAAAGCATTCATAAAGATCTGCCACAAAGTGTGTCCAATCAACATACCCTTGACAGGAATTTTTTCACCATTGCCACCATAGCCAACATTCTTGATCTAGATGGAGAACATCATACTAGAGTTTGGCCAACTCATCTGTAATGCTGTACACAGATAAATAATGTTCCATTTGAGTTACCTAACCAGTGGGATCCGAGCCATCAAATTTGGTCACATCCACACACGAAAGGCGTAGGTCACACTGAAAGTGATGGGGCTGAAAATTATGGGAATGAGAGGAAGTTTCAGCTTAGGTATGCAAAGGTGGGTCAGATAAAGAGGGATCTGCAGGGATATGCAACTTGGTGTAGATCATCGAAGTGATAGATTCAATATGGGTAGTAATGTCTTGTTTGAGGTCTTCTTTGAGTTCCTCGATTGAGGCAGCGATGGAGGAATGCATGTTTTTATTGATGGTGGCAATATTGGCACTAAGCTGTCTCACTTCTTGTTGGGTCTTTGTGAAATTAGATTGTAAGGTATTGAAGCAAGATTCCAATTCTTGGCTATGGGTGTGGGCCATGATGACGAGGGAATTGAAAAGGGGCAGGTGGGGTCAAAATATTTGCTGAAAAAATGATAGGTATGAATGTGATAAGGGAGAAGAGATAAATCCAATGGAATAGGTCTAAAATAATGGTGTAACAAAATCCAGCCTTTTTTTTTTTTAATTTACACATGCGGAGTTATACTCCGGTCTGAAGAATACTACAGTGATGAAATGCCCAAATTCTTAATCGGGAAGAAATGTATAGTGATTTGGCAACTCGAATGCAGGAGATAGTTGTGTGTCAATAACTCTTGTTTGTTTTGTTTTTTTGTTTTCATCCCCAAAGGTTAGGTATTCAAGGGTTCTACAGACAAGGGTTTGCCCTATGTTATAACTCTTTGATATACGTGCGCGGTCCAACAATAGTACTCATCCCAATATCTTAGGGCACCAACTAAGGAGGATAGACTGTGCCCTTAGCCATACTACCCGACTACCCAGGTACTAGAGAGTATCTTCCTGAGTGTTTTTCTCGGTGGAACTATAGCATTCAGGTGACCGATCGGTTTATTTAAAGAGGGTTAAAAAAATCTAGGTCGATCCATATACAAGTGTTGTCTGATGCAAAACCACTCGAAGGGGTACCAACAAGGGTTACAAGGGTGGCCAACATATTTGTTCTTAAGTACCACTTGTATTTCCTGTGTGTATAAATCCCCGACTGCGGGTTTATGCACGTAACGACAAATGTGACACCTTGTTTCCCCTAGTTTGTAAATATAACTATAAATGGCCAAAAGAGTATGGCACACTTTATATGTGTGAATATCTATTCAATGGACCTTTGTTTGAAAGGTAAACGAATGTGAACCTAATTATTTACTAAGAAAATGGACAAGTGTTGCATGACTAATGGAAGGGGGGTGTACTTAGAAATACCATGAATGTTATACGAAGAGAGGGTGAAGGGGACCAGGAATGGTTGCGTTAACCTTCACCAAGCCAGTGCTTACTGGATTTAATTGCTCAAGACCAGAACCGTCCTCTGTCCCATAAATGAATTATAGTCAGGCTCGTGGGTGGGGAGACCTCCTCAATAATTAATGAGGGATGGGGTGTGTAAGCACTCATCCGTAAGGCTTCCAGACTTGACCGCTGACTAGGAATTCGGGCCACATGTGACCCTGCTGAAAGAGGTGCGAAGGGAAGGTGTGGTGGGCAGAGGGAAGAGCATGCTTGCGAAGAGTGAAAAGACAGGAAGTGAATCTTAGGGATTCAAGGAATAATGGAAAAAATAAGTGTTCTGGACATAGGAAATGGCAGAGAAGGTTATGATACAAGCTGATAAATGAGGCTAGTCCTCCTTGCTTGGTATCATATAAACCATTGCCAGGATCCCGCGGGAAGAGAGGAGTAACCTCTGTCCCTATTGTGGCTAAGAAAGAAGAAAAGGTTGTGTTGAAGAGCATCGTGGTCTAGCTCGGGGGTGGCTAGTGTAAATCCATTTGGATTGACTGAGCCTATGGTTGGGTGGAAATGGGAACCCCTTAATTGTTGAGTTAGAATGATGAATGATTTCTTGGTTTTTACATATATATATATATGAACATCTCGGTGCGAAATGGCTATGTTATGTGTATGCTTCCATCTATCTATCTATCTCTATATATATATATATATATGAACATCTCGGTGCGAAATGGTTATGTTATGTGTATGCTTCCATCTCCTTGGGAACTCATAGTTCCCACTAATAATATTTACGCCTAGTTTCACTCCAGAGGGATTCTCGGGCATACGTCGTAAAATGGTCGAGATAGGAAATATCGTGTAGGCTTGAAACCACCCGTCTGAAGAGAATACTCTCCCCTAATCCTCGTTCCATGTGAATCTCCAGTCCCAAGTCCCTAACCCATTCAGGGTGAGAACTCAGGAAAATAGTGATAGGAAAATACCGAAAGGGAGAGGTTTTCCTTGTCTGAAGGAGGGATGGACGAGATCCATTTGGAAGGAGACAAGGTCTCTCATGGCTGTTGGATATGGGAAAGAGCATGAGATTTAACCCCTCTAGCCCTCAGATCCACGAGTTTTGAGTTCACGTATCGGGAATATTATGAGTTGGTGTGACAAAAAAATCCAAAACCTAAAGTCGCGAAGTAATGTGGACCGTTGATCTATGGATCCTTCGGGACCCACCTCGACCATTGTATCTGGGAGCTCAAAGTTCACGCACAGTGAGAGAGCAGATCCCGTTCGTCGGATCTATGCGCAGAGGACCATAGCCGTGAGATCCAGAGGAAAGTGCATGAGGTCTAACCCTTTGAAAGTGCACATGAGAGTGGGATTTTGTGAAGTCCCGAAGTTTCAGAGTTAATCGGAACCGTCAATCATCAGAGGATAGGTGGAAGCAAACCCTAGAGTTTGAGGATTCAGACCTTGGAATATTTGCAAGGAGCAGAGGCGAATACTCGAGGAATTTGGAGCCGCAACAATTCTAGCTGTTTGTCGTGAAGGGACACGTGGCGAGAGATCAACATTTTGTTGACTTGCAACTTGAGAAGTTAGAGATAGGAATTGTGAGAACTCGTGAAGTCCGAGTTCACTATTTGATCGCAGTCGTCGATCGAAGGGAGGACATGACTGTTGATTGTCCAAGAAGATATTGAGGATCGGGAGAAGGAAGGTGAACGACCCTGCATCTCTGCGAAACAGGAATCCTCGATTTGCGAAGAATCGATCTAAGCTGTTGGGTCGCAAGAGATTGTGGAACATTGATCTGACGTCGAGAGTTAGGATTTCAGGATTTAGAGGAAAGGACATGGACTAATCTCCACCTTCGCGATACGTGAAGTCCCGAAGCGCTTGAGGGTTGGGCCCTGAGTCATAACGAGGGGTCATATGGATGGAGGTTAAGGAACAGAGCTAACACTGGGCTAGGCCCTTAGTTCAGGAGTTTAGGAGTCGGGTGAGTCAAGTTTATCTCATATGTGAATACTCGATGATAGGAGTCACAAAGTGCCTTTTAGTTAGGCTTGTGGTCATGAGTAGTGGTCACATGGAGGGGGCTTGCGCTTGGTGCCTGTTCGCGTAGGAGAACAAAAGATAAAATTTAGAGGCTTTACACTATAGAATCTCCTTAAGAAGGATGGGTGTGCTACAAAAAATCTCTGTAGCTTAAAGATGATACGTCTCTACCCTGAAAAAAAATTAACCCACAATTTTTTTCCGAGGAAAGTGATCTGATACCACTTGTAATATTTCAAATATAAAAAGTATGCAGAACATAAATAAAATGTTAGAAATGGCTGATGAACAACAATATAACCAGAAAAACACCACAATAATACCAAAATGATACCAGAATAACACCAGAAAGAGCACTTATATTACTAAGAGATATGTTCACTTGCCTCTTCGAGGGGGAAACCTCCAGCAGAGCATAGCTTTATTACAATAATATCCAAGAAAAAAGTTCTCATACCCTCGACTCCTATTTATACTAAATATGTCTATCAAAAGAACCATCTAGAGGAAGATCCTTCTAGAAGAAAAAGCTTCTATTAGGTCTTCTTATATTCGACTTATTCTTCCTTATTGTCAGGCCTTATTAATATTGACATTTATTAGATCAGAATATATTATTCTACCCACATGAGGGGTTAGGTCCCTAACAAAAACTAGGACTGTAGTGCTTCTTGCACAACTTCTCATCCAAAAACGAAGGGCCCAACAAGCTCTGACCACAAACCTTGACTCACCCTCGAGTTAAGTACTCATCTCTTTCGCAGCTTCCAGGAGCAACTATTGCTTTCCGTTGTCCTCCTTTTCCTCTTTCGTTTTCTCTTTTTCTTGCGCTTTCTCTTCTTCTTCCTCTTCAAACGAAGGGCCCAACTCTGGGACCAACTCCAAGGCTCGCTTCTTAACTTTTTGAAAGCTTCCAACTTTATCCTGCCATTTCCTGGCAAGGAGTGATGCCTCTGCTACAAACTATTGGGTTGCATTTGTAATACATCCCTTGGGCTTGGATGCGACCAAAGAGTTCCATTCAGAATCTGTTGTTGCATTGACTTGATGCATCTACATATAACTGTCTAAATGATAGGCTAGAATTCATGCAACTCCTTCTTAACTATGAATTGCACCTCAAATAGAGCGTTCATCTTGTTGTCCGCTTGTTGAATTTGATCAAACTTTTATTGTTTCTCCAACAGATCCATCGTAGCCACAACTTCTTCATTTAGCACTTGGATTCTAGTGTGAAATTCCTCCAAGGTCTGGTTGCACCTAGCGATGATGCCCATCCAACTGCTGACTTCTCTAAAACTCTTTGTGCACTCAGATGTGTGATTATGTAGTGCTACTCAGGAATTGTTGCCTTCTAGCACTATATTCTCCATCTACTCCTGCAGCTTCCGAGGCTGTTTCTCTTCTTCCTACTGAGTTTGCCACAACTGTACTTCCATATGTTCGGTGTGAATGGCCAATTGTGACCATGCTCCTTGGATCACTTCAATCCGATGCTCTGAATCTCCTGCATCACTGGATTCAGGAAGTTGGGGTGCAACCTTCTGAATTTTAGGCCAGGCTTCAGCAAGCCTTTCCTGAACTCTTTCTAGTCTGTGCTTGACCTAGATCTTTGCATGTTCTTCTCATTTTCTGCATGCTTGCGCAAGGAGCACTTCCTCCCTTGCGAACTCTGCACACCTCTATGCCTATTGGAGCCTTTTCTCCAGTTGATTAGTTGATTCTCTAATTATTCCAACTAAGTGATTTCCTAACCACTGTGCAAGGTTAGCAGATGAAGGGATTGTGTCCCTGGGTGTTTCGACCTGTAGTGGAATTCCATTGGCCATTGAATGTTCTGAGGGGGTCTCTACCTCCTCCTCTCCTATCGACGGTCCTGGCACAAGCCTCAACCTTAACTTTGATGGCAGGAGTGCCAAGACCTCTGTTCTGTCCAGGCACAGTTGCAACAACTCTACGCATTGCTGAGGGTTCTAGAGAACCAACTCCATCTGTTCTTGTGTGGATGTTGCGCTTTGCCCGAAGGTTGACTCTGGTTCCTTCTAAACCTATGGTAGCTCCTTTTCTTTACTTGCGTTTGCTTCCAGAGTTGCGCTTCCCAGGGAACCCTCAACCTTGGTCATTGAGTAAATGTGCTAGGGGATTTGAGCTTGCGGCTCCTCTATTGTTTGAGTCTCCTTCTGCTGCACAAATTGCTTGCTCTACAGAATTCGAAAATCGCTAAGTGCTTTATGAAAACAATGTGTTCTATGGTGAGTTCTCAGAGCCTTATACTCGGGCTTAGCTGGAAATTTCAGTAATAACTATTGTTCATCATGACCCTATGAACACAACTTGGATCTGAGTTATCCGACGGGATGGGTTAATCGGGTAAATCCTATTGGGCGATTTTGGCATTTACTGTGCAAGTTGGACAGGGACATGGCCAATTTCAGACCTTTCTGTTTGATGGATGGGACTCCCGACGCGAATACCGATGGAATCTTTGCGTATCGTGGCTTTATGGCTTAACTAAATTCAGACGGGGTACTATAATAGCAATAAAGGTTGTGACTGGACTGGGTTCGTGTGGCACATGGACTCAGATTGCATTCAGATTCTCTCTCCCTCCGACCACAAAGAGGTCCCTGTCATATTAATGACGGTCATTAATGGGTTCTTGACATTTTTGATCCTACGCTGTTGAGTAAGTAGTTATGCATCAAACAACACTTAAAAAGAAAAAAAAATGGACTACATGTCGCGGCGCAACACTGCACAGGTCGACTTTATTAACTGAATTTACAGACATTGCAGAAAAACTCAAATCTAACTACTATACATGATCCTTCAGACTAGAGAAAAAGTCCTTTAGCTCAGTTCTGAGACATATAGGGTTTCAGGCGAGCTCCATTCACCCATCATGGCCACAACATACCATCCATTTGTGCAAGTTTGATTGCTCCAGAAGGTCGGATCTCTGCAACTATAAATGGTCCCAACCAATGCATGTGCAACTTGCCTGGATGCTTCTGGTACCGACTGTCATAGAGTAGGACCTTGTCTCCTTATGCAAATACTTTAGTCTTAATGTGTTTTTCATACCAATCTTTTTTCCTTGCTTTCTCAATCGACTGATGGAAGTCTGCTAAAAATCTAGTCTCTTCAAGTTCTTGTAACTCCATGAGTCTTTGCACAATTGATTCTTCCTCCGACATGTGTGTGATTTGTGCAATGTACAAACTTGGAGTAATGAATTCTGCAGGCACCACAACCTCTTTCCCATAGAACAAGGATGATTTTAGGGGCTAAATTTCTCTCATGAGATAATTTTCCATGGTTTTTCCCCAAAAAAGATTCACTATTCTAAAAACGATTCACCCAAATTCTATAGGATAAATTCTTTTTCCTCAAAAATCGCCAAAATTTTATACTCCAAAGACCAATCATCTTGAAGAAGATAATCTGCGTAGCATGGAAAAGGAGGACACATCGTGTGACCTAAACAAAGAAGACAAACAAGAATATCATGATCCTATTGAAAGATGGTTCCAATTAGTTATCAGGCCACACTACTCTTTTAGTTTTCATTATTGTTTGATCTCATCATCAAAGAAACTGTTTCTTCATACTCCGGTATGCATTAAAATTTATCGTTTAAACCTGAGTAAGAGTATATTTCTAACCCTGTTACACACATGGCTTCATTGGAAGTATTCCTATACTTGAAGGACATTTTATTTTGTTCAATTAGAGTAGGATAATAAATAAATAAATAAATAAATTATGCACATAAGTGCAATGAAACCTATCTTTCATATTTTTCATGAATGAGAATGTCAAACGTTAACAAACAAATCAATTTGAGATCTTTTGTTCCTCTAGTACATTTCTTTCTAAAAGTTATGATAATTTTGTTTGGAATTTTATGAGAAGGTAATCTCTTCATCCTCTGAATGTACACATAATACTAGAAGGGTATTTTCAAAAGCGGAGAACACATCATTGTCAATGGAATATAACACTTAAGGGAGTACTTCATGACCTATTTCCTCAAATTTCTTCTTTTTCCTTAAGTTGTTAAAAAAATATGCATTCGTGCTTTATCATTATCTATCTATTTTAAGACCACTATTTCACAAGGATGATCGATTAAGTGATATTTTTAATAGAAATTGAAACTGAATGTTAATTCCAGACTATTTTATTCATAGCTAATATTTTTTGGTCAATTAAATCATGAATAATGTATGCATTGTTCAACTTTTGACATTTTCCCCGAATTTTCTATTTTTTAAGCATGAATAAAAATCTAGTTTTAATTAGTTATATTGGTTTGTTTTTAGTAGTTGTTCACAACCCTCTCAACAACCCTCATTTTTTTTAGTGTCTCACATTGTGTGCATGAGGGCATGCAAAACCTCAGGCATGGGGGAGTGGTTGTTGGGACCTTTAGATTCTTTTTCAGCTTCTGTCAACAAGTCCAAATCAACATGTTAAGTGCTGGAATTTGATAGTCATTTCCAAACTTCCGGTACCAGTACTAAATTCCTGCACAAGTTTCAGTACCAAGCAGTGCTTAGTTTCAATTAACATATTTTACACGGTTTTTGTTGCAGCCCACAATACACATAAGGTTATTCTGGTACTGTTTTTTTTCGGTACTGCAGAATTATGTTTCGGTACTGCAAAATTTTGTTCCGGTACTGCGGCATTATGTTCCAGTATTGTTATGTTTCGGTACTGCAGAATCTCATTCCAGTATTGTTATTTTTTGGTACTGCAGAATCTCGTTCCAATATTGTCTTGTTCCAATACTATATGTTCCATTACTGTAGAAATCTGATCCGTTACTTATCTAGTACTGATGCCAAAGTGATATTATCTTTGTCATGTGCTTAACATTGTTTTCACTTTAGGTTATTGGAGGTATGAGCTAATCTTTTCATATTCTTTCTATCAAGGATCATTTAAGTCTTGTGTTGAACTGTTCATTACTCTCATATACATCTTCCTCCTACATTGTTACACTCACCCCTAAATGAATCATCTTTTCTATCCTTTAAGGAGACATTTTCACATTTAGCTCTATATGATAATGGGTGCACCTGTCTTATTTCCTCATCATTTTGAAAAAGTGATTAATAATTGACATATCCATTGAAAAGTGGTGACACTATTATGTCTAATACTAACCTAATTTATTCAACAAGTTCTTATCCAAGTTTATCTTTACAAGTTTCTCTTGGGAGGTATTGATGAAAACCTCATGTGGTGGACCGCCCTTGCAAAACCTCAATGAACTTTCATGAGAACCCTAATAGGATCAATTAGAGGGACCTCTTAGTCATTATCCAAGATGTTCCATTATACATTGAATATCTGAGATTTAAGGCTAATGTGGATGCTGTCACCCTTGGGATAATTGAAAGAAGTTAATTATGTGCCTAATAACTCTAAAAGACTCTCTTTCCACCTGCCTTCCTTATACTCTAAAGTTGTCAATGAACAATATACATCATTCTAAATCTTTTGAGTAATATAATAAAAAGGAAGTATCAGAAAGTACAAGTAAACTTGTCGAGGTACTGAACAGGCCTGGTGGTAGCGGGGCCATGCTTGTATGGTACTAAGGTAAACCCATCGGGGTACTGAACAGGCCTGTTGGTAGTGGGGCTATGCCGAGTAAAGTGAGTTGAAAAACATAAATTGGCACATCTAAAACTAAACAAAAATCCTTGGGTCTCATTCTAAAGAAATCATTATCAAATCAAGGCTAGGAGATGATCTTTATATCTCTCGGATGATGTTCTTAAGAACCTTCAAGTATCCACTTTAGGGTTCTATCTTTAAAATAAATAGGTTTGCATGAAAGCGAGACCCTCATTATATGTAATTCAACCTGCCTAAACAAGAAGAGCTTCATCTTTATAAACTTGGATAAGAGACGAGTTAATCATCTCGAGATGTATTCTTTTATGTGTTTCTCTCTTCAAATGAGATCTAAACTTTGCTTATATCACTTTTATTTTAAAGGTAATCTAGCCAAGGGGGTCTATTAGTCAAAGTCATTATGAAAACTCTTGGCCACTATCATATAATCATATTAGAGTCACATCCATCCCTTTCTCCTAATTATGATCCACAACAGATTGGACAAGACTTAACGTTGAATCACTAACAGATCTAATCTATTACTCATGAATCCACTTTGCCATCAAAACTACTTTTCCATGGGTAAGAAGTGTGAAGCATAGGCTAAGAAGTTTATATTATATAGTAGGTTACTTAAAAGAGAACTTAAGGAGATGAAGAAGGGTGGAATTTCAGGGAATGCTTGATCGAGTGAGGAGTACCATCAATTTTGAAATTTTGAAGATCATTATTGCATGAGGACATGCAATGGATAAGGCATGGGGGAAATGTTGAGTCTCCTTTTTGTCACCTCCAATTGCCTTATTTTGTCCCATATCCTGACCAATTTTGCCTCATACATATGTACTCTCTGTATATTTTCCTCAATAGACATGTCCTTTAGCAATTATTGTGTACATATGAGGCAACTTATGTTTAATCATGATTTATGATGATTTATTAATGATTTGGATTGGATATCTGATGTTTTAAGCTCTCTAATTACTTTGAATGATTTAAGCAGACCTTATGACAAGAACCCCTATTCATTTGATACATGTTTTAGTGTTCATCTAGTACTCATCTCGTCTGGTACCAATTCTGCGCTCGTTCGGTACTAATGTTGTGCTCCTCCAGTACCATCATCAACAATCGTTCGATACTAGAAATAATTCAAAATTTTGGAATGCATCTAGAAGAAAATCGGGGACATGGGTTTTGTCCAGAGCGACATTTACATGCATAAGAATGAGGCAGAATTCACCCAGCTCACAAGTGTGAACCTCCATCTCAGGGGGGAATGATTATGCAAAGATTAGCAAAAATCTCAAACTACCAATTTGCGCCTCAATTTTTGTGTAGATGGCATCAGATATAGAAATTCTACGAAATGGGTTTTGTATAGAATGTGGAAAATTGAATAATATGTAGGAATGTTTCCAAAATTTGATTTTTTTGAGAATATATGGGTGGATCTCTAACTCGAATCGACCCAAATTGATGAAAAACCCAGATTTTTGGGATTTATCCTAAAATTGTAAAAATTGTTTTCTGAGTTTAGGGATTCCATTTCATCCATTCCTCCATGGATTTTATGTATAAATAATATCTCATAGGTCCGAGGAAAGGAGAAGGAATTTTTATGTTGTAGGTTTGATTTTTGAAGATTGTTGATTGTACACCTACTTCTCAAGTAATGATATAAGTTGCAATTCATGGATTTCACGTGTATGTTCAAATCTTCTTCTCTGTAAGTCTTTCTTAAGCTTCCTTGTTGGTACGCAAAGGGCCCATCGACCCAATAAAGGTAAGCTTCATTGTATTTTATTTGTAATTATAATTCTGGATTTATGTGTATGTGTGTGTGTGTGTGTGAACATAGTAATTCTGTACTTAATCATAGCATTTAAAATTCAGTCCTATTATATTTCAATGATACATTTGATGACATACAATATAGATGTGTGATGACTTTGAGTGAGTAAGATTTTTATGTACAGTATGAGTGCAACGATTTATGAGTAGTTAATTGTTATTTCTGTGTGAGTATAATTTTCTAGATTAAACGTTTTAAATGCTTGTTGTACTTTTCAAAGCTAAGAACAAGTGGAGTCTCTATCTTTCACCATACATGAGCCTATAATGGATCATCCCACTACACTTACATTTCTTTTCCAAAATTGATTAGATTACACCTTGCTAACACATGCACAATCAAGACCTCCATCTCTCACCCTACATGCACCTATAATGGAGTGTTTTACTTTGACCGATATTTCTTTTAAGCTTGATTGAGTTTCCTTTTTAAGAATGTGCAGAGTGTTAATTGTTCTAGTTTAGTTGCTCTAGGAGATAGAATCAAAGTTCATCTTTTCCTTTCATGAGCCAACAATGAACAAGTCCATCACCTGAGCAAGAACTTTAGATCATATGCTTGTTTATGAGTTTTGTTTTCTGAATTTTGAAATGTGTGGAGAGTGTTATCTTTGAAGTGTGAAAATCGAGTGTTGGTTTTTAGATTGTTTTCTTATATATACTATACCCATCATTCATAGTTAAACCACCTATTGTTGGCACATATAGTGTAACAACTCTATTGATTACAAATCTCTGTCGATAATTTATGTTTGGTAATATATTATGCATATAATTACACCAACACCCCTAGGCAACGCCACATGGCACCATTCGAGAAGTGCCATATGTTAGTACAGAGTGACTGGGAAACACATCAGTGTATAGGTGTATCATTGGGTGCCACATGGCCCAATCATTGGGCGACACGTGGTAACCCGAGAAATGTCCAATGTTGACCCGTGAACAAATTTTGTTTAAAAAAAAAAGATATGGGGGGTCCGCCAAATCTGGCGGACCATGCTAATGTTAGCCAATGTTGGAAGTTTTGATAGAGGAATCACTATAGTTAGTGGAGTAGCCAACACACACACAGACACACACACACAGACACACACACACACACACACACACATACAAACAAACACCCAAAATAGATTTCGGTGGGTTCGACCCCAGAACCTCCAACTTACTCAACACTTTAATAATTCCTCCATAACCAATGCGCCACATGGTGTTGCTTGGTATACCCATCAATTTCATTATTTAAAAATTGCAATCCGCCTAGACCCGGAAGGGGGAGGAGCGACCGTACTGTACGAATGTGGGCACATATTACCAGGCAAAGACTATCATAATTGTAGGTTGCATAATTTATCTCGGGCCTAGGAGTGCCAGAGTTAGATCGAAGCGTGGAGACAATCATTTTTTGGTAATTCGATGCCACAAATCCAATGGTGATGTTTGTTTTATGATCTGAGCATTATTTCTGTAGCTTAATTTCATAATGATGTATATTTGTGTATTTGCCGAATTATTTTACTGAGTTAATGAAAGAGCCTACCCATTTGAGAGCAGGAGCTGGAGACGTAGTCCACCAGGGACGAACTCCGTTATCAAGTTTTTGTGTTCAGTTTTGATGCTTATTTCTCTTCATTTTCAAGTTTTCCCTTCTTTAATGGTGCACTTTAATTTATGCTCATTTAATACAATTCTTTATAAGTCACGATGAAAAGATCCTGAATCACACGCATAGCTAGAATTCAATTCACCAAATGTTATAGAGGTTTTATTTGTATCAAGGTGTTTCCTTTTTACCTATCCTACTAGTGGAAATGGGAGTTCATCAAGGACACTACCCCTTAGACCTTCTGGACCACTACAAGTCACAATATTGCACTAGTGTACACATCTAAGTGGTGATGAGATGGTTTAGATGTTTGTACTTGAAATACCTAGATTACTTAAAAAAATATTGAAAATGAAGAGCTTCATCAATTTTGCTTTCTAATTTCAAGGTGATTAATATTAAGATCCAATTCAATGAGGATTGTAGAAGGATTTTCATTTATCTATTTTTAGTATGATGATGATTGATCCGGATTTAAGAGTGGAACAAAATGAATAATAGATTGAATACAATAACATAGAGATATGAATAACAACAACATATATCTAGTGAACAATAACTTCTATTGAATGAAGAAAACATGCTGAAACTGTAAAACTGCAGAACTGAAAACAACTTGCTTGAATGGTGGTAACTATCTCTAAGAAGAGATGTGGCTCCTACACTCATCTGTCTGAGTAGAATCATTACAATGAGACTCCAAATGAATTTTTAACATTACTCATGAATTCCAAAACCCTAGACATCCAAAAACCTAACCCTAGGAGATGAAACACCAAAAGTTATGTGGGCCCCGATGGGTAAGCTGGTACCTCAACTTATCAGGGTCGTAACTTTTACATACGACCTATGTTTTAGGCATGTGATATCCCATTGGAAAGGTCTTTTCGAGAACTAAAAAGTCTTCCTTCAAACTCTAATTCCGTATATAGTTTGATTGTGGCAAGCCAAAAAACCATTGTTTAGAGCCCCAAAACGACCCTGGAAGTACAAAAAGATGTACTAACATGAAAAATTCCAAAATAAGACAGTTGGAACAGGTGGGTAGCCACCAATATCCACCTATATATTGTGTAGGGCTTCAGGATAGCCTCGGAAGTGTAGAACCCACAATTACAAAGAAATTTCATAATTACAGAGAAACGTGCAGAACTAAAAACTATCAAGAGGAGCCAGTTGGAATAGGTGGGTGGCCACCAATATCCACCTAGATCAATGATTATGGAGGTTTTCATCTTGGTAATATCTCAGCTAATAAATCAATGTGAGTGAGCATTCACGACCTATTTTCAGTTAATAAATCAATGTGAGTCTTCATGACCTATTTTCATGTGTCAAATGAAAACACATCTATCACCTGCAAACACTCTTTAAATAACTCTGCAAGTAGACTTGATTATCCACATTCAACACCTTATCCTTCTTATCCTTGTCTACATTGTAGAAAATTATCTCACCACCTGGTTTCTTTGACATATATTTATGAACTGCCTCACCACACCACCTCGTTGCTTTTCTTACCAATCGTGTCAATATATGGGAGTGTCTTTAGTGTTGATATGAGGAAGAGGATCATTGTTGATAAATATGGAGGAAAAGGATCATCATTGTCAATGGTAAAGATATAGTGAATATGGTAACGCTATCATGAATATCTAATAAAATCAAGCATGAAATCTATGATTTAAAAAAATAAATATTAATCAATCTCCAGATATTTCTTTGATATAATTCATCTATTATATTCATTGGATTGATAAAATTATTATTCATGAATGTTAAGGGTGAAATTATCACCTTTCCATTGGCTAAAAATCTTCCATGG
>JZKD02S1668497.1:41114-72799 GCA_000966675.3 Picea glauca
CCAGAGGATAAAATTAACCGACAAGAGTTAAAATCCAATGTTGAAACCTTCGAGATGATTTTCCCAGGGATCCCCAAGAAATCAGTGAAAAGCTTCTCATTAAGAAAAGGGGTCCCATAAAATAACATAAACACTCAAGGTACTAGTTGATGGATAGGAGGTTTCAACACGATCTGACCTATTATGACTATGGACATGTAGCAGTATGAAACTACCACCTATCTGGTCATCAAGCTAGGACAATTGCCCTTAACTATTTCCTTGAAGCATAAGAGAAAAAGATCAAGAGAAATAAAACTAAGAGTAAAAGGCAATGAATGGGCTAGGAAACAATTGCATTTATGACAAGGTGTAACTCTCCCTCTACAAAGGCACCCACAGGTAAGACTTTACATTTCCCTATTATTACATGCACCTCATGCCCAAATATTTACCCCATGCCACCTCATACACTTACATGACTTAGAATAAATCCCACCTGGGAAACACCCCAAACTTAAGAGAGGTTAGCCTAATAGGACACCCTGAGACCTTCTCCAAACCTAACTTGTCAAATTGCATAACATCTTTGAGAATTTTCTGGGTTAAGGGGGGTTTGATTCACATGTTTGGGTAATTTAATTATTGGATGTGATTTACATGCCATAATCCCTGTGAATTATGAACCCCATGGAGGGCATACTTGTTGTTGCTGCAGTACCTTGCCCAGTGGACAGGTACACATGAGGGGATGATTAGCTCAGACCTTTGTGGGGTCTTAAAGCTCACAAATGGATGTTGAAACCCCAGCGAGGGGTAAGAAGAGATTGAAAAA
The DNA here is from genome assembly GCA_000966675.3 of Picea glauca. Taxonomy (NCBI): domain Eukaryota; kingdom Viridiplantae; phylum Streptophyta; class Pinopsida; order Pinales; family Pinaceae; genus Picea; species Picea glauca. Next base: position 41,929 of record JZKD02S1668497.1, read on the forward strand.
CTTGCATTGGGAGAAGGAAGGACATTGCCTTTGGAGGCCCCCTCGAAAACCTAGACCCAAGGGACCTTTCTCTACCCAAATGGGCGTTATGCCTTGAGGGCCCTGGAAGTCATCATGGATACCATAGACTTCATCCATAACTGGTATTTTCATCTTGGAGGACATTTATGAGGCATTGACACATGTGAGCAAGGTTTCAGGCCTTTGGAGGCCCAACGTTTCACCTTCCATGCCTAGTGTTCCATACTTGGAGCTCAATGTCACCCTAGAGGGGCATGACATCACCCCTGGAGTGATTCTTAGATGAAAATTAATTTTATTTTGTCCAGATTTAATTTGTGTAAAAAACTGGCCAGGCCATCCCAATAATTATGAACTGATATTAATTTCAAGTTAAATTTTGTATAAATAAGCAGAAAGTGACATTCATTTTCAACACAACTTGTCCTTCGAGACAAGAGGTCTGAAATTTGATCCCTATTAGGGTTATTGGATGAAGTTGTGAGGCACCACTCTTGTTTAAGGCTTGTATTTGCAACTTGGATCAATTTTTGGAGTTTTATGGTGATCTTGCATGGTATACTCATGATTATTCTTGGTGCAAGTAAGTAGAATCTTCATTTTGCCATCTATTGAATGGTTTAAGGTATGGTTTTATTTTTTCATACAAGTTTATGAAATTGCATGGTGTATTTAATGATTGAAGCAAGAAACTTAAGTTGCTACTTTCTTACTTTTTATTTTTCATGCTTTCACTAAATTGATGTAGTAACTAATGAAACCCTAGAACCCTAAATTTCTAGCACTCTAGAGGTTTGCATTTGGTTATTGTTGCATAAATTCTACTCCATAGAAAGGCTAAGAAGAGCAAGGCACTAGGGCCTAGAAGTGCCTACACCCTATAACTTTGTCTTTTAAGGTCAAAATCTAGGAGGACTTAAGTTACTACTCCTCCTAGACTTTTTCCCTCTTAGACTTTTGTGTATCATCATTAATTTGCAGCCTTAGAAGGAGCCACCTACATTGAATCCATTTACCCCTAAGAGGCACTAGTATTGAACCCTTGTTTCTTGACAAGAATCATCAAACTTCAAACTCAATCTCTCTACCTGATACCCTACTAACCTAAACTAACTTGCTAACCTAGTCTAGGAATACTAACCACTAAGTTGTTGTTGTTATAATCACTGCTGCAACCATCATTTTGCATCCTATCCAATCTTGTTTGACCACTTAAATCAATCCAGAAATTGTACAAGGCAAGGTAAAATCAACCAAGACTAAAGTGTGCATCAAATTGCCTTTCTAAATACTCTTCTGAAGATTTTACTACTGTTGTCATTACTTTATTTTGTTGTTTCCACAGTTACCATTGGCATCCTGTTAGAGTTTATTTTATGATTGACATATATCTAGAAATTGTATGAGACAAGTGTTATCATTTTAGAACTTCACAATATCTTGTTATATTGTCTATTCAAGTGCATTTTATGGGTTTTATTATAGTTTTCATTAATTAATTATTTCTGCTATATATTTATCACTTTCTTCATACATTGATTGGTAGCAGTCATCTCTATAAACTTGAAGTCTTGTTGAAGAATTTCATCATCACATGTTGTCGCCATAACTTTTGTTGTTGTATTGGTAAGGGGAATGTACACTTTATTCTCTATTGTTTCATCCAACAAGACTTAAGTCTGTTTTGAGTGACCTAGAGATAGGGGTGGTTAGCCTCACCTTTTCCCTTTCCTCAACAAACTAGGTCCTAGGACGTCTCCCTTGGAGTGAGGTTTTCCTCCTCTTAAGGAGAAAAAGGTACCCTATTTGGGTGACAGTGATAGGGTTACCTTTGTGTTACGTCAATCTAATCCTACTTGCATTTAGGATTTTGGAAAGTATAGATTGCACGATAACATGGTTGAATTTGGAAAAAGAATGAATGAATGAGAGAGTGGATGAGTAATAAGAGTAGGAAAACTCAGAACAAGGTGAAATTTCAAGGGTAGGTTTGCAATGAAGATGACAATCAAAGTGTCACTAAGGGATTATTTATGATTTTGTTGAATTTAATGATGTTTATGTTATTCATTGGTTGTTTTTTTTACATGAATAATTATACATCTATAACATTGAATGATTAATTATATTTTCATAAACCTACTTGCCATATTGCATGCATTCATAAATAATGAGGAGACTAGCATCAGAGCAAGAAACGAATGTAATTATAAGGTTTAGATAAGTACCTCGTATCCTCAAGATAGGTTCACACAAATGATTACATAGCTACAAAAAGAGTTGGTGGAGAAGGAGGAGGCCTTGTAAATGCTCCAAGAAGTCGTCTGAGAGCACAGAGAAGAAAGGAAACCTCACCTTCCGTAGACATTTCTATAGAAAAAATCAGTGACTTTGAAAAGCATACCAAAGGAATTGGCCCCAACCTCCTAAGGAAGATGGGATATGTTGGACAAGGGATATGAAAGAGAAGTGAAGGAATATCGAGCCCCATTGTAGCTACCCCATGGATCAAGCATGAATTCATAGGATTTGAAGGCAAATTGGAAAATCCCATGACCATGAAAACCAAGACAACTTTTGTGAAAGACAAAGAAATGTTAGAATTGTCCTACTCATCAAAACATAAAGCAACAATATATGAAGGTGGAAAATCACTACCACATGAGCCTTCTTGTGGTGCATTGAAGGCCAATGATGAGAAGAGATTGAAGAATCATCCTACACCATCACTCACACGAAAGAGTAGGTCAATTATCCCAAGAGGTCTTCATTAAACAAGACACCTATTGTTTGTCACTACTACAAGAGGAAATTCCACAATACCATGAATTGTTGGTACTCAAAGGTATGTTCATACTATGGAGAGAAAGTCCATTGTGAGGTAGCCTCCTAGAAGAAGCAAGCCACATGCCAAAAGCTAGATTGATTTCAAAGGAGGAATGAAAAGAAGACTTCTCTAATCCAATAGAGAACTCAAAGGCACATGAAGAGGAGGATTATGTTAGCCAGTCCTTGTAGCATCAATATGAACTTTTTCTGCCACTACAAGTTGAGGGGACATTGGGAAGCAAAGTATTGGAAACTTTACCCAGAGGTTCACCCTAGAAAACACATAGCCAAGAGTATAGTGTGGAAAGTGAAGCCTAATAGACATGGAGAGTTTCCCACATCTCCAATTCTAGGAGACGTAGTTCTCCAAGGAGAGATAACATCACAGGAGGTCTACATCACCATCAAATAAGACAATGGGTGGGTGCTAACCACCAAGGAAACACCATTCCAATTTCTACCTACAATGTTACAAAATATTTTTTCCTTCTTTAAGATGTGTTGGAGATTGTTGCAAGGAGGTTAATGACCTTTCGAAGAATTTAGGAGAAACTCATAGAATTCTTGAAAGCATGAGTAGTCACCATAGAGTTGTTTCCATGATGGGAAGAAATTGATCTTAGATATTGGGTTCTATTTTCCATGTGGGTGAGAAAAAAGAGGCCCCTTTACTATCTAGTTATGATAGCAAGACAACACAACAATTTGTTAGTTGATTAGTGGATCAATTAAGTAGAAAACAAGAACTAAACAACAAAGAAATAAAACTAAACTAAGCATGTAACAACTAAAATTGATGCAAGAAAGAGACACAAGGAATAGCTGTGAAATCAAATTGATCTTTGAATTGATAACACCTTGGAGAAATATGAGAACTTATGAGTCCCCTCTTCCTCCTTGGGAGGGATATTGAATCTCTGAAATAAAAATATTTCTCTCTTCTAACAATGGATGATAAATGAAAATACAATGGTGAAGATTCGATGGTTGGACCTCTCAAGAGGAGAGAGGTGCAACCCTTTCTATGAATGCTCAAAGAGTTCTAGGAGAAACATGGCTTCTCAAAGAAAAATTGAACAAAATAACAATACTAAAAAATACTTCTTGTTTTTTGCATAAAATGGCCCTTTATTTATAGAAGGATGTCAAGATTTTTCCAAACTAGTTTCAAATGCGAATGGAAGATCTTTGAAGGTACCTCTCATTCCTTTCATCGATCCCTGGGTGGAATTTTGGGGTGATTTTGGGTATGGGTGAGATCTTCTCCACCCGATAAGTGGTTGAAGCTTGACCGAAATCATCAATTCATCGTTTCTGCATCCGTGTGGGTCTTCTGACTGTCAGTTGCACAGACCGCGCATTGTACATATGTTATCCCACTCGAATGTGTGCGCGTTGATTGTGCTAAATACACACAGAACTTCAAAACCACTTTTGTATAGTTTTGTAGTTATGTTTCTAAATTGAGTGTAATCCTTCCATAATTATTGGTAGTATGTTGTGCTTTTGCTGACTATTTCTTCATACATTGTCTGTGTTTATGCTGAGAAATTTTTCAGTGATAATAGATGCCCCCTAATGTGTTAGGTTAGGAGCATACGTATAGCCGAAATACATCATAGTTTCTTTTAGTGATGTCGTCATTGTATAAAAGTGCGAGAGAACTTTGTAGTGAGGGACAATGAGAGAAATCTATTGGAGGGAGAGGGGAAAAAAATATGTACCGAGTATTCTCCAGAAAAATAAAATGTTTGTAAAAATGAGGCGGGCATGCCCCATTCTCGTGTAATGAAGCCATAAAATCATAACAATGACTGATACTATTGGTGAAGTAGATATCCACAGCACCCTCGGGGGAGTCAAAAATAACATATGATAGTCTATATGACTGAAGTGGCTCTGAATCGAAAGGTTAACAACTTGAGGCATTGATGGCCTATCAAATTCAAAGGTGTTCAGTTGCTATTGTAAACTACAACAGTCACATAGTAAGACCCACTGTAACATAAAACTTGGTTGGTGTCAAATGTTATGGAGGTCAACGACATTAGAAAGCAATGATGAATCTTTATGTGTTGTCTGAGGCTACTCATTAATGGTGGGATGAGAGACAAGATACTGCCACCTTCCTGTAACCATGTGTTGTTGTTGACAGGGAAGGATGCATGACTGGAAGAAGCAAATGGATTCTTGATATCGATTGATCAGAATGGTGTTATAAATTGTATTGTTGAAGGTGAATGGGATAATAATCATGAACAATGTCTGGAATACATAGGGAATTCAAGAACCGCCCTTGGTTGGGGGGTTTTGATGGATGAAAACAATCGTAAAACACGATCTGGTGTCAGGGGGACGACCAGATATGGGGTAAAACTATGATGAATGGGTGATATTGTAAGGAGATGTAAAATAGATCAAAATATAATGATGGGGGACATGGGTGTCTATAATGGTCAAAATTTAGGCCACGGTACAAATATCTTGTAGAGGTAGTGATGAAAGTGAAATTCCCCAACCAAGCGCGACATGGGTTGTTGTATGGAAAGGAAAAATGTTGTCATTTGCGACGACAAAAATCTATTATACCTACTGAAATTTGAAATGTTCTTTACACAATTACCAAAGGAATAAAGAATTATTGAGTTGAAAGTACACGTAAAAAAGTGGGTTCCTTAGTGAAGTATGGTTGGGCCTGCTTGGGGCACTAGTATTTGGGATGTAACTAATGAAGGGTGAGGGCCCCATGGGTGGGTTTTTGTACCAGGTAGATGAATGGAGTATGAACATGTAGATGGACAATTGATGTTGGATGATATGCAGGGTTAATGATAATGCATAGGTGCATTTAATGTAACAAAGAACATGATGTGGGAGTCCATAATGGGGTGGTTAGCATGATCATGAGGAAGAAGTATGAGGTTCTTAGTGGGGTGTAACACTACCAGGACTCCTGATCCTAATAGATAGAACAACATGAGTGGCAATATGCCAAGGGGTAAATATATGTGAGAAAACTCATGGAGGTGAGAACACTATCAATTGAGAGTATCTGAATGCAATGGAGGTGATGGTACCATAGAGCTGGGTGTGGGGATCCTAAGGATAAATGTCAAGGGGTTTAACTGGGATATGTAATTCTTTTCAAAGGGAGCGAGTGCATGCCAATTTTGAACATATACCTGAAGGGGCCATAGGGTCTCCAAGATTGAATGGGTTGTATATTATTGTACCAAGTACCTACACAAACAAACATCAAAATACCCTAAGTGAAAAATATTTGATGATAAATAACATATGACCATTATTTGATATAAATGATAGTGAGCAAGCATACCTAATATTTTGACATTGGTGGGAAAAATGGCCCCTTGATGAAAATTTTGGGTTCCCCTGGAAGAAGGCCAATGAAAAATGAGTTCCTAGAAGAGGTAATCCATAAAGGAGGGTAGGGTACGATGACTTCCTAGAAAAATTCACTCCGTAAGGGAGGCCAGGGAACCATGAGTTCATGAAAAAGGCACTTCTTAAATGAGGCTATAGAACAATGAGTTATTGGAAAAAGGTACTCCCTGAAGGAGGCTAGGGAACGATGGGTTCTCGAATAAGGCCCTCCATAATGGAGGACAAGGAACAATAGGTTCTTGAAAAATGATGCCCTTGAAGGAGGCCATGGAAAAATGATTTCTTGGACAAGGCACTCCCTGAATGAGGTCAGGGAACCATGGGTTCTCTAAAAAGGCACTCCCTAAGGGAGGCTACGCAACAATGGGTTCCTAAGAGAGGAAATCCCTGAAGGAGATCAGTGAACCATGGGTTTCTGAAAAAGGCACTCCCTAAGGGAGGCAATGAAAAAATGGGTTCATGAGAAAGGAACTCCCTAATGAAGGTCGGGGAACCATGGGTTCCCGAAAAAGGCACTCCCTAAGGGAGGCCACAGAACAATGGGTTCCTGAGAAAGGAAGTCCTTGAAGGAGGCTAGGGAACCATAGTTTCCTGAAAAAGGCACTCCCTAAGGGAGGCCACAAAACAATGGGTTCCTAAGAAAGACACTCCCTGAAGGAGGTCGGGGAACCATGGGTTACCGAGAAAGGAACTCCCTAAGGGAGGCCAAGGAATGATGGGTTCTTGAAAAAGGCACTCCATGAGGGAGGCCATAGAACCATGGGTTCCCCAACAAGGCCCTCCTTAAGGGAGGCTAAGGAGCGAAGGTTTCCTAAAAAAGGAACTCCCTGAAGGAGGTCGGGGAGCCATGGGTTCTTGAACAAGGAACTCCCTAAGGGAGGCCATAGAACAATGGGTTCCTGAGAAAGGAACTCCCTGAAGGAGGTCGGGAAGCCATGGGTTCCCAAACAAGTCATTCCTGAAGGGATGTCATGAAACAATGGGTTCCTAAGAAAGGAACTCCCTGAAGGAGGCCAGGGAACCATGGGTTCCCAAACAAGGCTCTCCCTAAGGGAGGCCAAGGAACTATGGGTTCCTAAAAGAGGCACTTCCTGAAGGAGGCCAATGAACTATGGGTTCCCAAACAAGGAAGTCCCTAAGGGAGGTCATGTTTCCCTATGGGGGAAACTACAAATGACCAAGGATAATGGGGTCTTTCTACAAGAACTAATGAAACTATATTGGTGGATCATTCCAATTAGGCCATGTGGCTTGTTATCACATGATGTTTGGGGGCAATGGAAATAATGTGGTGGTATAGGGGTCCCTACAAAGGGAATATTGTTGGTTGGTTTTGTGTCGAGAGCTAGGCCTTATGGGACCAATGTGGGAAGTGGTATTGCCCCCTGTATTATTATATGAGGACTGGGGGAAGGGTTGTTTCCAAATACCTAAGATTATGGACCAAAGGTAAAATAGTAGGCAATTTAAAGTTGAACATACACCAAAGAGGATCTGAAATAGTGTATTGAATCCACTATCTTGTGTAATATCTATTGGGGGGTTTGGAATTTTAAATTCTGTGGAAACATATCCTATATGGGCATGATTGGTCATCGTGGAACTAGAGTCCCTGATATCCCTATCAGTGATAAGAGATGATCGTATTTGAGAGGGAGTAATGACCTTATCAAGGGAGATAATATTAGAGGGTGCACCAATTGAATTTTTAGGACCTTGCCAGTAGTGGATAGGAGAATGCAGATGGAGGTTATCACTAGAATCACTGAAAGAAGTAGTGGCCTCAAAGAATTTTTCATATTCTGGGAAGAATTTAGTTGAGATTTCATGGTTTATTTTGGGTTTGGGAGAAGAAACAAGCTTGTTCCCCTAATGATGAATGAATCTGCCCAACATCCAAGCCCAAGTAGTGAGGATATGGTTCTAGAGTCATGGGATCATTTTTAAGGGGAGTGGATGTTGCCCGACCAGTGGCAGTGGACACATAGTGCATGGACACAATGTGAGCAACATGATGCATGATTCTATTATGATCTTCCTAAGGGGGGGATCAGTGTATGAGAGTTGATAGATGGTGATGATGCATCCCTCATGTGGGAATATCATGACTCGAAATAGTGATGACACCAAAACACTCATGGCATAGATGAAATCACAACCCACGAGAATATTGTAATTTACTGGACCATCCATGACAACAACATTGATCAAAATCATCTTACCACCTAACTCAATGGGGTGATTAGGTAATATTCCTATGGGGAAACTGAATACACCATCAAAGGATATTAACTCCATCATTGATGACATACGAGTAGGGGAGCCTAATTGTTTCCAAGATTATGAGGACATAATGCATGAGGATTCCTTGTCATATATAATACACCAATAAACTGTAAAGTTTTTAACGATGATATGTATTTTAAATGGGGTAGAAGAAGGCAGTCATTCTTGGATAAGTTTATCCCAATCAAATGTGATGGTACGTGATGGGTGTGGGTATACATTTCCATTTTCCTTACAAGTATAAGGTCTAGTAGACATTGTGGTACTAGAGGTGGAAGGGGTGCCCCCAAGTCTACATGACTGAGCCTTAGTCGGTGAGGTAGATTGGGTGTGAGGGGGGAATTACCCATATGAGAGGTAAAAAGTGATGTTGATGTGCATGGACCCTCACCTGATGGAGTAATGGGTACACTTTGGGGGATGGGGCATGTCGAAGTAGTGTAAGGAGAAATACTAAGTTTATGGTGCTACGTGTGCTCCAAATGAATTGCTTGATCTAGCGCTGGAGTGAGTTCAGGGCACTGATGGGCTGGGTGACCATAGAGATCACAAAATGGGAAAGGGTTATTAGTCCATGTATGGGTGGTACATCTATGATTGGTTTGATTGTAGTTCTAGTGGGAACTATGAGTTCCCCCATATGTACAAGCATTTCCCCATGTCATGGATGTTGATAGTAGGTGTTTCTCCTCTTACTCGTTGTGTGTAGTGGATGGCCAATATAAGTAGGAGAGGGGGCCCAAGTTTGTCCCAAATGGGGAGAAAAGGATGGGGTTATATATGGTAGGTTTGTGGTCCTGCCATGGTGGTTGATGATTGGAGACACAATTCCTGAAGAGATAGGGCTACTAGATGGGTGGATTGTTCTGGATAGTGGTTTCTAGTGAGGTGGACCCAAGCAAAGTTGATCTTAAAATAGCAGCACTCACTGGTGTGTGTGTTGGTTGTACTGATGTGTCAGCCAAATTGGGAACACCTCCCAATATTGGGGGGAGGTTTTCAGATGTATATAATGAAGGGGATGTTGTGGTTCCCCTATGGTTCTAGACTATATGTATATGTGTGTGAGTGGTAGTGAGAAGAATAAATTAACAAGTTCTTTGGTAAATGTGGACTATCCCAACAATGTTTTGAAAGTTATATGTAATCAATCAATGGTAATCATACATAAAAAAGTAACAATGTAAGATGGTTTGGGTTTTATCCACGTGGGGGAATAAAATAAAATGTACGTGTCCTAATAGACCTATCATCCATCCTCTCAAAAAAAATTGGGCCTTCCAAAAGAACGCAATAGTGTGGAATGAATCCACCGGAAGAGGATATAATGAAGGTACGAATAATCAGTTATAAGTAGCAGTGAAGGGTGCATATCCTGAAAGGATTGGAGATATTTCCCAACAACTGTTTAAAATATTATTAAGGTGCGATTGCAACCCACAACCACAACCTGGGTAGATACAACCTAGAATTTGACCACTAAGTTACCTCGATCAAGCACGACATTTAGATTTTCAGCCTCAGAAATTGATCACAGACTAGATGTTTTCCAATGGTTGGGCGAGCCAAGGAGGCATGCATAGAACAATTGGACCGTGGCCTTTGATCCTTCACGGGTGTCTCCTTGCCTTATGGTGTAGGAATGCTTGATTAGGAGGATTTTGGTACCATATTTTTCAACTTTCTAAGTTTCAATGAGAAAAGGATAATGTAGAGTTATTTGGATACCTATCCCAAAAATCATAATTTAGACTACAACTTTATTTTGGTGTTCCTCCTGTGGAGGTTAGAAAATGTGTTAATTATGGTTTCTTTTAGAATGTGAAAGTGGGTTGTGAGGTTGGAGTCATGGGCTAACCTCGTTGATTAAAAGTGGTGTGCACAAAAATATTTTTACTAAACAAATGAATCCCTTATGATCCTCCCAGATTGCTTATGAGTGTGGAGAGAATAGTATACTACTATTTCAAGTATCTAATAAAAAACCTTGTGAATATATGCTATGTGCAAGAAGTGATGGTGAGTGATGAAAAACCTTGTGAATATATGCTATGTGCAAGAAGTGATGGTGAGTGATAAAAAACCTTGTGAATATATGCTATGTGCAAGAAGTGATGGTGAGTGATGAATTTTAATAAGTTAAGCGAGAAAATTTTTGGCATGTGGACATCACTTGGTCCTTTACAATTATTGCTTATCCCTAACTTACTAAATTTCACAAACAATCCTTGAAAAAATTGAAAAGGCCCTAAGTAACTAGAATGGTGGACATGTGGGTCCTTACTTTTGAGCCTTAATCTCTATAGAATGCTCTTTAATATAAGAAAGCTTTGAGACTATACTATATTGTAGACATGTGGGCATGTATGGTCCCTTACAAAAATATTTAAACTTCCTAGGTTGTTTTCTATAGAAATTTGAAACTATCCTAAGATTGTGCACATGTGGGCATGTGTGGGCCATTAAAAAATTTAGATTTAAGTTTCAAAATAAGCTAACAGGTATTGGCCTATCTTAGATATTTGGTTTATTTTCTTTAAGGGAGATGAAGACTTCTTTAGGAAACCCCTTTTCTGATTTCCAAGATCACACTAGGGTGTGATGAAAGAGAATACTCCAAGATTAGTTAAATAAGTTTCTATTCCTGGATTAGTGTGATGACTTTGTAAAAGAAAAGTAGATACATAAATTCACATGCTAAGATTTAGGCTATCCATGTGGCAAGTAAGGAAGTAAAAGATGCAAAGGTTATTTTTATCCTCCCTAAATTTCTATGTGTGGTTTTAAGCTATGTATGCAAGAGTGGATCTCCAAGCCTACTTTTAATGGTCTTTACCACAATGAATAAATCAAATATAAACTACTTGGTGGAAGTAAACTCCTCGAGCCTTACGATTTAGAAAAAATAAGACCAGTGCGCGACTAGACTAGAAACAATCATGCAAAAATAACAAAGTGCATGGTTGAAGAGTTCTGATAGAGCGCAGGTGTGCGCAGACTGCTCGAATGTTTTCTCCGAACCAGTGCACATGTAGAGAAGTTGGTGGGAATTTTTTTTGGAACAATTTCACTCAATGTGAGATGAAATCCTTCTCTTTGAAGGTGAGAATAGGTCGGTTTTTACCCTTGAAAACACAAACAAGTGATAAAGAAAACTTTAATAGCCTAATTGGGGAGGATTTTGATCCAAATCTCCAGTATGGTCACCAATATGTTGGGTTCTTTTTTCCACTTGGGTGAGCAAAAATAGGTCCCTTAACTATCTATTTAGGCTAGCAAGACATCACAATAGTTTTTTAGATGATTAGTGGCTCAACTAAGCAAAAAACAAGAAGTAAACAACAAAGAAATAAAACTATACTAAGAATGTAACAACTAAAATTGATGCAAGAAAGAGACACAAGGAATAGCTACCAAATGAGACTAATCTTTGAATTGATAACACCTTGGAGAAATATGGGAACTTTTGAGTCCCCTCTTCCTCCTTGGGAGGGCTCTTGAATCCCCCAAATACAAATCTTTCTCTCTTCTAACAATGGATGAAAAATGAAAATACAATGGTGAAGACTTGATGGTTGGACCTATTAAGAGGAGAGAGGTGAAACCCTTGCTATGAATGCTCAAAGAGTTCTAGGAGAAAGAGGGCTTCACAAAGAAAAATTGAACAACATAACAATACTAAAAAATGCTTATTCTTTTTTGCATACAATGGTCATTTATTTATAGCAGTATGACAAGATTTTTCCAAACTAGTTTCAAATGTGAATGGGAGGTCTTTGAAGGTACCTCCCATCCCTTTTAGTGATCCCCAGGTGAAATTTTGGGGCAATTTTGGGTATGGGTGAGATCTAGTCCACCCCATAAGTGGTTGAATCATGTTAACGCTCTGTAATTTCTTAGGACGAGGAAGAAATTGACAAAGGTAACCACAAACCGCTTTGGTGTCCAGGATCTAGCCCCCCTAGACCTAGAGAGGGCTCTCTCTATTAGTTTTAGCTTTGTTTTAAAGAAGATATTAGGATAGCTATCTAGTTCAGGGTTTTGATTTAAATAATTGGGTAGGAACGAAGAAGAAGAACAATTGGGCTATGGAATCACAACAACAAATTAATCAAATCCAGTTTCTATAAGGTTAATCTGTAGGGAAAGGTAGTCAAAACATTGAATCTTAGAGTTTTAAATGAAAGGAGGACTAGGAGATAGGAAATAAAAGAAATAGAATATGGAAAGCAATTAAGAATTCTCCACCTATATCTCAGAGGAAAACATAGAAATTATCAACAACCAAAATAGAGTGTCTAATTCAACAAATTCTATTCTTTTAATTCCTGAAGACAATTCAGACATAAATGTGATTGTGAAGACGGAAAAAAAAAATTACATAAGAAAATACATCATCAAGGTATTTGACACAAGAATCATGCGATTGTATTATTTGGAAAATAAAAATATGCTCATTGTGAGCTACATTACAATGTTGGTCTTCTGCTTTTCAAATTCCACACTAACCAACCCTCTTCACGTTTAAATTATAACAATATATAGAAAAAATTATCCCTAAGATTAGGAGGTCGAATTCAACAACCTGGCCAAAAATAGAAACAATTTCCTCAAAGTTTTGAACTGTCTTCCATGAAAAAAGGGTTGGACTGTTGAAAATAGGGGTTAACTCATATTCTTGTATCTCCCAAAATATGATAGTTGTAAAACAACTGGGAGAATTTATTTTATATGAGCCCATCTTGAGTAAAAACCTCTCTCTATTTTTCCAAATTCGTCTCCATCTGTCCGGGATATGGGTTTGAAGAAGATGTGTCAAACAGGAAAATCCCAAATCCCAAAAAATATGGCTCAAATATGCTCTCTATTCTCCCAAACCATGGCACCTGTGAAAAATATGAGAGAGGTTATTGAATATCAGCCAGTTTTGGAGAAAAACCTCTTTTGGTTTTTCAAAATGAGTCCTGGTTTTCCCGGAATCCACCTCGGAAAATGATTGGTTAAACATTGCTCAAGTGGTTTTTTTGGGGGGGAGAGGTGGTAAATGGTATTTAGGGGGGGTCCGAAATTCTGTGAAGGTGACAAGTGGCGGGAGGTGGTTTTACTTTCTAGACCCCTGTTTGAGTGACGTAAGGGGGGCGGGGTTTCCAGAATATGGGAAAGGGGAATGGGTTTAAACTTGGGATACATTTTTAGTTTTTATTTAATTTGTTTTTTTTTTTGTTTTAATTTATTATATTTTTTTTTACGTTTTGTTTTGTTTTTATTTTTGTTTTATTATATTTTGTTTTATTCTATATATTTATTTTTTTTTGTTTTATTTTTTATTTTTTTTTTGTTTTTTGTTTTGTATTTTATATGTATTTTTATTTTAATAATTAATAATTAATAATATTTGTTATATTTAAATATTTTATTAATGTTTTGTATTAAACTAATATTTGTTTAATTTTAATTTATTATTACACTAACCTAATTTCTAACCTAAACAAACTAACCTAACTACTAATTATTTACATTATTAATTTAATTAGTTATTAAACTATTTAATATTTTATTTAATTATTTATCCTGGGTTATCTAACTTTGTTTTATTTAGGGAAGAATGGTGGGAGAAATATAAAGTGAATGGATGGAAATGGGATTAGAGGCACGACAATAGATGGGTTGGCAAGGATAAGTGGATGATGTAGCATGAAGATTGGTGAAGGATGATGCAAAATGGAGGGGGAAGCGAGGCGAGTCAGCAAGCCAGGAGCTTCATCATGAGACCAACAAATGATATCTGAATCATCAGATTTACTATAATTATAGGACCCTAACATAGGATCCAYCKGGGGATGGAAKCTCTTTCAAGAGGTGACAAGAACCACATAACTCTGAAATTGCAGACTTGTGCCTTATCTATTGGGTTGATCCCAAAACTTTATTCTGYAACCTGTACCTGTTATGATCCTTCAACTGAAACCAAATTAAACTGAAGACAAAATTTGAAATGCACGCTAAACTGGAAAATGTAATGCAATTTGAAATTGAGATTGGAAAAATTGTTGAAAGGGATGCTCAAAGAACTGAGCTTATTTGCACATTGCTACCTACCCTACACTATTGAAAATCATATTGAATCAAATAATACAAAAATGCCAATGAATCCAGTCAAGTAGCTGCTAAAACAAGTGGACTGCTTGACTACTTGTTAGCATAATCAAAAGGACAACTTGACCTTTTGTCCACATAATCAAAACTGCAAAGTGTACTGGCCACTGCTGAAAACATGATTGATCATTTATGCTGAAAAAATATTCCATGTAGTCTGCTATGGGATCAGAAAAGACACGATCTATTTCTTGAATTTAAGCAAATTTATGGTCATATTGGGTATGGCACATATGATTTTTACATCATTATACAATTCTTGATATGGCTGCAAATTTTCTGCCGAACTTTGAAATGAGACTCCTACTGAGCAAGACCATGAAGCTAGATGCCTAATTAAGTCTATATCATAACTTCTTTTAAGCTCATAGTTGGCCAATGGAACAAGACTTTGACTACACAGATCATCCAACACATTAGCTATTGGATCCTGTCGAAACTGGGATGATTGTTGCACTGGTTCCAATGACACTTCATAGTTTTCTGTGTGCTTATCATTTAGGAAATGATCAAGATTCTTCTTTAAAAACTGAAATGAATTAAATCTTAATGGTACATAATTATTTTGGATTAACTCATATTATGTTTCAGGCTCTAATCTTTCATCTGGAATTTGAAAATCAATGTAGCTCAAGGGCTGCAATTCTGGGTCTAGAACAACTTCCATATCATCATTGACATATTCGACTAATTTATTAGAACATTCTCCATCCCTACTGTTGAAAACTTGCTTATAGTTTTCTCTCAAAAACTGAAATGAAGAGAAACATAAGGGCAAAGACTTTCCACTTACTATGATATTTTCTGCATTTTCCTCGTTGCTGTCATAATTAATATGCACAGGCTGATTGTCATATTTGAACTGTAACTGAGCTTCCTTCTCCCAAAATCATGCCACTAGTTTCTTTGAACAATCAACATCTATTCCAACCACATAATCATCATCATATTGATCATACTTGGGTAGATTATCCAGGCAAGAAAGGTCATCAATCATACACATTAGATCAGTTGATGGCTCTTCTACAAGCTGGTTTGGAGTTTCATCTGTGTCCATGTTGTGAATTGAATACATAAAATAATATTTCTGTGATATAGGACACCAAGGGTGAGATGCAAAATGCTTGGGAATAGTGACCCTTTCTTTCTTTGTAATCAATGGAACATGATTCTTTTGGACAACAAGTTCATTTCTGATGATAAATTTCTTCATCATTTCTTTCATTGTGCTAGTTAGAATGTCTAGTTTTTCTTCTGAAGATTTCAGCTGCTCCTTTGCTATTTTATTCCTTTCTTCTGCCTTGATATTTGACCTTTTGATCAACAAATTAGCTTCCACACTTATTGCACTATCCTACATCTCCTTGTGTGTAGTGGTGTTCCTTTCTCTTAACTGAAATTTCATCTCTGGATCAAAGGCATCTGGGTAGTGTAAGAGAGATAAACCAGGAGGAGGTTTTATATCAACAAGCATTGAATTGTAAACTTGATTGAATTTGGATGAAAAGTGATGCATTGTTTCTCCTGGATATCTTTTCAAATGATCATACTCTTCTAAAATAAGAAAAATATTTCTCTTGATCTCCCATCTACCAAGGAATACTTCTAAAAACTGATGAAAATTGGATATGCTTGCAGCTAACAAACTTTTGAACCATTCGTTAGCTATATCTTGCAAAGATAGAGAAAAAAGTCTGATGCAGACATCATTTTCCTCAACCTCAAAAAGATCAAGAACATTTTCAAAACCCTGAATGTGTTTCTTAGTAGTGATGTTACCATATTCTCCATCAAACCTGGGAAGATTTTTGTAATAATTTGCAAGGAAATCATGGAGTATAGGAGGTAATACAAGGGGCTTGTATCTATCTGAAATATTTACATGTGTAGGAGTATGTAAAGGGATTGTAAAACTAGCTTGATCTCTTGAGGATCATCAGGTTGAATTTGATCAACATAAGTTTCAGCAATATGGTCTTGGTCGGGATCATAGAAAGAGAAGAAATACTTAAGAATAAAACCTATTATGTCTTGGATAAAATTCCAACATGCATACCTGATCTTTTCAGATTGTCTTGTCATGTTTTAGGTTCTTCCTCTAGTGGAGTCTTTAAAACTGATTGGAGTCGCCAAGTGGATGATTTAGCCTTCTTGTGTATGATCACTATCCACCATCAGTAATCATATTTGGAACTTGATATGCTTTTCTGAGGAACATTCCCCAATTGGCTGCCACTATGTTAACACTCTGTAATTTCTCAGGCTGGGGAAGAAATTGACAAAGGTAACCAAAAACCGCTTTGGATTCTAGGATATATCCCCCCTAGACCTAGATAGGGCTCTCTCTATTAGTTTTAGCTTTGTTTTAAAGAAGATATTAGGATATCTATCTAGTTCATGGTTTTGATTTAAATAATTGGGTAGGAACAAAGAAGAAAAACCATATGGCTATGGAATCACAACAACAAATTGATCAAATCCAGTTTATGTAAGGTTAGTCTGTAGGGAAAGGTAGTCAAAACATTGGATCTCAAAATTTTAAATGAAATGAGGAATAGGAGATAAGAAACAAAATCAATAGTAGATGGAGAGAAATTAAGAATTCTCCACCTGTATCTCAGAGGAAAACGTAGAAATTATCAACAACCAAAATAGAGTGTCTAATACAAAAAATTCTATTCTTTTAATTCCTGAAGAAAATTTTGACAGAAATGTGATTGTGAAGATGGAAAAAACAATTACATAAGAAAATACATCACTAGGGTATATGACACAAGAATCCTGTGATTGTATTATTTGGAAAATAAAAATATACTCACCGTGAGCTACATTACAATGTTGGTCTTCTGCTTCTCAAATTCCACACTAACCAACCATTTTCACACATAAATTGTAAAAATATATAGAAACAATTCTCCCCCAGTATTAGGAGTTCTAATTCAACAACCTGACCAAAAATAGAAACAATTTCCTCAAAGTTCTGAATTGTTTTCCATGAAAAAAGGGCCAGACTGTTGAAAATAGGGTTTAACTCAGATGCTTGTATGTCCCAAAATATGATAGATGTGCAAAAACAAAAATAGGTTGTTGTACATGAGTCTTTTATGAGTAAAACCCTCTCTCAGTTTTTCCAAATTCATTTACAGATGTCCGGGATATGGGTTTGAAGAAGATGTGTCAAACAAGAAAATCCAAAATCCCGTAAAATAGGGATCAAAGATGATCTTGATTCTCCAAAACCATGGCACTTGTACAAAATATGAGAGAGGTTATTGAATTTAATTACATTAAGGAGAAAAACCTCTTTTGATTTTTCAAAATGAGTCTTGGTTTTCTTGGAATCCATCTCAGAAGACGATTGGTTAAACGTTGCGAAAAACAATTTTTTTGGGGGAAAGGTGGTATTCCGAAGGGGTAAGTGGTAAATGGCATTTAGGGGTGGTCGAAAATTTTGTGGAGGTGAAAAGTGGCGGGAGGTGGTTTTACTTTCTGGACCCTTGGTTGAGTGACGTAAGGGGGGTCCAGAATATGGGAAAGGGGAGTGGGTTTAAACTTAGGATATTTTTTTGGTTTTTATTTATTTATTTATTATATTTTTGTTTTACGTTTTGTTTTATTTGCTTTTTGTTATATATTTTATTTTTATTTTGTTTTATGTTTTGTATTTTATATGTATTTTTTTTAATAATTAATAATTATTAATAATTTTTATATTTAAATCTTTTATTAATGTTTTGTATTAAACTAATATTTGTTTAATTTTAATTTATTATTACACTAACCTAATTTCTAACCTAAACAAGCTAACCTAACTACTAATTATTTAAATTATTAATTTAATTAGTTATTAAACTATTTAATATTTTATTTAATTATTTATCCTCGGTTATCTAACTTTGTTTTATTTAGGTAAGAATGATCAGAGAACGATGAAGTGAATAGATCGAAAGAGGATAAGAGGCACGCAAGTAGATGGGTTGGCAAGAATAAGTGGATGATATAGCATAAATATTGGTGAAGGATGATGCAAAATGGAGGGGGAAGCGAGTCCAGTTGGCAAGCCAAGATCTTCATCATGAGACCAACAAATGATATCTAAATGATCATATTTCCTATAATTACAGGACCCTAACAAATCCCAAACAAAATCATCAATGCACCATTTCCACATCTACGTGGGTCTTCCAATTGTCAGTCGCATGTACTCTACAATGTGCATGTTGTACATCATGTTCGCCCGTGTAGATGTGCACATGTTGATTGTGTTGAATACGCGTAGAACTTTAGAACCACTTTTGCACAATTTTTTTATTATCTTGCCAAACTAAGTTTAGTCCTTTCATAATTATTGGTAGTATGTTGTGCTTGTGCTGACTATTTCTTCACCCATTTTCTGTGTTTGTGGTGAGCAATTTTTTGGTGATAACATTAGAAAGAGAAGGCATGCCACACTTCTTTTTGAGGGACTGATATGTGATGGCATACCTTATTGGGATCACACAGAGAAAGAACACTGACATTCGACTTGGATTCATGACTGTCGAGATGGACTAACTCGAAGATAGAAGAGATGGGAATGAGTGTTGAGTCTAGAGTTTGGATCTAGATATTACTTAGACTTGAGAATTAATGAGAAGAATTCATCATTGTGGGGAAAAATGAGCCAAAACTAGAGCCAGAGCCATAGCTAAGGACTAGAGCTAGTAGTCAAAGCCATGAGCTAGAGCCAGAGTTAGAGTTGTAGCCAGAAGCCATTGTCAAAGCCATCTTACAGAGAAGTAGAGAGAAGTACACTAATCCAGATTGGTTTCCATTAGATTTTGGAGACGAAAATCCTCTCAATGGGGATGTGTGATTAGAATTGGATCCAAACCAAATGAATGGGTAAGACTCAATACTTCCAAGAAAATTCAGAAATTTATGAAGGTTATGAAAACATTGTAAAACAATGAAAATGTAAAGTAAATGAGACAAAAGAGAAAAAAATGAGAATTTAATGAAAAGAAAAAAAAATAGAGGAGAGAAAAAAGTGAGGAATGGGAAACAAATGGTCAAGCTGTTGGCCTTCCCTTTACCTCATCTCTCCCTATTTCCTCATGTAATTTCAATTCCAAAGGGTATTTTTTTGTCCAAGGAGAGGAAGCATTAAGGGTGGGAACTACATTGTACCAGAAATTGTTGAAATGAAAATATGAGGCCATATTTGAAGCTAGCTTTCCCATTTGTGTTTCGAGGGTAAAATTTTCTGATTTCATGGTGATTGCATGTGTTTGATTTCATGATTGTGCAAATTGTGTGTGAGAGACTATTGATACTTTTACCTGTGTTTAATGAGCTACTATGAGCACTGTTAATATGTTAACATGATGAATTTCAGATAACATTTTTTTTATCTCAGGTGTAAAAAACATTTTCTTTCTTAGACGCTATGGATTCCAATAACTATAGAATATCAATTTTCCAACTCCATTCAAAATATAATATATATGACTATTAGAAAAGAGTTCTACAATTGTTTAACTGAGTTTCCATTCTTGGAATTTCTCTTTCTCTGATGAGATTGTTGGGTAATTAGCTAGGCGTTTTTAACTCCCTCCTTCAGACCGTACGTTCTCTCTATGGGAAAATTCATCCTTGTCTGATTCAAACTTCACTTCCTTGGTTGATTTTCCCTCACTCAAGGTCAATTTTTTATGATTGGATGATTCTATAGATCACTAGTTGATTTAATTCATTTTTGAGAGATTCCTTACCTGCTAATCGAATTCTATTATTCTTAGTCGAATACCCTCTTCCCTGGGTTGTTTTCTCTCTCTAATCAAGCCATTGGCATTTTCTTTGAGTGAATTCATTTCCTAGGCTGAATTTCTTACCTTACCTTGGTGTTGGACGCTTCCCATTGATTGCATAGGTGAGGCAAATTTCTCATTGTATATACCTTACATGACTTTACAACATTCACATGAGCCATACACAAAGGTAGAAGGTTGTTTGGCATTATAACTATTTATCTTTTGGTGTTTGAAAAGTAATTACTCCTTGCTTCTCTTCTTCAATGAATTCCTAAACTTCTATTGCTTTTCTTATGGAAACATTGCATCCATTTCCCTTCACTATATTAATTTTCTTATAGAACAAAAATAATTGCCATGACCATGTTTGAATCATTGTAAAGTTGTCTAATATATCTTTAGAGATAAAATTCTTTCCTTTGGTGTCATTGGTCGGAATGCTGGATGATTTCCTTGGTCAATAAATTGTTAATGTGATTTCTCAACAAACAATTTTCTTGTGTTTCCAACTGAAGCCTGGGAGGAGGTGACACTAGACTACACTTCTAAACTTTATGTTTCCTATTTATTCTTAATGGATGTTATGATGAATGAATTGATTATAAATCTAGAGTAATGATTTTTTGTGCTATTTCTGAATTGAATATGAGAGACCATAGAATGTACACTCTTTGGATGTTGTTGGGAACCTCCCTTTCTTTTTAAACTAAGGACTAATGATACATTGGTTGTTGGAGGGTTATCATTAAGAGAACTAATACATATGACACACATCAATAGCCTTGGTGTCTTGGGAAGACATAACCCAAAGCAAACCCCCTTCTCATATAATTTGTTGTGTATTCCAATGAAGATTATAGTCCATCAATTCAACCACTAGAATGGGAATAGAGCTTTGCAAACATAACCATCCTCACAGGCATTTTGAGTAATAGTGATCCAGGAGAAGGTTCGCACTCATATTTGCACATAGAATTTGATTGAGAAGAGAAGCTAAGACATAGAGACTCAGTTAGCATATTGGACAAGAGGTTACACATAGTTATTAGGCACCTAGTGGTTGTAGAGAATTGATTTTATTGGCATGATTGTTATTTTCATCATTAGTTATTGGATGTGTATATGTTATACCCAAAACAAATCTCTAGTAGTATTAGTATATGTTATTGGATGTGTATTAGTTTAGAGGCCTAGTAGAATTTATGAAAACAAAGCTCTTTCTCCAAGATTGAGATAGAGAACATAGATCATAAGTAATTCAAAAAATGATCCACGTTGGTGAAGCGAGTGGGATATACAAGACTCATTTAGGAATCATTGGAAAAAGTGAAAAAGGGAAAAGTTGAAAATTCCATATTGGTGCAAAAATTAACTAGAGCATTAGATCAATAATCTGAAAGTTGTTGTGCACTCACAATCGTGAGTATTATTTTCACTCCATACAAAATTTTTCTTACTTCTCGTCATATTTTCTTATATATGTGGAAAAATTTGGCCTCTTAGCTTGATTGTACTAGTGAGAAAAACACAAAATGGGAAAAAATGTTGATTTCTAAGGGCTATAGCTTTTAACTTTGACTCAGATTTGACCATAGGTATAATCATTGGAAAATTAATTTGCAAGGGAATATGTATGAAGACTTAGAATCTAGACAAGTGCTTCGAGTTTCTTTATGAATTGAGAGGAATAAGGACATGTAGCCTTAATTGACAATGTGCATAATTTCCAAAATTTGAAAAAAATGCCACATATTTGGAAATGATGTGTATATAATAGTTTTATTTGTATACACACTTCTTGTATAATTAGTGTTGCAACTAGGACAAGTAATGCTTATAATTGAACAACAATATTGAATAATTGACATGGAAGATTCACAGGGACCTTATAGTTATGAGGAAGAAGTTGGAGACTTGAACATCAGTATAGGAAATGAGGAGATGGATTCTAATGGACACAGAGATAGTATGGAGCCATTAGAATTGGTAGAAGATGGAAGTGCAGAGTTGTAGAGTTGACAATGAAAAGGTGTTGAAATATCAAGAGAAGAAAATTCATCTTAACAATCAACTGCTATAGATTTTAAATCAACTACAGAGGCAAATAAATAATGGATCATATTTGAAGCATAAGGAAAAAGGAAGATCCCATGCAAGGATGGATAATTACAAAAGATCCAGGAACTCAAGAAGTGCTATCAAAACTCAAAGGCACCATTATTCACCAACATATTCTACCAAAAATTCATATGCATCTGAAGAATCAAAGAGAATCCTAGAAGTGTCCCCACTTAGACATTAGAGAAGAAGACATGAAAAAGAAAATGTGCAAGTTGAGTTTAGGAAGATTAAGACACGAACTTTCGATGGTGAAAACAAAAGGGGAGAGGATATTGAAGCTTGACTTCTAGGGATAAGAAAGTATTTTCATTTGCATAGTTACACATTCAATCTAGAAGCCAAGATAACTATATACTTACAATGAAATGCTTCTATGTGGTGGAATTAGCTAAAGCAAGTTAAGCACGTCAATGATAAAATGATTTCTTGAAATCAATTCAAGAAGTATTTCCAATAGTAGTACCTTTTTTAGAACTACCATGACAAGAAGATGCAAGATTTCTTTGAACTCAAGTTGAGAAATATGACCATGCAGGAATATGAGAAGAATGTTTTGGTGTTGTTGAGATAAGTGAGTTTTATTAAAAAGGAGAAGGTGAATATACAAAGGTTCTTAAGTGGATTTCCATCATGTTATAAAGGAAAGATCCAATTTGATGAACCTAATACTTTGGAAGAGACCATTAGGAAGGATAAATACATATATGAGAAAAACAAAGGCAAAGAAGTTTTTCATAAGTCATGGAAGGACAAGAAAAATGAAAGAAAGAAAGAAAAGATTCCAACCTCCTTTCTTCAAGAACAACCATAATACATATCAATTACAAGGTCAAACAACTTAGAGTAGATCTAAACTGGCATAATCATTAGGGAAAAGATAAGGTATCTAATCAAATGTTGGAGATATGAAAGAGATGGCATATAGAGATATTTTCCTCATAAGGGATACAAAAACAAGAATGTGCACAACATACAAGAGACAACTATAGTGGAAGATGTGGGAAGAAACATCCCAAGAATATATGCATCCTTGGAAAATTGACAGGAAAACCATCAATCAAACATGATTGAGGTCAAAAGTAAGATTTCAAATTAGCCTATTTCCATTTTAATTGATTCAGAAGAAATTCATAGTTTCATTTCCCCTAATTTTGTTAAAGGATTTCATTCGAAAAAAAGTAAGCATGCGAACTTGTGGTTGGTTCAACTACCCACTAGAACCAAAAGAAAAATTAATGGTATTGTCAAAGGTTGTCCATTATATATGAATGGTGTGTGTCAGAACTATTGCAGATATGAACATCATATTGCTTGAATCATATGATGTCATCATTTGGATGGATTCGTTGTATGTGTATCATACTATCCTAGATTGTCATAATGAGACTTTTACTTGTCTTGTTGAAGAATAAAAGTAGAGGACAATGGAAAAAATTCCAAGACCCATTTATATAAGGGAGATTTCAACCTTGCCACTAAAGAGACGCTTCATGAAAAAAATCCAATTGTATTCAGCTCATGTGGAAGATCCAACCAACTATAAAAGTCCAAGTATTGAAGACTTTCTAGTGTTGCAAGAGTTTATAGATCTCTTTGAATAAATACAAAGTTTACCACCAAAAATAGATTTAGATTTCTCTAAATCGATTTAATTCCTAGAGCTGCACTGGTATCAAAGACTTCATATAGAATGAGCACACCAAAATTGAAGAAGTTGAAAATGTTGTTAGGATAATTGTTAAAGAGGTACATACACCAAAGTGTATCGCCTTGGGGAGCACGAGTACTTTTATGAAAAATAAAGATGGGACTTTGATGCTATGCATTGATTTTAGATAACTAAACAAAGTCACTATGAGGAATAAATATCCTCTACCCAAAATTGATTATTTGTTTGATTAGCTAAGAGGAGCAAGGATCTTTTCAAAGATAGATCTGATATTAAGCTACCATCATGTGAGGATAAAGAATGAATACATCAACAAGACAAATTTCAAAACCAGGTATGGACACTATGAATTTATAGTGGTGCCAATTGGGATGACAAATGCACGAGCTAAATTCATGTGTTTAATGAATGATATATTTATAAATTAATTGCACAAGTTTGTCATTGCACTCTTGAATGGAATTCTTATTCATTACAAGTTACATGAAGAACATGAATATCACTTGAGGTCGGTACTACAAGTGCTAATAGAGCATCAATTATATGCCAAGTTAAGAAAGTGTTCTTTTTATCAAAGACAAATCCATTACTCGGGACATATAATCTCAGAGGAAGGAATAACAATGAATCTAGAAAAGATTGAATTCATTAGAGGATGACCAACAACAAAGAACATGACTGACATAAGGTATTCATAGGGATTATTGAATACTAGAAGAGATTCATAAATGGATTCTCCATGATTACTCATCCCATTACATATTTACAAAAGAAGGGAATTGAATTTGCATGGAATTCAAAGGGTGAAGGAAGTTTTCAGTTATTAAAGGAATTGGTTACTAGTGCACCAATTCTCAAGATTGTTGATCTAAATGAAGTTTTTTTGGTGTGAAGGAAGTTTCCAATTATTAAAGGAATTTTTTACAAGTACACCAATTCTCAAGATTGTTGATCAAAATGAAGATTTTTTTGGTGTGCATAGATGCATGCAAAGAGGGACTTGGTAGAGTTGTTACTCAGAATGGATGTGATTTGTTACAAGTCCAAATATATTAAGGACCATGAGAATAATTATGCCACACATGACTTGGAGTTTTCTTCCATAGTGCATGCATTGAAAATGTGGAGAGAATACTTAATGGGAAGAAAATTTGAGTTAAGTTCAAAGCACAGTGGTCTAAAATATTTATTTGAATAACAAACTTTAAATGCTAGGAAAACAAGATGGTCTGAATTTTTGAGTGAGTATGACCTTGGTGTTAAACATATCAAAGGAAAAGAGAATAAGGTTGTCGATGCACTCTGCAAAAGAGTACATGAAATGCATGCTAAAACCAGTATGATGTGGAAATTAGATTTAAAGAACATAATTTTAGAATTTGTTATCTCAAATGATCATTACCTACAAGTAAAGGAAGGCTTACAATATGTAAAGGGACAATGGAAATATAAAAAATATTAGCTAGAAGAGGATGGAATTCTTATTCATAAAAATAAAATGTATGATTCTAATTCTAATGAATTAAGGAAATTGGTATTAAAAGAAATGAATAATGTTCCATATGTTGGACATGTTAGTTACTATAATACTATTGCAACACTGAGAAGCCAATATTTTTGTCCAAGAATAAAAAAGGATATTCTTGATTACATAGCCAAGTGTACGGAATTCCAAAGAGGAAAGGCTGAGCATAGATATCCAACAAGTTTGTTATATGCATTTCCAATTCCAAAGTGGAAATGGGAAGTGATAACCATTGAATTTATCACTAAGTTTCCAAAGGGAGCCAGGAAATATGAATAAATAATGGTAGTGGTGGATAAATTGACAAAAGTTACACTTTATTCTAATTAAACTAAGTCATAAAGAAGCTAATATTGCAAAAGTTTATATCAAAGAGATTGCTAGGCTACATGGAGTAACTAAGGAAATTGTTTCAAACAAAGACCCAAATTTTTCTTCAAAATTTTGGAAGGGATTGTTCAAAGGATGCATCCGAAACTTGAATTTTAGCACAACCTATCATCCACACATAGATGGGAAAATAGATAGATTCAACCAAGTGATAGAAGACATGCTAAGAATGAATGTGATGGATAACTCATCCAAGTGGGATAATTAATTGCATTTAGTTGATTTTTTCTACAATAATGGATATCAAGATTGATTAAATGTGAGTCAAATTGAAGTTTTATATGAAAGAAAATGCAATACTCCAATTAGTCGGGATAATCCAATAGATAGATTAGTACTTGGGCAAGGGTTTCTCAAAGAGATGGGAGAGAAAATGGTTAAAACCAAACATAATTTGAAGGAAACACAAGACAAATAGAAGAGTTGTGCAATCAAAGGAAGGATACAAAGAAAATTTAAAATTGGGGAGATTCTTGAAAGTAAAATAAAATACGATCTCATTGAAGTTGGAAAGGTGCACCAAGCTAGTAGTCAAATTCTGTGGTCCATTTGAAATATTGAATAGAATAAGACCAATGCATACATATTTGCATTGTTTGTTTTCATGAAAGTGAATGTATTTCATGTGTCATTATTGAAAAAATATGTGCATGAATATAACCATGTCATTGATTGGACTTTGATTCAAGTGAAGCTAGAAGAAGAATTCCAAGTGCAACAAGTGTGTATACTAGACAGGAAGCTCACAGTGCTCCAAAATAGAGTGATAGGGAAGGTAAAGGTCCAATGAACCCACTAAATCCTTGAAGAAGTGACATGTGAAATGGAATATGTGATGCAGAAGGAATACCCACACTTGTTTTGAAAACTTTGATGTAAAAGTTTATTGTACATAATGGTGATGTGCATTGAGGATAATGCAAAAATTTAGTAGGAAGGGGAATGTAATGCCCTAGTTTTTCATCCCTATATTGACAATGTATATATGTGCATATGATGAAAGGTTGAGATACAAATGATGTAATGTGTAAATATTGTTAATTGAATGTTAAAAATAAAAATAAAAATACATCATTGGCTATAGACAAAGAAGGAAAAAAACATTTGGAGCTATGATTCTACAAGAAAGGAAATAAAGGCATTTAGGAGAATCAAAGAGGTCCAAAGAGAAACAATATTATTTACTCCAATCCTAGGTCACTTACCTCATATTATCTTAAGTCATATCAACCTTGGAGTTAGTGGGGGAAGTGAGATACGTGGGCTTCTTAGGAAGACACATGGTTAGTTGTGAGCATGCAAATATATCCTGTGACTTTTGGTTATGCAATAGATATTTTTCAATCATTATTATCGGAGGATGTTCAGGAGGATATGATACCATAGTATGATTGTAATATAATTTCAGGTATGTTTGTTATGAATACTATGTCGGAACTATGCTCATGTGCATGAGAAATTATTGTTATTGAAAAAATTCCATTACAACTGAGAATCCCAAGAGTTTCTAGTAGAGAGATTCATTGGGTAGTCTATGTTGGATCCCAAAGGAAAAGTGTGATATCCTTAGGGACTACACAACAAAGAAGGAGATCCCATTCCTTTGGTTGTGTATGTTGAAGGGAAAATAGAGCTGGTGGATCACTATTGTTGTGAGAGTTTGCACACCGTGAATTGTATTTTGTTGTAAATTTGGGTTGTGTAAGAGGACTAGAGCCATCTAAAAGAGAGATGTACAAGGTGAATAGATCTATAATCCATGTCGCTAGTGGTACAAGTCTACCCTGATCTACTATAACCATCTTTCCTAACATCTTAGGTTGAATGGAGAAAACTTGAAACAAATGTCTATCCAGAAGAAGAATCAAAAGAGACATTGGAAGGAGTGTTGTACTACTGTCAGGAAGGAAGACATTATCGTTGTGACTTGGAAGATATCATCTAGAAATTGGTCTATTTTATAATATGAGTTCTGGTATGGAGACACCATTGGGGTCTCATACAAATAGAAATAGTGCCCTGTGTCCTCACTGATCTAGGATCATCTTTGTCTGTTTATCACTTAGTACCCCTAGTTGGGAGAAATGTTAAAAACAAAGTGATCCACTGGGTGGGAGTTGGTACAATATGTGGATGTGGATGGAGGAAATACGAGCGGATATAGAGGGCCTCCTTCATATTTAAGGTCATACATCCTTGATTAGGGTACCTAAAGAAACTGCCAAGCGTATGTAGCAACCTGAAAAGATAATGGAGTTGTCTTCAAATATTGTAGTAATCTTGAAAACATAATAGGAAGTGATCCCCATTCTCAATCTATCAAAGATGGCATAGTTGGAAGATCTTATCTGATCGTTTAATCTTATGGTTAGTATTAATTCGTAGTCTATGAGTGGCAACTCTAAACTAATGCAGGGTAATTTGAAGAGTGTGAATTGGATGATGAAGTGTGTATTGGGGTCGAACAATGAGTCCATCCCTCATAACCATGAAGTGATCAACATACAAGGACATATTCAGAGTAACCCTCCCAGAGATTTAATCTAAGTGACCCGCACATACTTCCTACAAATATCCTCTTTGATGATCATCAAAATTTCAACACTGGGGAAATTACTTGTTTATGATATCAATAAAAAAAATTAATAGTTGGATTTTAAATATAAAATTGAGACCATATAATAATTACACACTGAATGGAAATTAAATAGAAAAAGCACACGTAAAATTTATTCCCTTAAAATATCAACTTTTCATTAAAATTACTCCAAGATTACAAGGGCCCCTTAACTGGGAAAATAGCCCAGTGAGAAAAGAAATAAATTACACCAAAACACATTTTTGTTTTGGCCCTGCTAAAGAAAACCCTTTTTCATGATCTACTATTCATAGTTGTATGACCTTAATGTAGCCCTGATTTTCTACTATACAACTTTTCCTTGGATGTATGACCCTCTAGAAAATTTGTACGACCTCTACTAGATGGTACAACCTCCACAAACAAATTATGGTTGTTGGGTTATTCTTCCTCTTGTTGCATTGCTTATTCTCTCCTCCTTCAAACTGAGAAAAAAACCTTCTTTGCTCTTTGTGTGTATCAAACACTATATTTTTCACTAATTCTCTCTGTCTTATCTTCTCCTTTCACTTTTCCTTCCATTTATAATATTGATTTTTGATCGACTGTGCTATAACAAAGTGAGCCTCCTTCTACATATCCTTAGAGGCATTGTTGCGGTCTGCACCCTAGGGTTTACGATAATGATCTCGTCTTCCTGCATATTTATGGATCCCTCTGAGGGAGGGGATCCACCCCTGGGATCCTCCTCCTCAGACCTGTAGGCCTTCCATGCATTAATTTCTTCCTATGGAAAAACGATCAAGCCAAACCCCTCGTGTTTTGTTAAAAAAACAACAGAAATTTCTAAGGTAGTCATTCATGATCCTTCAACGTGACCCATTTCTCTTAGACTGGAAGACATAGGACTGATCGGGAAATTCACAGGAATCTATCCCTCCCCAAAAACCATGCACCTCTGGTTGGAAGTGAACTGGTTCAAGTTGATCCAGGGCCAAATGTCGACGACATTTTGCCGTAAGAGATTCTTTTTTTTCCTTTTTGAAAAAAATAAAGATATGGATATGATCTTTCGAAGTGGACTATACTTCATGGGTGTAAGAGGAATGTACCTTAATAAATGGAACCCTTATTTTATCCTAGAAAATGGTATCCCCTTAGCAGTCCCTATGTGGGTAAGATTGTCTTTCCTCCCCCTACATTGTTGGAATGACGAAACCATAAGAAATATTGCAAACACTCTAGGAAAATATATTGATCATGTTGAACCATGAAAGGGACTACATGCATGTGTCAAGCTCTGCATGGAGGTTGTGGTATACCTAGGGAGGTAATATGGGGTACCTAGGGAGGTACCCAATGGGAATGTAGTTATGTGTTATTAGTGGAAGTCATGTAATATATGGGAATGTGGTCATTCAATGTAAGGTGGACTAGGTCCACTATATTAATAAAGGCCCACTATGGTAGTTGGATGTAATAAATGTGAGAAGGCTCTCTAGAATGTTCCTAGGAGATAGGGAGAGATATATAAAGAAGTCTAGGCAAGGTAATGAAACATAGTGAAGAATATTGTGATTGTACAAGCAAGAATTGCTTGAGGAGTTTTATCCTTCCATAAGGATTAATATATGGTGTTACCCTACCTCAAGGGTTTTCTCTATTTCTTGTGTTCATGTTATAGTGAATGGTTTATGGTTTATTATTGGTTGTTTATGAAGTATATTTGCAGATCTGGTTTAGGTACTTAACAATTGGTATCAGAGCACTTTTCTTGGCCAAAGAAGGGAAGATTTATTTTCTCTTTTTGCATAATTTTTTTTCTAGGGAAGAAAAGGAGGGAGGCACACTTCAGGTTCAGATATAAGGTTTTACAAGATGAATTTGGAAAAAAAAATTGTGTATTTGAATTTCTCTCAGAAAAATACCCAATTTCAAAAAAAAAATCAGCCGAAATGGAGTTCGGGAAGTAAAGTTATGAGCGTTTTAAATTCTGCAGTTTTTCAGGGTTTTTCCGAAAAAAGCCGCGATTTTTTGCCGTAACTTATTGATCTATTTTTTGGGGTTTTTTCATAGCAAGATGTATTTTACAGGGAAAT